>JAFMOC010000134.1:1012500-1262500 GCA_019802505.1 Corydoras sp. C115
ATAAACTCCAAACATCCAGATATGCTTTCAACAGTTTGGGGAAGGCCAAAGAAGATTCACTGCGAGACGTTGAGGTGGAGGTACGGAACGTTCTCCTCTGAAGGTGGAGCTCCTCTGAGGTCAGACCACCGAGTCGGAGGAGAAGGACATGAGAGGAAGGGACATGTCCACACGCATTAGTCCAACACTAAAGCCTCTCTCTCTCTCTCTCTCTCTCTCTCTCTCTCTCTCTCTCTCGGCCGGCGGCTCGCTCACATCTGATCCTGTTTTAGGAACGTGTTTACGGAACCCGTGATTAATTGCAGCTCCGAGCGAAGCCCGGCGGTTTTGGACGGCGGGTCGATTGCGGCTGAAGCGGGCTTAGCGTGTCCCCGGTTCGAGGGCCGCTGGACGTCCGACAGCGTCCTTCACGAGGGTTTCACGTGTCACGCTTTCAGATAAAAAACACAGCCAGACGTTCTGCAGAGATCCCCGTCCTCCCTCTCTGCGCCCCCCCCCCCTCCCCCCCAAGGGTGGACGCGTTGCATCGTGGGAGGGACGGGTCTCAGGACCGCCGAGATCACTGACCTCATCAGGCCTCAAGTTACGAGAGGAGAGTCAAAAAAAAAACAGGAATCCTGATGCATTAGAGGAACCGAATCCGACAGAACCCCCCAAAACATCACCCAGAGGAACACGCAGGGGTCGCAGAACCCAGATGTGCAGAGATCAAAACACGACCCGAAAAACAGCTGGATCCCAAAAATCAACCGCCGTCTGCACCCAACATTCAAACCCTCACTCAGTCTCCACATTCCCATCAGGAAAGCAAAGTCAGGCAGGCGTCTGGGGCCTATCCCAGCTCTAACTGGTTTTCAAGATTGCAAGATACAAATTGGATACACACACACACACACACACACACACACAGCAAGGTGCAATTCAGCCATGCATTTGTACAATTGGCTTTTGTTCAACAGTTTGGGGAAGGCCCTTTTCCGTTGTAAGCGGGGTCCTGACCTCAAACCCCGTCCAGAGGGACGTCTCGCTCTAAAAGAGAAAAAGCCTTGACTGAAAAGCCATACAGACGGGATAGGATGTAAATACATGGTGTAACGTGTGGGTGTCCTAATACGTTTGTGAAACAGTGTGTGATGTGGTGATAATAAACTCAGAGACATGGGGAGAACATGCAAACTTCACACAAACCATAAATGATAACAATGTATCAATAAAACCTTCAATTGTCCGCGGCGGCATTACGTATGACACTGAGAGAGAGAGAGTGAGTGAGTGACAGAGAGAGAGAGAGTGAGCGAGAGAGAGAGAGAGTGAGAGAGAGTGAGAGAGTGAGAGAGCGAGAGAGCGAAAGAGAGAGAGAGTGAGCGAGAGAGAGAGAGAGTGAGCGAGAGCGAGAGAGTGAGCGAGAGAGTGAGAGAGAGCAAGAGTGAGAGAGAGCGAAAGAGAGAGAGAGAGTGAGAGAGAGAGTGAGCGAGAGAGAGAGAGAGTGAGCAAGAGCGAGAGAGTGAGCGAGAGCAAGAGTGAGAGAGAGCGAAAGAGAGAGAGAGAGAGTGAGAGAGAGAGTGAGCGAGAGAGAGAGAGAGTGAGCGAGAGCGAGAGAGTGAGCAAGAGAGTGAGAGAGAGCAAGAGTGAGAGAGAGCGAGAGCGAGAGAGCGAAAGAGAGAGAGAGCGAGAGAGAGAGAGAGAGAGTGAGCGAGAGAGAGCAAGAGCAAGAGTGAGAGAGAGCGAAAGAGAGAGAGAGTGAGAGAGCGAGAGAGAGAGAGCGAGAGTGAGCGAGAGCAAGAGAGAGAGAGCGAGCGAGAGAGAGAGCGAGAGCAAGAGAGAGAGAGAGAGAGAGAGAGTGAGCGAGAGCAAGAGAGAGAGAGAGTGAGAGAGAAAGAGTGAGCGAGAGAGAGAGACAGTGAGAGAGAGAGAGCAAGAGAGAGAGAGCAAGAGAGCAAGAGAGAGAGGGCGAGAGAGAGAGAGTGATGTGAGTGCAGTGTTCATGTCAAGCCCATGTCTGAGTCTGAAGCAGGTCCATTCACGCCGTTGCATAACATTAACCTCTGACCTTCTCTTTCAGCGTCAGGGGCCGAGTGGATTGTTAGGGGCCCGAACCATTCTCACCATTCAGCCACCAAACACCCAGAACTGAGCCCACTGAGGCCGGCGGCGGGTTCCAGACCAGAGCTCCACCCACACACACACACACACACACACACACACACACACACACCATAGCTCAATCTCCACCGGGTCCTATCCCAGCGCCGGACGAGGATCAGACAGAAAATCAAATCCCAAAAAGGAAAACGGGACGAGCTCCTGTTTAATATTCTATAAACATAAAACAGGCTTCGTTTCCTGTCATTGCTCTACCTGTCCAGGAGGTGGTGCACTGCAAGACTGTTCATATACCAGCCCCCCCCCCCACACACACACACACACATACACACACACACACACACACACACACACACACACACATACACACAATTAGCTTTAATGTTTATTAAGTTCTGTTTAACTTTTTGATTATCAGACTGTTTGATTATCAGACTTTTTGATTATCAGACGTTTTGATTATCAGACTTTTTGATTATCAGACTTTTCGATTATCAGACTTTTCGATTATCAGACTTTTTGATTATCAGACTTTTTGATTATCAGACTTTTCCATTATCAGACTTTTTGATTATCAGACTTTTTGATTATCAGACTTTTCGATTATCGCTTTGATTTCATAAATCTTTCATTTTAATTTTTTTATCTTCCCCTCACAGCATTTTAAATATCGTTATATTTTTACCGCCTGAGACTCAGAGAGCAAACCGTCCGAGAGTGTCCGAAAATACTAAACATGAGTGTCTCGCTCCCGAACGAGGCCCCCTGTGGGCCGCTCCTCCTCACTGCGAGCTGAGGGGTAGTGTGTGGGGGGGGGGGGTGCAGTACGGGGTAACAAACGCGGGGCACGTGTTTTTTTTTTTTGTTTTTTTTTATGAGTGTGTTGCGTCCAGGATTAGGTGGATTAGAGCAGAACTCAGCGAGACCCCCTGCTGACCCGCACAGAAGTCTGCGAGTGGAGGACGCAGCGCCGCCCACGGCCACGCCCACGGCCACGCCCACGGCCACGCCCCTCCACCCCGTCACGCCGAGTCGGCGAAAACCCGGTTCAGTTTGACGATTTCTGGAAAAACGAGTGGAGGAGACGCACTGAGAGGAGGACGGACAGACAGAGGGACGGTGTGTGTGTGTGTGTGTGTGTGTGAGTGTGTGTGTGTGTGTGTGTGTGTGTGTGTGTGTGTGTATGATTCTGACCTGCCACTGTGGTACAATGCCGCCGAGCGGCCCGTCGACCCCTGACACAAATTGCACACTGCAGCTGCCATTTACCCCGCGCTGCATTTCCATCTGTATGGACGTCTCGTCCCTAATTATGCTAATCACACGTCCAGAGCCGCGCCGCGGCAAAACGCACGCATTTCGAGCTCCGCTGCGTCGCAATGCGGCTCGGTGCGCCGGCGCTGGACACTCAGCTCCGCCTCAATGGCCTGATTTTTCCACGTTGCTGGTTTCATTCAGGTCCTTTACCTCCGAAGAAAAAAAGCCTTTTAAATCCGACCGAAGACACAAAGGACAGAGAAAGTGTGTGTGTGTGTGTGTGTGAGAGTGTGTGTGTGAGAGTATGTGTGTGAGTATGTGTGTGTGTGTGTGTGTGTGTGTGTGTGTGTGTGTGTGTGTGTGAGAGAGTGTGTGTGTGTGTGTGAGAAGAGAGAGAGAGAGAGTAAGGGTGCAAACACGTGCGCTTCAACAAAATAAGACATCAGACGCTCGTCCACCCACAGCGTCCCTCATCACAACCAAACCGGGGAGTTTGCATGTTCTCCCCGTGTCCGTGTGGGTTTCCGCCGGGTTCTCCGGTTTACTCCCACAGTCCCCAAAAAAAAAAAAAACATGGATTCAAGGTGAAATACTCTAAATTGCCCCATATAGAGTGTGTGTGAGTGAGTGTGTGTCCAGTGATAGATTGGCGTCCTGTCCTGGGGGTATCTGCCCAGCGCCTGTTGCATGGGGAACTCCCCCCCCCCCCCCCCGCACCCCACGTAGGGGATTAAGCGGAAGATGATACAGTGATTAAATGGTTGGTCCACACACACACACACACACACACACACACACACACACACACACACACACACACACACACACACACACACACACACACACACACACACACAGCAGGAGGTTTGGTTCCACGCAGCCAGGTACCAAACCACCGAACCGGCATGGGTCAGCGGAACCGCAGAACATTGGAACATTTCGGGGCGTCCACAAACATCTGGCTCTCCACCACGTTCTCCGTTTAAGTTCTCCAACAGCAGCGCGAAGAACAGGACGCACTCCACGGCTGCTGCAGCACTTCCTCCCTCTTTCCCGTCTCTCGCCCCGTCTCTCTCTCTCTCTCAGTGAGGAGGCGGGGGGGGGTGCGGGGGGGGGGGGGGTGGACCACCCGGAATCCGTGGCAAGACACAGTGTTTACATTTCTGTGCTTCACTCTGTAATACATCTGGCATCCCAGGGCTGGACTCCCGAGAGAGGAGGGGAGGAGGGACGAGGGGGGGCGAGGGGGCGGACCCCGAAAGAGGAACGTTTGTGAGGGGGGAAAAAAAAAAAAGGGGGCCGGGGCCGGGGGCCGGGTGGAGGGCTCGTCAGGGGTAAGCGAGAGGACGGGAGTGAGCGAGAGGGAGACTGTCTCTGGTTTTTGAATAAGATCAGGTGGAGGTATGCGCAACATAAACACGGAACCTGGAGCTCCGTCAGGACGCGGCGGGTGGACGGGAAGTTCTTCATTTGTCTCCGCCGTCCGCACGCTGCTGTCTCCTCTCCCGAAGCTTTCAGCGCCGTTTAAGTGAACAGACCGGACGTTCTATAAACAACCGCCTAATTCATGATCACCTGACGGCGGGATGTTCGGGAAACGGCGCGGCGGAGCGTGAGAACCTCCGCCCGGCTGAGACGGAACGTCCAAACACTGTCCGAGGACACTCACACTCCCATACACGCTCCTCAGAACGGAACCATCCTCGCTCAACACGGACCGGTTCCCCAGATCCACCACCTTAATGATGGGGTTTGCAGTTCTGACGTTTCATTCTGCAGTCCACATGGTCCTCTACATACGGCCCTTTGGTATGTTCTCCGACGATCCCGTCCACGGACGGAGCCGCCGTTGTTAGGGTGGTGGATGATTCTCACTGCTGCAGCGACACTGAGGTGGTGGTGCAGAACACATGGCTCTGTGTTTGATGTCCCGTCCCCCCAGTCCCCGTGGTAGGGGAACGTGTCTAAAGGCTGCGGACGTTCCACGGCATTTCAGAGCGCATCCCTCGTGAGCGCCGTTCCGCGCCGCCGCGTGGTCGAGCGCGCGGTTCTCGTGTAAAAGTTCCTCCTCGTGCAAACACACGGCGTCTTTGTGGAGCGGCGCAGGTGCACAAACAGGAACCACGCCAAGAACCTTTCCAAAACATCTGGAGACGCATCCACGCTGAAACCGTGCTTTATGTTCTAACGTTCCCCTCCAGTAAAAACACGGGCCCTGACCCCCCGGGGGACGTTCATCTGGACTCCGCGTTTGGATTTAAGGTCCCGCCGCATTTGGAAACATCTCTTAAGGTGGAATCCGTGAGCGTGGACCTCAGCGTGCGAGGTTCCGGCACTCACAGGCAGACGGAACCCGAGCGGTCGCCGAGGGGCCGGCTGCTTTCCACATCCCTCACTCACACTGCCCTCTGCTGGCCGTCTCCGGCGGGGGCCGGGGACGCCGAGCCTCTGATGGAACCTTCCGGCGGGCCGTGTTTTGTTTCCAGCGCCGGCTGCGAGCGCTCACTCTGCGCCGATCGGATGAGACCTCGATGACCTCAGACCCCGAGGGACGCACCCCGGCCCCCCGGCCCCCGGCCCCCCGCGCCATGACCCCAACCTCCCCCCCCGGCACAATGGCACGGCCCAAAACGCCAACATCTCACTGGCTTCACTGCAATTCTGCTTTGTTTTTCCTCCCGAAAAGCAGAACGTCGGGACGCTGCGCACATTCAGGAAAACCACCACCACCACACCGCCACGTCAGATCCACCACCTTACAGATGGAGTTTTTACAGATCTGCTCCTCTACAGACTCCGTTAGTCGCCTTTGGTATGTTCTCTAATGATCAGGACCATGGACAGGGCGGGAGTCATTAGGGTGGTGGATGATGCTCAGTACTGCTGTGAGGCTGACGCGGTGGTGCAGCTGGGGTTTAAACCCTGCATCCACTCACTGTACACTCCTCCACCTTAATGCTCCACCTCGGAGAACCAGAAACTGTGTTTCAGAATGTGGAACACTGGAACCATTTAAAGGAACAACACCAATCTGATGAATCATGCACACACACACACACACACACACACACACACACACACACACACACATACACATACACATACACACATACACACACTTAAATGAAGGTTGAAACTGTCTTAACGACTAAATTGAACATAATGAATGCTTTGAGCCTAAAGGAACCTTTAGAACCTCCTCCGGGTGCATTTAGTTCTTCATGGTTCTTACAGTGACCTTTCGAGCCTCTAATTTCGGGTGGGTTCTCCCGGCACGAGAAACCGCGAGCGAGCAGCCATTCGGTCCAGACGCGGGTGTAAGCTGATCCACTCCAGAACTTTGATTTTGCTTCAGGTTCCAGTGTTTTGATTGGTGGGGTGAGAACGTCAGGTTCTCCAGCTTGAGAACGTAGAACGTCCTGATCACCTGATGTGATGGACTTTCTATTGAATCTGATTTAAAACAAAACTACGTTCTGTACGGTTCCTGGTTCCTGCTGCTTTAGAACCAGTTCCACCTCTGATCCAGATCCAGCTGTGTGTCGCATCAGAGGAACGCAATGAAACATGGAATGTTTGGACGGTTCTACAAACAGAACGTCTCGTGATGAACGTTGTGATGGATGCACACTATATATACACACACACACACACACACAATACACAATACAATACACAATACAGTTCCTTCAAAACTTATGGATCCTATCCCAGTAACAGAAAACAATTCACACTAGAATAAACGTCTTAAATCAACTTCGGGTCGGGCGGCACGGTGGCTTAGTGGTTTGGCATGTTCTCCTCTCAGCACTGGGGATTCCCGGTTCGAATCCCCGTCTGGGTGGAGTTTCCATGTTCGCCCCGTGTCCGTGTGGGTTTCCTCCGGGTTCTCCGGTTTCCTCCCACAGTCCAAAAACATGGATCAAGATCAATTGAGTTCTCCAAATTGCCCCATATAGAGTGTGTCTGTGTGAGTGAGTGTGTGTCCAGTGATAGATTGGCGCCCTGTCCTGGGTCTATCTGCCCAGAGCCCGAAACGTTCTCCCCTGGATGCCCCCCCCCCCCCCCCCCCCCCCCCCCCCCCCCCCCCCCCCCCCCCCCCCCCCGCGACCCCCCCCCCCCCCCCCCCCCACCCGATCTCACCCCACCCCCCCCCCCCCCCCCCCTGCCCCCACCCTCCCCCCCCCCCCCCCCCCCCCCCTCCCCCCCCCCCCCCCCCCCCCCCCCCCCCCCCCCCCCCCCCCCCCCCCCCCCCCCCCCCCCCCCCCGCGACCCTAATAGAGGATAAAGCGGAAGATAATGGATGGATGAATTTCGGGTCGGTTCCTCTGATCCTCGGAGTTCAGAACCCATCTTTCTGTCGTTGACGTTCGTTCTGACGTTGATCCGACTGAAGCGTCTTATGAACCGACGTTCAGAACCCGACATTTAAACGTTCCACAAACACAAACCCCTGGTTCCGTAATTTGGAACCCTTTAGAACCATTTGTGTTTTGAGCTCAAGGTGCTCTTTGATTTCATACGATACATTTTCAATGGCCTTGCTCATGAAATGACAGTAATTTAGCATGTTCTCCATGGGAGACATACACATACACACACCGGCCACTTACACACACATACACCATCTTAACCCTTCACCACAGTTCTCCACCACCCTAACAGCACCTGCCCTGTCATCAGAGAACAGCGTGAAGGGGAACGAGGAGAGGAACCAAACGGAGAGGCCGGCGATTGTAAACATCAGAACCGTGGTGTGTGAGGTTCCTCCGACGTGAACACACACCCGCTCCAGATCGCCTGACGCTCACATTCCACTGCCCTGGTTCTATTAGGTTCCACACATTCCACGTGTTTATTAAAAGACGAGCCGCCGGCTCACGTTCCCCGTTTCGGTGAACAGGCCGTCTGTGTGTCCCGCGAGCCGAGCTCAATTAAACCAGAACCGAGAACCTTCAACGGAACACGCCCGAGCGCGGGCTGTGAGCGCACTGCCCCCCTCTGGCGCCGGCGAGTCCACGAACGCAGGGACCCGCATCCATCTGGACCCAAGCGCTTGTTCTCCAACCAAGCAAATTATAATCCTTGGACCCGCGCGCCCCGCGATGGCGCGGGATGAAAGCCGAGATGAGATCACGCCGCCACGGCCGAAGTTAAGTGGAAGGTGCAAAGACAAAGCCCCGTCGCTGGGTCGGCGGGAGGTCGCCCGAAGAAGCCCGTTCCAAGCGTAACATAAACACGCATCCTAATGGTCGCCGGACCGACGTCTCCCGGCTCCGAGGACCAGGGCAGGCAGAACCCTCAGCTGCTCGGATTAATCCAAACAAACAGATTTCAATGTTCCTGCATCTGGAGGCTGTCATGTTTCTAGATCTGGATCTTTCCAGACAGCTTGCATGAGTGTGTGTGTGTGTGTGTGTGTGTGTGTGTGTGTGTGTGTGTGTGTGTGTGCGTGTGCCAACAATCAACCAATACCAAATCCTAAAGAATGCTGGATTTAAACAATGTCACTGTGTTAATCCTAAAAATGCCTTTAAAGCTGCAATGTGCGACTTTTTTCAGCAGATCTACTTTAATCCTGCGGTATAAGTTGTCCACCCCCCCCCCCTTATAATTTTTTTTTTGTTACAATTTTTCGAATGCGTCTTTGGAAAATTGTCCGTTTATCCAAAAAAAGTGAAAATCACATGTGAAAAACATCAGCAGTTGGGCACTGATGTTGGATCAAAGAACCCGACTCATGATCTCTGTTCTAATTCATCCCAAAGACGATTCATGGGGTTGAAATCACGGTTTCGTGTGAGCCACACCAAACACACCAAACTCACTTTGTACGAACGAGAGGACAGCGAGAAATTCCAAACGACGTTTAACATAGACGCCGACTGCGTTACAGGTTACAGGTAACAAAAAAATCTCACCATCTCACCAAACTAAAAAAAACATAGAGCATAAACCTATGGGATGGTCATGGAACTGCCAAAAAAACAAGCCGCCTTTTCAAAAAATCACATGCAGTTACACAGTTGTACCACAGGGGTCTCCAAATCCTCCATACAGCTTAAAGAATCAAAGCAAGAACTTACTAACTTTTAATAATAACATTACTCCACTTTTTATATAGCCACGTTATAAGCTATAAACAATGAAAGCGGAGCCTATCCCGGGAATGTTTCAGACTTGTTAAATAGCAACACAGGATGAAGTTAGTTACAATCACAAATATTAAATACACTTTCATTTCCTGTTTGTTTTTCTGATTCATCACTTTGAATAATTGGAGTCTTATTTTCTCTTAAGTTCCAACAAATCAAAACATCTCAAATCTCTGAGGGGGGGGGGGGGGGTCTGTGAGCCTACAGGGCAGGATGCGGGGCAGCGGGGTGGGTTTGGACAGGGATAGGACGAGGTGACGGTCTGTGTATAGTTTTGAATTTGATGTTTTACAGAATAAACTAAAAATATATATAAATATTAAGTTAAAAAAAAAAAAAGCTGTATGTTGCTGGAATGCGGATCAAAGTGTTCTCTGAGACCCCTCCCCACCGGAGGAAAATACCCCACACCCGCACCACACACCCGCACCCCACCCCCCACACACACACCCACCCACACCGCAGCCCCGCACACTGCGCCCACGTCCACGCAACATCCCTCCACGCGCGTTCCGCGGCGTCCGCGCGCCTCTCTGTCCTCAGCTTTTAAACGCGAAGACAAATCTTTTCGGAAAGTTGAAAGGCGTCCAAAACAGGACCACACACACACACACAGCCTGCAGGATCACATTCAGCTGCTGGAGGCAGAAACACACACACACACTCTCACACACACACACACTCACACACACACTCACTCGCACCCCCTCACAAAATGGCGGCTTTGTCAAAGTGAAAAAAGTAAAAACACACGGTTTTGTTTGTGTAAACATCAGAGCGTCGGACCCGCGGCCACGCGGCTGGGGTTCGTTCGCGCGCGCGCACCCCGCCGTCCGTCCGTCCGTCGGTCGGTCCGTCGGCTCGCGCGCCGGCGCACAATAAGATGCGCCTTTTCTCGGCGACTCGAACCCGAAACGCGGGGCGCAGCGACTCGAACCCGCGGCTCACCTTCCACCCACAGCTTCTCCACGTCCGTCTCCAGGTTGGCCGCCCGCAGGCCGACGGCGAACGCGCCGAAGATCAGGAGCCCCACGACCAGGAACTTCCCGCAGTTCCTCTGGATGTAGCAGCCGAGGCGGAACAGCAGCCTCTGGAACTTCGCTCGGAGCCACAGCGGTGCCGTCCGTCCAGTCGCGTTCCCCTGCGGGACAGAGAGACAGACAGACAGACCGTCAGAGAGACAGACAGACAGTCAGAGCACAGGGGCTTAACGTCCCGACCGATTCTTTTCGCCGCGCCACACACGAAGCCGACGGTGCCGCGCGCCTGGTGGACGGGTCCACACGTGGGTAGTGCGCGAGCCGACCGGACCGTGGGTGCACTCTTTCTGGTGGGGAGGGGGGCAGAAAAGTGAACAGCTGAACGGAACACCCCCCCAAAAAAAAGAACAAAAACAAAATAAAAAGCCTCCCCGAAGAGAATCCGCGCCGGGTCTCCGGGTGCGAGGACACAACGGGACCGGCGTGAAGGCTTCGAGGTGGGGCGACCGAGTGACACCGGGGTTCCGCAGACGGACAGAGAGAGAGAGAGATGTTCTAGAGCAAAGAGGAGAAGAAATAAAAAAGAGCCGGTCACCTCGGAGATCTGGTCCAGCGCGAACGCGGCGTCGCAGTAGCTCGGCCGCTGTAAGTACTCCAGATCCGGCGGGGCTGCGCGCCCGCTGCCCGCCGTCCTCCGGCGCGCCGCCCTCGGCTGCTCGGGCTCCCCGCTCTCCCGCTCGAAGGAGACGTTACCAGCCGAGGCCATGTTGCCCGCTCCTCGCGTTCGGAGCTAGTCGATCGGCCCGCGAGCGTGGCGTCCTGTCCGCGGCGGAGTCTGGTTCTGGTTCGGGTTCGGGTTCGAGGCTCGCAGCGCCGCACAGCGCGTCATGCTCCGGTTCGGCACGGCGAGGCGCCTTCCATTGCAACATTTCGCGAATCCAGTGAGGTCTTCGGCGGTCCTCGCATTCACCGAGCGGGCGCAGGGGCAGGGGCAGGGGCGGAAAGCGGCGCAGGGGCAGGGGGCAGGGGCGTCTCAGCGGGTCGGTCCGCGGCTCCGTGCGGCGCGCGTTCTGCTCGGGGCTCTGCGGGGCTGTGCGCTCGGGGCCGCGGCGCTCGGCGCTCTCCGGGTCCGCGGTTCAATGAGATGAGGAGGGCAGGGAGAGGGAGCGCTCTCCATTCGGATGGGGCAGGAGGAGGGGTCGGCGGCGCAGGGGCAGGGGCAGGGGCAAAAATAAAATAATCAAAAGAAAAAGAAAAGTTTCGGGGCGAAGGCCCGCCCCCCGGCTCCGTCAGGTGGCCCGAGCTTCTCGCTCTGATTGGTTCCAGAAGGACGAAAATTACTCAGCAAACGCGACTATTATTAGCTGCTTAGCAACAGCTCGCCAAAGTGGAGGACCACCCAGCAGGCGCGGGGCGGCGCGCGCGGCCCCGGGGCGTCAGGAGGCGCAGCTTTCGGGAGGACCGCCCCCCCGGCACCACACCCCCCGCCCCCCGACTCCCACCCCCGACTCCCCCCGCCACCGAGCTCCATCCACCAGCACGCCTGCTCCCTCACTGCCCGAGAACAGGAACCAAAGGAACCAAAGAGGGGAACGAGCAAAATATATAAGAATTAAAAAAATAAAAACCAGCCCTGTGTGGTGTTAAATGATTTTATCCTAAATTAATTAATTCTGTTTGTGAAGTGTACAATTTAGTAGAAAATGGGCAATTTATCCATAGAAAACAAAATTAATTCATTTCCACTAATAAGTTAATTAAATGAGGGCGGCACGGTGGCTTAGTGGTTAGCATGTTCTCCTCTCAGCACTAGGGATTCCCGGTTCGAATCCCCATCTGGGTGGAGTTTCCATGTCCTCCCCGTGTTCGTGTGGGTTTCCTCCGGGTTCTCCGGTTTCCTCCCACAGTCCAAAAAACATGGATCAAGGTCAATTGAATTCTCCTAATTGCCCCATTGCCCCATATTGTGTCTGTGTGAGTGAGTGTGTGCCCAGTGATAGGCTGGCGTCCTGTCCTGGGTGTATCTGCCCAGCGCAGATGTTACGATATTATTATTATATGATATAATAATAATAATAATAATAATAATAATAATAACAAAATGAGAATATAATGGAAATAACTTAAACAATAATAATTAGTATGAAGTCTCTGTGTGTGTGTGTGTGTGTGTGTGTGTGTGTGTGTGTGTGTGTGTGTGTGTGTGTGTGTGTGTGTGTGTGTGCGTGTACTGATCATGTCTCTGATTCTAGATCTCCAAGATGAAGCAATAAGGTGGATGTGTGTAATGAAGTGTAAAGTGAACTGTAGCAGCACAACACACACTAACACACCTGCACCACCATGTCAGTGTCACTGCAGAACTGAGCATCATCCTCCACCCTAATAACACCTGCTCTGTAGGGGTCATCGCTGTGTGGGTCAGAAGTGTTCTGACCAGTGTATTAATTCCAACTTCTCCTGTGTTCAGTTGTTTATTTCATGAGAACAGTTTGGGGAAGGCCTCTTTGTGTAATGTACCCACAGTCCATAAAGACATGATTTTGTGAGTTTGGGACCCAGACCATCCAAACATAACAGAGACATTGAGCCAGGTCCCCTCACCCAACATCAGTGTCTGACCTCACGAATATTAAATTCCCTCAGACACAGGAGACACGGAAGACACAGGAGCTGCACTGAGGGGAACTGGCTTGAAGGGGGACGTCCTGTTCGTGTCCCGATGCTTTAGTACATACAGGTCGTATTTGGTGAAATCAAATAATAAATCTAATATTTTAATAAAGAATCATCGCCGATTTAGCGATGCCGTTTCAGTGCGAGCTGCGAGCGGCGTGTCATATGATCTGTTCCGAACCCTCCTCCTCGCCCCGATCCTCCCAGCGTTCCCCGAGTCTGTCATGGCCTCGCACCCATGGCTCCCCTTCTGTTTACTCAACAGCACAAGGTTGTGTTCAATCATGTGGACGTGTTTGACAGCTCCGAGCGCAGCCCTGCCAGTGTTTACACTCTCCAATTTCCTCTGCAATCGGGCCGCGCTCATAATCAGCGGGTCACGGGGGAGAACGTGGAACGCTCTGCCGAAAAGAAGAACCATTCAACGGAGGCCGAGGGCCGCAGGAGTCACGGACGTGAACTATTAAAGGAACCGACTCAACGAAAAGTAAACACCGTGTGTTCCAACAGTTTGGGGAGGGATACTTCCTTTGGTGCCTTCAGCAATGAATCGGAATGTCAACTGAGCAGCAATGTGGCACTCTCACCTCACAGCAAGAAGGTCCAGAATGAACTTATGAGGGCCTCCCTATATGGATTTTGCATGTTCTCCTCATGTTACTTCCCGATTTTTTTCATTCGGCCGATCCCCTTGGAGGGCGTTACATCACATCTCCATCTCGCCATCTTCATTCCCCCTCCCCCACCCACACGCCCGATCTCAACCCCATCCAACACCCATGAGATGAATTAGAACAGAGACTGTGAGTCAGATCCCGTTATCCCGTATCAGTGTCTGACCTCACAATTACTGTCCTGGATCAAAGAGACCACATTCCCACAGACACAGCCCACAGACACAGCCCACAGACACACCCCACAGACACACCCCACAATGTTTTGGGAACCCCTCACAGATTTGGGCGTCTGATGTGAAAAGCATTTCCTCACATTAATTTTTTTATCATTAATTTTTTATTTCATTCAGTAACGACTGACCGGGGCGGCACGGTGGCTTAGTGTTTGGCACGTTCTCCTCTCAGCACTAGGGATTCCCGGTTCGAATCCC
Source organism: Corydoras sp. C115 (assembly GCA_019802505.1). Classification (NCBI taxonomy): domain Eukaryota; kingdom Metazoa; phylum Chordata; class Actinopteri; order Siluriformes; family Callichthyidae; genus Corydoras; species Corydoras sp. C115. The sequence goes on from JAFMOC010000134.1 coordinate 1,026,780, forward strand.
CATCTGGGTGGAGTTTCCATGTCCTCCCCGTGTCCGCGTGGGTTTCCTCCGGGTTCTCCGATTTCCTCCCACAGTCCAAAAACATGGATCAAGTTAATTGAGTTCTCCAAATTGCCCCATATAGAGTGTGTGTGTGAGTGAGTGTGTGCCCAGCAATAAATTGGCGCCCTGTCCTGGGTGTATAATGAATGAATGAATGAATAAAGACTGACCGTTTAATCAACCAGAGACGAGGAGGAGCTTCAGTGTGAAGAGGACACCTAACAGGTTGATGTCCCCCCCCCACTGCCCATCACCCCCACCCCCTCCCCCGACAGAGTAGCCTGGTCAGCCTCACTTTCGGAGGTATCACATCTCTCTCTCTCTCTCTCTCTCTCTCTCTCTCGGTGCCGGGAGATGTTTGTGTTACAGCCGTGATTATTTCTTCACGTCAAACACGCCGTTCAGACGACCGAGGGCCACATGTGCCGCTCCGGCCTGCGCACATGTGCAACAATAGAGAGGGGTATCTTGGGAAAATAAACACATCCTGCGTTTGTATTGGTTCAGCAGATGCTGCTCGTTTTTCATCCTCATGTGCGCCGCGACGGCGCAGCTCTGTTATTCCCTAAAACTTCGACGTGATGAAATTCTCCGGGTTTTGATTTTATTTGTGATTTCCTGCAATCACATCCTCGTCTCCGCATCTCCACGTCTCCTCGTTCACCTTCGTCTTATAGTTCCGAAGGAAATCCAGTTATAACGTAAAGGCGGAACCGTAAAAGGTACTGCGAGTGTGTCCAGGGTCTGGGGCGGACGGTGAAGGTGAGGGGTATAAGGTGAGGACAGTTCTGGTTCTGCTGCTGGAACGGCGCCCCCCCCTCTGCTGTAACATGGAGTCAGTGTACATCAGTGTGTTGATATGTTTTGGTTCTCAGGATGCAGAACTCCACACGTCTCACCCATTCACTCCAGCACCTCACCGAACCCTGCGCTCTGTGAATGAGGTTATTGGTGGCTCCAGCGTCTTCAGCCTCACCCCGTCCCTCACGACGTGCAGGTCAGGTGATCGAGTCTGTTGTTTTTCATCTGTTCTCATTAGGAACCACCACAGGAACCAAAATCATTATTTAGAGTCTACAGCGGGAACCGAACACACACACTCCCCCGGCGCTGAACCCTCCTGTGTTGGCCTTCTCGCAGAAATAATAGAGACCCTTGGTTCTCCTGGAAGACAGCGAGGTCCCCTGAAGGATCCTGGGAGGTAGAGGACCACACACGATGTGTTTAGTTTAGAACAAAGTGTCTCTGCGTCCGGCTCGCGCCGCCGTATCGCTGTTTAAACGAGACGCGAGGATGTCAGAGCGCTCTGTAATGGACCTCAGTGGACCTCGGCGCTCAGAAGAATATCAGTGTTCTGGTGACCACCCACGAGGACATCACACATGCCGTCTCGGGTCACGGAACGTTTATAAATCGGCACGTCGGATCGTGTTATCGGTTCTCGGCAACATCTGGAGGAACTTTTATTCTGGATTCACACGCTGGTTTGATTCTGTGAGGTCAGAAAATATTAAAGATGAATGTGAGAACATGTTAAAGTCCCAAAAGAACAAGTCAAAAATATTAGACCTGATTATTATTTATTAATTATTAATTAACTTCTGCATAATCCTCTACTAGGGTTGCATGCCCATCCAGGGGAGAACATTTCGGGGGATGGGCAGATACACCCAGGACAGGACACCAATCTATCACTGGACACACACTCACTCACACACACACACACACTCTATATGGGGCAATTTGGAGAATTCAGTTTACCTTGAATCCATGTTTTTGGACTGTGGGAGGAAACCGGAGAACCCGGAGGAAACCCACGTGGACATGGAAACTCCACCCAGATTGGGATTCGAACCGGGAATCCCTGGTGCTGAGAGGAGAACATGCCAAACACTAAGCCAGCGTGCCGCCCTAGACCTGTTTATTCCAAAATCACCAAAATGTGGAGATTTGTGAGTTTAGAGTTGGGGTGTGTGTATATGTGTGTGTGTGTGTGTGTGTGTGTGTGAGTGTGTGTGTGTGTGAGTGTGTATGTGTGTGTGAGTGTGTGTGTGTGTGAGTGTGTATGTGTGTGTGTGTGTGTGTGTGTGTGTGTGAGGTGGGGGGGGGTTCCTGTGGCCAGAGGCCTAAGCTTCTGATGGTAAACTCGGTTCAGAATTGGTTCCGTTTAGTCGACGGCGGGGAACGAAGGGTTCCGTAAACAAAAGCGCCTCTCTGGGCCGACGTGTAATGAGCATTTGGGTCGTCCGGATCCTGTCCTCCCCGCTCTCCGTCCGTCCCTCGCCCCCAGGACAAAAGAAAAGAGACCCTCTGATTCAGGTCAGGCCTGAAAAGCGTCGTAGCTCAGCGAGCTGAATCATCCGCGTCAGCGCGGCCGGGCGGGACTCGCCGTTCAGACCCGCGGCGTGTAACCGGCGCGCCGTCACACCGCGTCCCCGCGCTGGCATGTCCCGAAGCCCGAGTGCCGATCCATGACAATGTGAACTTTGATGTGCCGGCGGTTCGAGACGGCGCTGGCGGTTGGATAATTGCGCGAGAGGCTGGATGGAGTTCAAAGCTGCTGGGACCACATTCAAGAACCGTACGGCTCCATTAAAAAGCACGCTCGCACCCCGTTCGTGCTGAACCAGCGACTCCATGTGTGTGCATCCCATTCGGCCCCTGATGGACTCCCGGGTCCCCGTTGGCTTCACGCAGAGGGCTGCTCCTTTGATGCCGAATCGGCTGGAGCTCCACATGACCTCCGTCCACTGCACACGTCTGCACACATGCTTTACACACGGACGTCCTCAACCAGCAACTCAGAGGGCCCTGCTCAGGGGCCCGACCATGGACGACTGGAGGTTCCACCTAAAGCAGCAGAACTTTAAACCACACGACCTTCATGAAACATTTAAAATGATTTAGAGGTCTGAGGATGAGGATACGGTTTATAAAACACATTTTAAATTCATTCCTTCATCGTCTTCTGCGTGATCCTGTACTGGGGGCGGGGGGGGGGTGTCCATCGAGGGGAGAACGCTTCAGGCACTGGGTACATACACCCAAAACAGGGTGCCAATCTATTGCTGGGCACACACTCACTCACACAGACACACACACACTATCCATCCATCCAATATCTCCCGCTTCATCCTCTATTAGGGTCGGGGGGGGGGGGGTTCCCCATGCCCATCCAGGGGAGAACGTTTCAGGCGCTGGGCAGATATACCCAGGACAGGACACCAATCTATCACTGGACACACACTCACTCACAGAGACACGCACACACACACACTCTATATGGGGCAATTTGGAGAACTCAATTGACTTAATTCATGTTTTTGGACTGTGGGAGGAAACCGGAGAACCCGGAGGAAACCCACGCAGACACGGGGAGGACATTATTATTATTATTATTATTATATATATTTTTTTATTATTATTATTATTATTATTATTATATCATATGTGTATCATGTATCATGTATCATATGCGCTGGGCAGATACACCCAGGACAGGACGCCAGTCTATCACTGGGCACACACTCACTCACACAGACACACTATGGGGCAATTTAATGCATCACACTTACCTTGAAATCATGTTTTTGGATTGTGAGACCCACACAGACTCAGGGAGAACATGCAAACTCCATGATTCAAACCTGGATCCCTATTGCTGAGAGGAGAACATGCCAACCACTAAGCCATGTGACGTCCTATTTTTATAGACCTATATTCTTTATTATTTTTTTCTCTCTCTCTCTCAGCTCTGCTCTCTCTCTCTCTCTCTCGCCCTCTCTCTCTCTCAGCCATGCTCTCTCTCTCGCCCTCTCTCTCTCTCAGCCATGCTCTCTCTCTCCCTCTCTCTCTCTCAGCCCTGCTCTCTCTCTCTCTCTCCCTCTCTCTCTCTCTCAGCCATGCTCTCTCTCTCTCTCTGTCTCTCTCTCTCTCTCTCAGCCATGCTCTCTCTCTCTCTCTCCCTCTCTCTCTCTCAGCCCTGCTCTCTCTCTCAGCCCTCTCTCTCTCTCTCTCTCTCTCTCAGCCCTGCTCTCTCTCTCAGCTCTCTCTCTCTCTCTCTCTCTCTCTCTCTCTCAGCTCTGCTCTCTCTCTCTCTCTCTCTCTCTCTCTCTCTCTCTCTCTCAGCTCTGCTCTCTCTCTCTCTCTCTCTCGCCCTCTCTCTCTTTCAGCCCTGCTCTCTCTCTCTCTCTGTTTCTCTCTCTCTCTCTCTCTCTCTCTTTAGGCGTACAGTGTAACGTCTGCTCCGTCATGCTACACTGCAAAGTAAAACTGGACTTTCTGTCCCTGGTTTCTAACTGGACTTTCTGTCCCTGGTTTCTAACTGGACGTGTTTATGGGGCAGCTGCTGCAGATGTTCCTGTAAAAGCGTTTAAACGTTCGTGTCAGGGCGCTTTCGGAGTGCACAGGGTCACACACTACACCTCATCCTCCGGAGAACCACAAGGGTCAGCGCTGAGCCACCGACGAACCCAGAGGGAACCCGGATGGGTGGCAACGATGAGGTCAGTCCAAATAAATGCCCCGCAGACCACCCATGATGTCCAAGAACAATTTTGTCTTTTCGACGGCGAATCTGCTGACGGGGGACAAAATAAGAGTCCAAAGAATGAGGTTTAAATCCTGAAACGCTAAAAACATAGAGAACCGTTAATCTGCAATAAAACCTCATTTAAACCAAACCCCACAAACCAGAGAGAGGAAAGCGCTTTGATCTTCCCATTAAATTGGAATCAATTGGGGTGGCTTAGTGGGTTGGCATGTTCTCCTCTCAGCACTGGGGATCCGGGTTCAAATCCCGATCTGGGTGGAGTTTGCATGTCCTCCCTGTGTCCTCCGGGTTCTCCAGTTTCCTCCCACAGTCCAAAAACATGGATGCAAGGTAAATTGAATCCTTTAAATTGCCCCATATATAGTGTTACCTACCCCCCCACCCCCCCCCCCCCCCCCCCCCGCAATGCGATCCTAATAGAGTATTAAGAGGAAAATAATGAATGAATTAATTAATGCTATTAATTGTTCCTGCATTGTAACCCAAAATCAAACTTTGTCAAAAAATAAAAGCGAACTTTGAGAAGTAAATTTTAATTTTATTAAATTTTGAGTAAAAAACAAACAAAAACAAAAAAAAAATCTGTTAAATGAGATCACACAGACGACAGGTTCGTGATGGTGAGGTCCTCGCATTCTTACTGTTATAAACGTTTAAATAAGCTAACGAACTAATTAAATTAATTTGTATGGAATTATTTAAGTGCATTTATGAATAAAATGTGTAATATTTATCAGTTAAAAATGTGGGGAAAGTGCCGACACTAAATGCGAACGAACAACAACAGACTCACGTTTCGGCTGTGTTTCAATCCGCACACTGTCCGACTACAAAGTGCATAAGGGTTTATAGATTATTACCTCCCAGTGCTTTTATTTCCTGCAGATTTTGTTTACTATTTGTTTATAATTTTAAATCAGTGTATTTTATTCGGATTAATTATAATCTTAGCTCTTCTCTTTGATGTATTTAGTTATTTGCGGTTCGGGACGCGGTCTTCTTCACTAACCAGCCGTCTCTATAGCAATAGATTTTAAAAGAATGGATTTTTAAAGGTTTTATTTTTATTTTTTAAACGTAACTAAAGATGACGGAACGTCTCCTGATCATAACGTGAAGGTAAATATAAAAATAATGTTTTTAAAGCAGAACAATGGGTTTAAAGAGCGTTCGTTAGCGTTAGCTGCAGAGTTCATTCATTTCGAATGGTTTAAAATCATAAACTTTAATAAATCGAACAGAAATATTAAACTCTTTAAAACTCAGGTTATGTTTTTTAAATAAATGACATGCTGTGTATTATTAAAATTCGCTATATTGAGTTTTAAAGTGGGGCGGCACGATGTTTTAGTGGTTTGGCATGTTCTCCTCTCAGCACTAGGGATTCCCGTTCGAATCCCAGTCTGGGTGGAGTTTCCATGTCCTCCACGTGTCTGTGTGGGTTTCCTCCGGGTTCTCCGTTTCCTCCCACAGTCCAAAAACATGGATCAAGTCAATTGAATTCTCCAAATTGCCCCATATAGAGTGTGTCTGTGTGTGTGAGTGTGTGTCCAGTGATAGATTGCCCCCCTGTCCTGGGTGTATCTGCCCAGCGCCCGAAACGCTCTCCCCGGGATGGGCATGGGGGAACCCCCCCCCCCCGCGCGACCCAATAGAGGATAAAGCGGGAGATGTTGGCTGGTTTTAGAGTTTTAGAGTAAAATGTTTAACTTTTGTTCATTTAAACCTGAATGATTTTTTATTAAAGTGTTGGGTTTATTTTCAGCATCCCTCATGGACCCTCAAACACGCCCTTTACATCCCATAATACTTGCAAACCCATGATGGTTCACGTCTTTAGTTTTGGGTCCTGAAGCTGCATGATGCCCGAAGACGAGAAGCCCAGGTTCTACACCGAGCAGAACCCCCCCGGACCCTCAGAACCACATACACTGTCTGAAGGATGCAGAGTGCCGTATACCATCAACCGCTACCTGCGGGATTACCAACGAGAAGGAGTGACGTTTCTGTACCAGAGCTTCGTGGAGTCCAGAGGATGCATTCTGGGAGACGACATGGGCCTTGGGAAGACGGTCCAGGTACATACGCTGACCAAGACTGAGGGACCATGAGAGAACATGAGAGAACATGAGAGTCCATGAGAGTCCATGAGAGTCCATGAGAAACCATGAGAGAAAATGAGAGTACATGAGCGTTAGGGTTAAATACTCAAGAGAATAATATTAGTAGGACGGCACGGTGGCTTAGTTGTTGGCATGTTCTCCTCTCAGCACTAGAGATTCCCGGTTCGAATCCCCATCTGGGTGGAGTTTCCATGTCCTCCCCGTGTCCGCGTGGGTTTTCTCCGGGTTCTCCGGTTTCCTCCCACAGTCCAAAAACATGGGGGTAACCCAAAACCAAACTTTGTCAAAAAAATAAAAGCGACATTAAGAAGTAAATTTAAAATTGTATAAAATTTTGAGTAAAAGCAAAAAAAATCTGTTAAATGAGATCACACAGACGGCAGGATCGTGATGGTGAGGTACTCGCATTCTTACTGTTATAAACGTGTAAATAAGCTAACGAACTAATTAAATTAATTTGTATGGAATTATTTAAGTGAATTCATAAATAAAAACATGGATCAAGGTCAATTGAGTTCTCCAAATCGCCCCATATAGAGTGAGTGTGTGTGTGAGTGAGTGCGTGTCCAGTGATAGATTGGCATCCTGTCCTGGGTGTATCTACCCAGCGCCCGAAACGTTCTCCCCTGGATGGGAATGGGGAGCCCCCCCCCCCCCCCAATAGGGGATAAAGCGGAAGATAATAAATGGATGGATAGTATTCGGTCACTTCACACACATGTTAAAATAAATCACCCTCCAGGTTGAAAGTCTGTGTTTGTGTTGCTGCTGATGGAGGTGATGTAGAGGTTCTGGTTTATAAAGATTGTTGATGTCCGATTAATTATAAGGTCACGAGGCACAAACATGCAGGTCCTTCCACATGGACAGTGGATTACATTATGGGATTACATTATGGGATTACGTTAGACGAGGTGATGATGTCTGCCGGCTGATCGTGAGGGTTTACACATCACAGGTCATCGGCTTCCTGGCCGCCGTTCTGCAGAAGACGGGGACGTGGCAGGACGTGGAGAACAACAGACCAGAGTTCCTGCAGACTCAGGAACCCGCGAAGAAGAACAAAGAGAAAAAGGTATTCAAATCTGAGGATCGGAAATCTGTTAGGATTATTAAGTACCTTTTTTACAGTGTGTGTGTGTGTGTGTGTGTGTGTGTGTGTGTGTGTGTGTGTGTGTGTTTTTAATATCCAGGCGTTTCTCATCGTGGCTCCCCTGTCTGTACTCTACAACTGGAAGGACGAGCTGGACACATGGGGACATTTTAAGTCGGTGGTCGTGCACGGTGTGAGGAAGGAGGAGGAACTGCTCCGCGTCAACAGAGGGCGATGTGAAATCGCTCTGACCACTTACGAAACACTCAGACTGTGTCTGGACCAGCTGAACAGGTGATACCTGGTCATCACGATCTCCGAACCCAAACCATGTCCAAATCAAGAGGGCGTGGTAGCTCAGTGGTCAGGGTGTTGGGCTATCAATCTGAAGGTTGGGGGTTCAAATCCCAGGTCCAATAAAGTTACCAGTGTGGGTCCTTGAGCAAGACCCTTAACCCTCATTGCTGCAGGGGGCGCTGTGATGAACCCTGTGCTCATCTTGTAAGTCGCTTTGGATAAAAGTGTCCACTAAATGACCAAATGTAAATGTAATGTAAGTGAAGCTCCGGGAACGGGATGGTTCAGAAAAACGTTCTCGTCGTTCATTATCATCCACTTAATCCTCAACTAGGGTCATGGGGGGAGGGGGTTTCCCCTTGTCCATCTAGAGGAGAACATTTCGGGTGCAGGGCAGATACAATCAGTACTATAGTTATATACAGGAGCGTCCACATACTTTTGGTTGTACTGACCCGTTATGTTAATATTCTTTTCACAGTATTGAGTGGGACGCTGTGATAGTGGACGAAGTGCACAAACTAAAGAACTACAAATCCCAGATCACTCAGGCCATGAAGGCGTTGAGGTGTAGGGTGCGCGTGGGACTAACGGGGACGATCCTGCAGAACAACCTGGACGAGCTCTGGAGTGTGATGGATTGGTGAGTTATGAGTTTAGGAGGCGTGGCTTAACTTTAAGACTTTGAGGTTCCGACCGTCGCCTCTGTGCGTCTCTCAGGGCCATTCCCGGCTGTCTGGGTTCTCTGGGACGTTTTAAGAACCGCTACTCGGACCCCATCGAAAAGGGCCAGAAACACAGCGCCACCAAGAGGGCCTTAGCCGAGGGACGCCGGGCCGTGCAGACTCTGGCTAAACGACTAAGCCGCTGGTTCCTCAGGAGAACCAAGAGCCTCATCAGTGACCAGTTACCGAAGAAAGATGATCGAGTGAGTGCATGACGGATCTTTAGGATCCGCTACTGTTCACATGGTGCAGGTTTTCTTTTAGTGGCACTAACATGACGCTTTAGTATCAAATCCATCCATTATCTTCCGCTTTATCCTCTATTAGGGTCGCGGGGCGGGGGGGGTTCCTCATGTCCATCCAGGGGACTGGGCAGATACACCCAGAACAGCACGCCAATCTATCACAGACACACACTCACTCACAGACACACACTCTATATGGAGAAATTTGGAGAATTCAATTGACTTGATCCATGTTTTTGGACTGTGGGAGGAAACCGAAGAACCCGGAGGAAACCCACACAGACACGGGGAGAACATGGAAACTCCACCCAGATGGTGATTTGAACCGGGAATCCCTATATAATTAAATAATCAAATCATTTAATAATATAATTAAAGAGACTTTAATTCTGTGTTTTGCAGCTTCTTATTCAATGAATGCAGGACGTCTTATGGATGATGCTCCACTAGTGGGCAGTAGTGGGAGAGATCCATGTGGAGGATATTGAATTGTTTGTGTTGTTACTGTCGTGTTGTGTGTAGGTGGTGTACTGTACTCTGACGGACTTCCAGCGGTCGGTGTACGGTGGCGTGCTGGACACCGATGACGTCCGTCTGCTGTTGCAGAGCTCGGAGAAGTGTCCCTGCAGCAGTGGACGCTCGAGACGGAAATGCTGCTACAAGCTGAATCCCGACGGCGTCCCCGTCCGAAACCTGTACTTCAGCTACCTCGCTATCCTCCGGAAAGTGGCCAACCACGTCGCCCTGCTGCAGTCCAAAAACGGGAGCAGCAAAAACCAGGTGAGTGTCTGAGGGGGGGGCGAGGCTGTCCACTGGAGGGAGTGTGTGAGGTCAGCGTCCAGTCTCCGGCTGGCCTTCCACATTCCCATTCATCCCAAAGGTGTTGAGTGGGATTGGAACCCTGGACTTCCTCCACAGACCCTCATAGACCGGCCTTTGTGAACGCGGACGACCGGGCCTTCCCCAAACTGTTGGATTATGGTAATCTGGTTCGGAAGTCTCCCAGCGATAGATTGGCATCCTGTCCTGGGTGTATCTGCCCAGCGCCCGAAACGTTCTCCCCTGGATGGGCATGGGGAACCCCCCCCCCCCCCCCCCGCGACCCTAATATAGGCTAAAGTGGCAGATGATGGACGGATGGTTCAGAACTGTATCATTATGGAATCTGGATCCTGTGCTCAGTCTGCGTTCTGTGTTCTCCGTTCCTCACAGGAGAAACTTGTGACGGCCGTGTGCGAGCGGGTCTTCCGAAAGTTCCCCGAGTTTGCAGAGAGGTGTGAGCGGTCAGCGTTCGAGGCCATGTCGGACCCCGTCTACAGCGGGAAAATGAAGGTGAGACCGATGCTCATCCCGCGGTGGATTACACCTCAGAGCTGCCGGTGCTTTATGGTCCGGTTCATCCAGAACCGTAAATCGGGCTCCCCATGCACTCCAGATTCGGCCCTGCGGTCCCGGGCGTGAATGCTCCGCTTGCCGGCCAGCTCGGGCCCCGAGTGGCCCTGCCTCACTGGCTTTGGACTCAGTTCTTTAAGAAATAACAAGAGCGGCATTTAGCCGTTTCTCATGTCCCTCCAACGAGACCCTCTTCCCCCGGCGGTGGAGGCGGTGGAGGCGGTGGAGGCGGTGGAGGCGGTGGAGGTGGTGGAGGTGTGAGGGTGCTGTTATTGGCAGATGCCGGCTTTCTGGCGGCCTCGGCAGAATAAACACTCTGCACATTCTTGGGTATGGAATGAAGCGGTGTTAATACCGCTCCTCCGGTCGCTCGTGACGGAGGGTTCTCTCTCTCTCTCTCTCTCTCTCTCTCTCTCTCTCGCGGGTTTGTCCCGTCTGAACAGCGGACCTTCTCTTGTGTTGCAGGTTCTCCAAAAGTTACTGACTCACTTTTGCAGCAGGAAAGACAAAGTCCTCCTCTTTTCGCTCTCCACTAAGGTGAGGGTTCCGTCACGTTCCCCGGCCTCCTGCCCCGTTTTATCTTAGTGGATGGTTGCGTGGTGGTGTGTCACCGCAGCGCTGAGAACCATCCACCAGCCTAACGATGATAACCGGTAATGTTGTCTCGTTGACGTAGCTCCTGGACGTTCTGGAGAGCTACTGCATGGCTGAGGGTCTCGTGTACCGCCGGCTGGATGGAGGCACCAAGTCGAAAGAGCGCCTCCACATCGTCAAGGAATTCAACAGCTCCTCTGACATCAACCTGTGTCTGGTGTCCACCATGTGAGTGACCGTGAGAACTTCAATTCCTGTTTGTTTTAACGACGCAGAACGTATGAGGAGGTTCCGGCATCGCTCACTCCAAAGCTATTAGCCGTCTCCTGCAAAAGGCTTTCTGCCAGTAGGCGTCACTGTTGTGTCTACTGTATGTGCTGAACCTTTCACTGTTTGTTGGGCGGTTGTCCATCGCTGGCCGCCGGTGAGTCAGTGTTTTTCTTGTTGCCCCTCAAGGGCTGGAGGTCTTGGGCTGAACTTTGTCGGTGCGAACGTGGTGGTGCTGTTTGATCCAACGTGGAACCCAGCAAACGACCTGCAGGCCATAGACAGGTGAGGACCCCGTTCAGATGTTTCAGGCGGTCGACGCTGCCGTATGCCGTATCATTGGCGTTGATTGGCGTGTTGGTGGTCCTCACCCGCAGGGCGTACCGTATCGGTCAGTGTAAGGACGTGAAGGTCTTCAGGCTCATCTCTCTGGGCACCGTGGAGGAAATCATCTACCTGCGGCAGATTTACAAACAGGTAGCACATTCACCAAAATAAAACCAAACGTTCCAAATCCATTGAGTATAAAGACGTGGAGGACGTGGAGGACGTTCAGACCCTGTGGGAACCCGGAATAAAAGTCTCTAAAAGGCAAAAACAACTGACTTTTCCATCTGCCTCCCAAAAACAGATTCCCAGATATTAAATTATTCAACCACAAAACATTCTGCACTAATGACTCGGCAGCAGAACGTTCGGAACCGTAAACAACCTCACAATGCAATATATACAACTCCATACACACACGCCACAATACACTCAATACAACACGCTCAGAGATCAGAGGTAACGTTATAACGTGTTCTGCTCGAATCCGGAACCCTGCGGGTTCTCAGGTTGCGTGCCATGATCGGACCTCCACATACTTTTGGCTGTTAGTGATGTCATCCTGTAACTGTGATGCAGCAATTGCAGTCGTCGGTGATCGGAAAGGAGAACGCCAGGCGGTACTTCGAGGCGGTGCAGGGTACGGACGGCCAATCCGGAGAGCTGTTTGGGATCCGGAACCTGTTCCGCCTGCAGGTGGATGGAACCTGTTTAACTCGCCGAATCCTGGAGGTAGGGGGCGCCGAAGGAGTCCACTCACCATACAATGTAACCCTCATTTCCACAGTAGGGCCTATCCCTGCCTGGTGCAAACGTTACGGTTATACAGTTCCTCCAGTCTGATGGTGAGCTCGATGTTCCGGAGTGAATAAGAACATACCTGTAATTAGGTTACTAACGAGCCGTGCACATTAATTCGACGACACTCTATCCACCTCACCCCGCTCTGAACCCCGTGAGTAATGAGGAACGCAGATGCAGCTAATGAGCCGTGATTAGGAATTTCTCACAGTTTTCGTGGAAAATGTGTGTTCCCCACAGAGGGAGGGGCGCGTGGAGGCAGGGATCACCACGGCCGGCACACGGACCACGGACGACCTCACGCCGGAACCGGTGAGGGGGACCTTTTAAAATACACCTTTACATCAGATCCTACATGACTTTGTTGAATTCTGTATTCTGATTGGTCAGTTACCGCATATTAAACTACTGTACAACAAACCGTTCACGGTTACCACGGTAACTGTGCTGCTGCCGAAGCAAATAGAACCCGTTTGAGAGCAGAACTCCTGGCCATGTCCTCGATTTGGAGCGGTGTAATTAAGATATCGGTGTGTCCTGATACTTTTGCCTTCGAGCCACACGTTCCGATGACCCCAGACGAAGGCTTTCGGAACATCAGGACCACGAATGACCTCAGAACCATAACTCATGAACTGGGATCTATATCTTTGAATGTGAAATTCTCATATTAACTCTGCGATTAATCCCCCCCCCCCCCCCCGCTCAGCCGTTCATCACGGATGGAATGTTCTAGCGGACGCATCGCCCGTAGAACCGCTACCTTCCCGCGCCGCCATCCGTCTTTTCATTCCTAGTTCTCAAACGGCTCCCCGCTCCTCCATTCCCACAGTAAAGAGGGGAACGACAGCCAACACATGGTTGTAATTACCCCCCCCCCCCCCCCGACATGCTGGTGAAGACCACACGAAGGCCCGTGCTGTCACTGCGGTGTTTGTGTATTTAAAGATCTCCTCTAACTCGCCGAGGCCTCGGTTCCAGCGTGGGTTCTGTTCGGTGAAACTGGAAAGATTCGGTTCAGAGTCGAGCGAACCGATTCCTCTGCCCGACATCGGCGTCCGAAAATATACAGACACAGAAAATAAAAACACACCCCGTATCAGCATCACAACTCCAGTGTTCTCAGTGACTCTGCCCGAAATAACTTATATCCAGCCAGCTAGCTATATCCAGTTAGCTGTGGGAGAACCTGCAAATGTACCGTCACAAAGCAGCTTAAGAAGCTTGTGCCGAGGGGGAAGTGAGATGGGAGGGTTGTTTATTGTTCAATGCACGGCACTTGTGTTTTTTTTTATTTATTATTATTTTATATGTATGTATATATATATATATATATATATATATATATATATATATATATATATATATATTTATATGCGGCACAGTGGTTTAGTGGTTGGCATGTTCTCCTCTCAGCACTAGGGATTTCCGGTTCGAATCCCCATCTGGGTGGAGTTTCCATGTTCTCCCCGTGTCCGTGTGGATTTCCTCCGGGTTCTCCGGTTTCCTCCCACAGTCCAAAAACATGGATCAAGGTCAATTGAGTTCTCCAAATTGCCCCATATAGAGTGTGTGTGTGTGTGTGTGTGTGAGTGTGTGCCCAGTGATAGATTGCCCCCCTGTCCTGGGTGTTTCTGCCCAATGCCCGAAATGTTCTCCCCTGGATGGGCATGGGGAACCCCCCCCCACGACCCTAATAGAGGATAAAGCAGAAGATAATGAATGAATGAAAATAATTAATATAATATTTTCTTTTTATTTTGCTTAATTGTGTGTATAATTATATGTTAAAAAAAATAATTTTAATTTGTTAGTATTGTACTGGATCTTTTTCACAATTTAAACATTAAAGGTGTATGATCTTCATCCAGCTGCAGCAGGATGCCCCCGGCGCGTCGGCGGGTACCCGGACCGATGGAGACGCAGCGAGGGCCGAGCCCGGAGTCCTGGACTTCAGCAGCGCCAGTGAAGATGAGGATCCCTGTGTCTCCAGATCTCATGATGAAGCTGGACACAGAAGCATGAGCGCCGCCAACCTCACGCTGTCTGCCCTGCTGCAGAGACACGCCCGTCACGCCACGCAGACGGGCTCGGACAGCGGGACGGACGGCGAGTCCGGGGAGCGTCCGCCTCTCACCGGAAGTGAGGATGAGGGTGAGGATGCAGATCTGAGACGTGAGGACCACATCGAGAGCTTTTCCTCATCTGAAGACGAAGCCGTCGTGAGTCGCAAGAAGAACCCCGCTTCAGCATCGCGCCGGGTCCGATCCGCCCTCACGCTCCCGAAAGCGGTCCGATTCACGGCCCCCGAGGGTCCACCCCCGAGGCCGAAGACGGCGCACGCCAGCGGCACCATAGACGCGCTGCTCGGTGGGTTACGCTGTATCTGACGCCCTGCTCCGCCGCGCCGTGCACATGGGTTTGTAAACATTCTGTCTTTCAGGCGAGCTTCAGGAGGTCAGCTACACCCATTCCAACCAGAAGGTGGTGGGGTCCAGCAGGGTGGAGAACCGGCTCAGCCACGCCGCCCTACGGGACGTCTTCGACCTCCACGCGCATTCGCAGCTCCCGGCAAACCTGCTGCCGGACCTGTCTGAGGTGGGCCTGAAGATTCCCGGTTCCTGATCGATGTCATCATACCTGAACTCTTTCTATTTTTTAATGTTTTTTTTTTTTTTTTTACTGCAGTTATCGGAAAACTCTGAAGAAGAAGAAAATGTGGAAATGCCTTCACCACAGGGTGGCGCTCCTCTGAAACCCCGGGTCACCCACTCTGTTAGGACCTCCATCCCGACCCATAATGCCGTCGTCAGTGTTGGGACGACCCCCGCGGCCGTCTGCATGTGAGTGCTTCCTCTTATATATATTTCATAACGTTATGTCCCCCACCGGGCGGCATGGTGGCTTAGTGGTTTAGCATGTTCTCCTCTCAGCGCTGGGGAGTCCCGGTTCGAATCCCCATCTGGGTGGAGTTTCCAAGTTCTCCCCATGTCCGCGTGGGTTTCCTCCGGGTTCTCTGGTTTCCTCCCGCAGTCCAAAAACATAGATCAAGGTCAATTGAGTTCTCCAAATTGCCCCATATAGAGTGTGTCTGTGTGAGTGAGTGTGTGTCCAGTGATAGAGTGGCATCCTGTCCTGGGTGTATCTGTCCAGCGCCCGGGACGTTTTCCCCTGGATGGGCATGGGGAAAACTTCAATTCCACTCAAAGAGATCAAAGGGAATTGGTTCCCGATCAGCAATTCTGCTGTAAACTCCGAGAACGCAGAGAACAAAAGGCGATTTGTGGCGTTGAAATCACGAAAGCTGTGTTTGTTTGTACAGGTTTTCTCCATAATTATGGATCTTATGAATCAAAGCTCCTCGCTGGAGCACTTCCTCTGGAGCTCGGGCATCGCTGAAGGTTCTCATAAATCACAGCGCGTTCTGAATCCTGATTCCACCTCAGAAATGATCACGATGAAGGTTCTCACTCAGAGTGGAGGTCTGTGTTTTGCCGCTGCAGTGATTTCATTCTGTTCTGACCCCTCAGGCAGCAGCTGGAGGACATGACAAGGTTCTATGGCGCTCGGTCGGTGGAGGAGTTTGCGGCAGAGCTTTTGAGAAGTGATTCTGCGAGGCGGATAAGTCGTCTGTCCGAGTTTTACAGACATGGCAACCCTGACCTCGAGGATATTATCAGAAAGACCTTTCCTGAGGAGCAGAAGTCAACTCCCTCGACGTCTCGTTCCTCCTCCAGCACGCCTACCTCAAAAACAACACTAATGCGCTCCACGCCAAGGACCAACGATGGAGCGGGAATGGGAGGAACCTCCCGTAAACGGAGGAGAACCACGTTACAAACCACCACAGACCCGCAGAACTCACCAAACTCAAGACCTGATCCCATCAAACCATCAAAGTTACAAAAAGCATCCAGAACAGTCCAACCTCCACCGGTTAGAGAACCTCAGTCCAATCCGACGACCTCCCCGGACCCAGACTCCTCCCAAAAAAGCCTCATCGATGACCTCCTGGGTGACACCTCCATCCTCGATGACCTCTTCAAGCCGAAGAGAAGCTCGGAGCCTCCGAAGCGGGCGCCGCCGGCCAAGACGAGGACTGCCGGGAGAGCCAGGAGCAGAGGACGGGACGTCTGGGACATTCTGAATGAAGGCTGCGAGGACAGCATTAATAAACTGACTGACCTGTCCCAGGTGGAGAAGCTGTGCAACACCAACATCACTGCGAAGCCCAAACGAGACAGCACACAAAGCTCAGACCTGTGGAGGACCAACGAGAGGTTTCTATGGAAACGGTCCAAAGTGGACGAGAAGGACGGGAGTGTGAATCGGGGCGCTGAAGGTTCTGATGATCTGTAGAACTTCTTTCTCAGGTCTTTAGGGTTTTAGAAACCAATCAGGTTCCAATATTAAATCTTCTCTTTTTAAAAACAATTAGTTTGAGGCATGTCCTCCCCGTGTCCGCGTGGGTTTCCTCCGGGTTCTCCGGTTTCCTCCCACAGTCCAAAAACATGGATCAAGTCAATTGAGTTCTCCAAATTGCCCCATATAGAGTGTGTACAGTATTTTATTTATTATATATATATATATATGGGCATCACGGTGGCTTAGTGGTTTAGCATGTTCTCCTCTCAGCACTAGGGATTCCCGGTTCGAATCCCCATCTGGGTGGAGTTTGCATGTTCTCCCCGTGTCTGCGTGGGTTTCCTCCGAGTTCTCCGGGTTCTCCCACAGTCCAAAAACATAGATCAAGGGCAATTGAGTTCTCCAAATTGCCCCATATAGCATGTCTGTGTGAGTGAATGTGTGCCCAGCGATAGATTGGCGTCCTGTCCTGGGTGTATCTGCCCAGCGCCCAAAACGTTCTCCCCTGGATGGACATGGGGAACCCCCCCCGACCCTAATAGAGGATAAAGCAGAAGATAATGGATGGATGGATAGTTTGAGGCTCATTTTCAGGTGAAAACTTTATGTATTTTATAATTTTCAGCGGCGTCCTGGTGCCGTTTCATCACCTCCACCAACGAGCATGTTCTCCATCACTGAGGCGGCGATGCGATCTGGTTCCGTGGGCGCCGGGGCGGGGCCTGACCGTCTGTGTGAGCGTTTCTAAGAATGTTCTGCCTTCAGAACGAGGAGCGATAACGCAGCTGTCGGCGCCGCAGCGTTTTGTATACGCGCTGAGCCTGACGTGTGTATGTTTAGGTGGAGGATCTGAGTGACGCACAGCTGTGTTTGACGCTACGCCTCTATTCTGAGCTAAACCAGAACGAGGGCAGAGTTATTATCCTCCACCTCTCTCACTGTGCAGTCTGAGTACCGATGCTTATCATTAAAGGACAGGTTCGTGCTGCGACACCCACCCGGGACCACCCACAGCTCCCCGAACACACCTGCCCACGCCCTGACGGACACACACGAGGTTGACCTCCACCTTCCGGTTAGACTACAGTGAGGCGCCGCGCTCCGCTGCCCGTCAGACGTTTCCAGAACAATTACAGCGGCGTGCAGATTTAATCACGGCCTTCCTCTCTAAACCCTGTGACCTGCATGTAAGAAAGAGCGATGTGGCCACGCCCCCTACCTGTAATCTGTAATCAACTGAGAATCATCCACCACCTGAATCATACTCACTGCAGTCTGTTACTCTGGAACTACAGTGCGGTTAATAGAAATAATAAACTGATGTAATTAACATCATTATCATTATAATAAAGGGCGACACGGTGGCTTAGTGGTTTGGCATGTTCTCCTCTCAGTGCTAGGGATTCCCTGTTCGAATCCACATCTGGGTGGAGTTTGCATGTTCTCCCCGTGTCCGCATGGATTTCCTCCCACAGTCCAAAAACATGGATCAAGGGCAGGTGAGTTCTCCAAATTGCCCCATATAGAGTGTGAGTGAGTGAGGGAGTGTGTGCCCAGCGATGGATTGCCCCCCTGTCCTGGGTCTATCTGCCCTGCGCCCTAATCGTTCTCCCCTGGATGGGCATGGGGAACCCCCCCCCCCCCCCCCAGAAGATACCCCCCCCCCGCAGAAGATAATGGATGGATCTAATAATAGAACACAATGCAGGGGTGTCAGGATTAGGGGGGTGGATTACGTGGACAGAGTATTTTAAGCATTTTATAACTAATTTCCAGCAGCTTACGAGTTGAAATGTCAGGCTACGTAATTCTGTGTTATCATCTGGAGTTTTTGCACGGGGGTAAATATTTGCGGTTGGGGATCAGCATCATGCCGTGGAGTTGAGTCCGGCTCAGGCGCTTGTTTAGAACATCTAGAGTTCCAGTAAACAGGGTTCTGTCCTCCATCCGCCTGCGCTCTCGGTCCAGGGTTCGACTGTGATGCGGAGTAAAGTCAGAAACACCTCAGATCTGGAAAATATGATCTATGAACAAAAGTATGAACAAACATCCTAATGGTGCAGAACACAATGACGTCACTGAGGCCCTGCTCGTTCACAACAAATCAAATCCCATGTACAGCATTACTGGCTCTTATTCTGCATTAATTACAGATTATTTAATATTATTTTATATAGACTATTTAAATTATTTATTTTATATCGTTACAAACACGCTATGAACAAAAGTATGTGAACGTTTAGCTTTTTATCAAAACGATTTATAAATAAGAAAACAACACAGTCAGTAGTTAAGAAAAAAAAATACAGCAAAACTTTGAAACAACTGACCACTGCGAATTAGTTAGAAGTTTTATTTGCAATAATATAAAGTTGTGTTCATAATAACATATTATCAGAATCAGAAAACTGTATTAATCCTCGAGTGGAAAGTCCATTTTCAAAAAGAGAATCCAATGCCTGTGATGCTGCGAACCACAAGAGCTCGAACAGATCGTTTAAAAAGTGTAAAATCGTTTATTATGTTTATTATAAAGCGTGTAGTTTCTTAGTTTTTAACAAATATGTCAATAAAACGAAGTCTGGGTTTGATTCCACCTAAAGAATCGATTCTTTTGAACCACCGCAGTTGGCTGTGTCCATTAGGGGTCGACACAGCGGATCACTATTCTCCAAGGAATCGACTCTTTTGAACTGTTCGAGTAATGTTACCCGTTTTTAGATTTAATTTTATTATTTTTCTCTCTTTTTATTTACGTCTCTCTTTTTTGACTTTGAAGAAACTCAAATCCACACAGAATAAGTTTATAAACCCGGAACAGAGGACACAGTAACGAGTCATTTAGAGTGAGCATTTTAATTAGTTTATATCAAATTTTACAACGACTTCAGAAAAGCGATAAAAGCAACGAGCCGCTCGCTGTGATTATAAAATGATTATAAAATGATTATAAAATGATTATAAAATGTCTGCTGCACACGGTTATTTGGAGTCTTTGTGAGTTTTGCATGTTCTCCCCGTCTCTAAAGCCTTTTCTTTTCAGTCTAAAACATGCTGTTATGTAAATTGGAAATGTTAAATGTCATAGTTGTAAATGTGTTAGTGTGTCCGCTTTGTGGTGACATGACCAGGATGTCTTTTGCCCTGTGGTATATGCAGGGATAGGCTCATTGAATGTGATAGAATGGACAGATTTTCTATTAATAATCACAGATTTAAAGTAATGAAGTACTGTGTAATAAAAATGGTCCCTCCATACCTTACCCAGATAAAAGGTTACACAGCTTTTATTGATTATTGCAGCTTGAACTAGTTTCACATCAATAACCAGTTATTAACCAGCTTCATACCCAAAATCCACTGTGTTTTTAACCAGCACACGTTTCCCACCGAATCCAGGTCTTTTCCACTAGAGGGAGCCACGTCCCTGAGAATCAGCCCTGTGTTTGGGAGTGTTATTGAGATGGAGTGATGATCTGCTGATTGTTCCATCAGATGGAACAATTTGGATTTTGGGATGTTTCTGATTTAAGAGTGACTCCAGCCCAGGTCCACTGCTGAATTACAGTCCAACCCCAGCAGCTGCAGGATCATCTAATCATAATCAGACTTCACCCTCTTCTTCACAAACTCCTGAAAGTTATGGTGAAACGCCTCGCTCCTCAGAAACCTGGTGGGAATGGCCTGGAGGATCCAACCCTGCAGAAGGAAGCGAGGAGGAACCATCTCAGATTAAATGTGGACCGCTCAGATCTATATGTGCGAGTATTAAACATCACTCATTCATTCATTCATTATCTTCCGCTTTATTCTCTATTAGGGTCGCTGGGGGGGGTTCCCCATGCCCATCCAGGGGAGAACGTTTTGGGCGCTGGGCAGATACACCCAGCACAGGGCGCCAACCTATCGCTGGGCACACACTCACACACACAGACACACTCTATATGGGGCAATTTGGAGAACTCAATTGACTTGATCCATGTTTTTGGACTGTGGGAGGAAACCGGAGAACCCGGAGGAAACCCACACGGACATGGGAGAACATGGAAACTCCACCCAGACTGGGATTCGAACCGGGAATCCCTTCACTGAAGGTTAAATCATTAAACGTGTCTCAGTTTGGTTGTGAACCCTGTCAGTGAAGCGCATGCTTCTCCTTCATTACCAGAAGGGCGTGGCTGATGCTGCCATACGTCTGCTCTCCAGCCCGCAGGTACGTCAGCGCACTCCTCACAAACTTCTCGGGCGTGAAGGTAACCAGGTTCGGCTCCTGATAGCCCGTCATTGGCGTGGAGACTCCGAACGGAGAGACGGTCTGAAAGAGCCGAGTCCACGGTGAGTCCTGTTCTACATCCGTTTCCTTCACATTCCTGCGACAGGGGGGGTCGTACCTGAATTAGGACTCCGCTGGAGTTGTATTCGGCCTGAAGTCCCAGAGAGAACCTCTCCACAAAGACCTGAATGTGAACGAGTCCTGTCTGATTAACGAGCAAACTCTCCATCAAACCATTTAATGACCACAGGAGACGTTTTCTTTCAGAGGAACATCCGTTATAAGACAGCAGCCAGTGACTAACGAGCCTAATGAGTCTGTAAACTGGACATACTGACCTTCGATGCAGCGTACAGGGTGTACATGGGGAAGGGCACTTTGGCCATTCCAGATGAAATGTTCAGAATGACGCCGCGTCCTCTGTGAACACATGGACATGCTTTACCTGAACACTCACTGAAACGCTCTGAAACCTGGCGAGACGAAGCTTTCTGATTGGTTCTTTACCTCTGAATCATTCCAGGAAGGACGATGTGACACATCTGCATTCAAACACATGATTAACAACAGACTCAGGTACAGGATGGAGATCAGTCCATGACCCGTCTTCATAAATTCACTCCTAAACATCTCATCATCTGAACAGCAGGTGCCCTAAAGCTACAGTCCAGTTTCCCTGCCTTTAGGCTGATAGGCTTCAGCAAAACTTATTGGGATTAGCAGCTTTGAAAATGACCTGAATGAAACTAATCCTCATGTTAATTTGGTGAAAGTTGAATGTTTATAACGTTTATATAATAATAATAATAATAATTATTATTATTATTATTATTATTATTATTATTATTATTATTATTATTATTATGATAATAAAACACCATGGCTTAGGGGTTGGCATGTTCTCCTCTCAGCACTAGGGATTCCCGGTTCGAATCCCAATCTGGGTGGAGTTTGCATGTCCTCCCCGTGTCCACGTGGGTTTCCTTCGGGTTCTCCGGTTTCCTCCCACAGTCCAAAAACATGGTCAAGTCAATTGAATTCTCCAAATTGCCCCATATAGAGTGTGTTTGTGTGAGTGAGTGTGTGTCCAGCGATAGATTGTCCCACTGTCCTGGGTGTATCTGCCCAGCGCCCGAAACGTTCTCCCCTGGATGGGCATGGGACCCCCCCCCCCCCGCGACCCTAATAGAGGATAAAGCAGAAGATAATGAAAGAATGAATAATAATTATTATATTGATAATAAAACACCATGGCTTAGTGGTTTAGCATGTTCTCCTCTCAGCGCTGGGGATTCCTGGTTCGAATCCCCATCTGGGTGGAGTTTGCATGTTCTCCCCATGTCCTCGTGGGTTTCCTCCGGGTTCTCCGGTTTCCTCCCACAGTCCAAAAACATGGATCAAGGTCAATTGATGGATTGCCCCCCTGTCCTGGGTGTATCTGCCCAGCGCCCGAAATGTTCTCCCCTGGATGGGCATGAGGAACCCCCCCCCCCCTGCGACCCTAATAGAGGATAAAGCGTAAGATAATGGATGAATGGATGGATAAAACACCATAATTAATGGGATTAATCATAACCATGAGGTTGCTGTGGTGTTTTTCGGGCGGGTGCACTGACCTTCACCATGGTTTTAACGTTGCAGTTGATCAAGCGATAGATTTGCTGTAAGAGAATTAAAATAAAGGCTGTAAGCTGCAGTCATCGTTACTTTGGGATGTTCGTTATCAGCTGCTGCTTTTCTATTTTTATTTTCTTCGGTAACTCCATCCTCCTCAGAGACTCCACTTTATTGCTGTGCTCTCATTGTTTGGACCGTGTCATTGTATCCCGCTGATTGCTGTCTGTAGTGTCACGTTTCCTTCGTTTGTTCTTCTGTTCTGAATGAAGCTGTGAGTTCTGGGGCCGGGCCGTTTGGGCCGTCTGGGCCGTTTGGGCCGGTTGGGCCGGTTGGGCCGTTTGGGCCGTTTGGGCGGTGTGTGAAATGGACCGCGTGCTTTGTTAATGATCACCTGGGGATCACTCTGTATTCTGCGCTGTACACTTTAAAGCCGTTGCTGTGTGAGGTCACTGGAACACAGAGCGCCTCTTCACTGTTTTCCTTTCTGTGAGAAATATTATTCTTTTGATTTATTTTGATTTATTTAAGGTGGTTTAGTGGTTTAGCATGTTCTCCTCAGCACTAGGGATTTCCGGTTCGAATCCCCATCTGGGTGGAGTTTGCACGTTCTCCCCGTGTCCGCGTGGGTTTCCTCCGCGTGGGTTCTCCGGTTTCCTCCCACAGTCAAAAAACATGGATCAAGTCAATTGAGTTCTCCAAATTGCCCCATATAGAGTGTGTGTCTGTGTGAGTGTGTTCCCACCGATAGATTGCCCCCCTGTCCTGGGTGTATCTGCCCAGCGCCCGAAACGTTCTCCCCTGGATGGGCATGGGGAACCCCCCCCGCAACCCTAATATAGGATAAAAGGGAAGATAATGGATGAATGAATGAATATTTAAGGGGTCAGTTTGTGTGTTTAGTATAAATCCATTAAGTTCCAAACCTTCGTATTGCATTCATCAGAGTTAATAACGGAGGGTTAACTGATGTGAGAATTTAATCCTGCTCCTGTTAGTCAGGATCCATTAAACCCGACATTCAAGGTCAACTCATAAAACGCTCTAAACGGACAAAATTATTCATTAATTGGACGCTCTCATGAGCACAGGTGTATAATACTGCATCCGGCTTTGTGGAAACAGTTTGGGGAAGGCCCTTTTTCTGTTCATGACGGAGCCCCAGTGCACTATGTTTATATAATTGTATAATTAATATAATATAAGCGGCACGGTGGCTTAGTGGTTAGCACGTTCGCCTCTCAGCGCTAGGGATTCCCGGTTTGAATCCCCATCTGGGTGGAGTTTGCATGTTCTCCCCGTGTCCGCGTGGGTTTCCTCCGGGTTCTCCAGTTTCCTCCCACAGTCCAAAAACATGGATCAAGTCAATTGAGTTCTCCAAATTGCCCCATATAGAGTGTGTCTGTATGAGTGAGTGTGTGTCCAGCGATAGATTGGCGCCCTGTCCTGGGTGTATCTGCCCAGCGCCCGAGACGTTCTCCCATGGATGGGCAATGGGGAACCCCCCCCCCCACCCCCCCCGCGACCCTAATATAGGATAAAGCAGAAGATAATGAATGAATGAATATAATATAATTATAATGGGGGGTGGGGTTGGTGTGGAGGAACTCGACTGACCCACACAGAGCTCTGACCGTGACCCCATCCAACACACAAACCAGACGAGTTCGGGGGCCAGGTGTCAATCATCATCAGTCTGATCATCATCATCATGGCAGATGTTCCCACAGACTCATTCCTAAATCATTTAGAAGGCCCTCCCAGAAGAGGATGAGCTTAATAACCTGAGGGGACTGTATCAGGGTCTGCTGTGTGATGACCTGGATGTTGGGAGTCGATGAGGATGAGGCTCTCACCTCCTCTAAATGGACCGTTTCCAGAAGTTTCCTAGGAACCAGGCTGGGGAGGATACCGACGTTATTCACTGAGAAAGAGGAGACATCAGTAGAGATATAAAAATAAGTTCACCAGTCCATGAAAACTCCAAAACACTTGATATTTAGATGTTTTAATTAGATTTTATTTAATCGGTGTACAATAGTACGAAACAAAGTTCTGACGCGTTACCCAGCACAGCGATATCCAGGTCCTGGATCTCCTCTCTGATTCGTTGGTGAACGTCGTCTTTGGTGAAGTCAGCCGTGATGGTGATGACCTTCCTGTCCTGCGTGAGCTCTGTGAGGGTGAGCAGAGTGAGTGTGAGTCCGGAGAACCGCAGAGTCCCTGATGTTCCACACGACCCGGTACGACTCAAACAATCAGACTGACCGATTTCCTTGGCCGCTCGGTCCAGGTTCTCCAAACTCCGGCTGATGATCACCACGTTCAGTCCGCGCTTCGCTAACTGTAATCACACACGCATCACATCTCAGTTAATTAAACCAAATCAGCTTCATGTTAATTACACTGCACACGTTTTTCTGATTATAATCTGTTTAAATCTTCCGTGTGTTGAACTGACGCTTTAAACGTCCACTGAACTGACCTGTATATTCAAATAAAATCTGTCCCTGATGCTAATTAAAATTAATAGAACAGTATTTAATAAACAGGGGCGGCACGGTGGCTTAGTGGTTTGGCATGTTCTCCTCTCAGCTCTAGGGATTTCCGGTTCGAATCCCAATCTGGGTGGAGTTTGCATGTCCTCCCCGTGTCCGCGTGGGTTTCCTCCGGGTTCTCCGGTTTCCTCCCACAGTCCAAAAACATGGATCAAGGTCAATTGAGTTCTCCAAATTGCCCCATATAGAGTGTATCTGTGTGTGTGTGTGAGTGTGTGTCCAGTGATAGATTGCCCCACTATCCTGGGTGTATCTGCCCAGCGCCCGAAACGTTCTCCACGTCCACCCCCCCCCCCCACGACCCTAATAGAGGATAAAGCAGAAGATAATGAATGAATGAATTTTAATAAAGGTTCTGCGATGTGGTTTAGACTTTATGAGATCTGAACCGTGTCTGAAGGTTTTATTAATTAGACCTCGTTAGATTTTAATGAAATGTCCGCTCTGGAGTAAATGATGAATGCATTATAATGTATAATGATGCGGACAGGGCGTGGCTTACCTCTTGCGCGTACGCTTTCCCGATCCCGTTGGATCCGCCCGTGACGACTGTGAAGACGAGATCGAGGTTTAATTAATCTATCAATTATATAAAGCAATTATTTAAATGTATTTATTCACGTTGTGATTTTTACGACAGCACATTGTCACAAAGCGGCTTTACACTGTTCCAGGTCCGCATCCTCAAAGAGCGAAAAAAGCAACAGCGGCAAGGAAAAACTCCCCGTTAAGTCGTTTTTGAAGGACGAACCTTCGGCTCAATGCGGAACTCGTCCTTCTTGAGCGGCTGGGCAGCGTCAACAGGAACCACTTCCCCTGAGCAATATGGCGGACGTGGCGTCGTTCCAGCGCTGTTACCTTACGTACGCCGGACTCCGGATCCATGGAAGTAAGGTCAGTGGTAAGGTCAGTGGTGAGGTCAGTGGTAAGGTCAGTGGTGAGGTCAGTGGTGAACAAAACGCTGAGCAGACAGCCTTCAGAACAGAATTCACTAACGGCCGATCGATCTGAAGGTACGACCTGAGCTGCAGATTTTTGGGATTTGGATTCGGTGTCTTTCCTTCGTCGCTGACTGCGCAGCTCTCTGATGGTGGAATGTGTTTGGTCTGTTAATATTGTATCGGTCTGGAACATGGAATCAGCGACGATAAAAACAATGGGGTTTGATCGAGAGATATGAACTCGTCCTGAGAGTTTAATACAAAACAAACCAAGTTTATAACGATTCCCCAGAGAACTGAAACTATGATCAGCATTTTACCATCACCATTTCATCACACACACACACACACACACACACTCACAGAGGAGAAGTGTGTGTGTGTGTGTGTGTGCGAGCATGACGTTTGTTTTAACAGTGTGTACTCGAGGAGACAGCGTGTGCCCGGACGCTTGATAAAAGATCAGGGAGCTCTGCAGCCCGGCGCTCTTCGGCGTGTTCTCCACAGGCATGCCCTGTTTGTTTGTCTGAACGTCCTCATCATCCTCTCGCCCCCTTTTTTCCTCCCGAACACTCGAACGAGGTTGGACCGACGTGAAGTGCGCTGAAGTAGCTGAACGGGCCGACCCGCACCCGCGCACCCGCGCGCCGGGGGCTCCTGAATGGCTGTGTATTCACGCTCGCCAAGTGGATCTTGTCAAGACCGCGGCAAAGAAAATCACGTAATAATACGCCCTGGAACACGGCGTTCTAATTGCGTCCTCTCGGCTTCCACATCAATGAGGGCGCGCGGGCCGAGCTTGGGAACGCGGAGCCGGGTTCCGCTCGCGGGGATTTGTTTGCGTTTGCTTTGGAATATCTGTCCTTTGGAAAGAGCTCGAGTGCAAATCGGGAAGCGTTTTCCCACCGTCCACTCGGCGAGACGAGGGGACGGCGCTTTCTCGTTGGCATTGCTTTGAGGTTTTTTAGGTCGCAGCAGAGTGAAAGCTTCCCTTCGCTCGGCTGTAAAGTCGCCGTGGCGTTGTCGGTCATTCTGGTTGCCGTTGTCTTGGAAACCGTCAGACCGGGCACCTGTGGACGGAATCGGAATGACGAACTGTGTCCTGAAGCATGATGGGACATCCCAGTGATCCGCCGGCTCACGGTGTTGACGTGCCGGATGTGATTAACCGGCATCATGAATTAGAATACCGACTGAGAATCATTCATCAATAGCAATCGCAGACCTTCATCCGGGCAAAGAGGAACCAAACAGGTCCTTCATGTTCAGTGGGGGGGGGGGGTTCCCCATGCCCATCCAGGAGAGAACGTCTCGGGCGCTGGGCAGATACACCCAGGACAGGGGGGGCAATCTATCACTGTACACACTCGCACTCACACACACACTCTCTATATGGGGCAATTTGGAGAACTCAATTGACTTGATCCATGTTTTTGTACTGTGGGAGGAAATCGGAGAACCTGGAGGAAACCCACGCAGACACGGGGAGAACATGGAAACTCCACCCAGATTGCGATTCGAACCGGGAATCCCTAGCACTGAGAGGAGAACATGCCAACCACTAAGCCACCATGCCGCCCCCTGAATTTCATCCATCCATTATCTTCCGCTTTATCCTCTATTAGGGTCGGGGGGGGGCCCATCCAGGTTAGAAAGTCTCGGGCGCTGGGCAGATACACCCAGGACAGGGCGCCAATCCATCGCTGGGCACACACTCACATACACACATACTGTACACACTCTATATGGGGCAATTTGGAGAATTCAATTGATCTTGATCCATGTTTTTGGACTGTGGGAGGAAACCGGAGAACCCGGACGAAACCAACGCAGACACGGGGAGGACATGGAAATTCCACCCAGATTGGGATTCGAACCGGGAATCCCCAGTGCTGAGAGGAGAACATGTTAAACCACTAAGCCACCATGCCGCCCCCTGAATTTCATCATTTAGAAAATAAAGTCTCGACAGTTCGATTTAAGATGAAGACACACGAACACATTCGGCTTTGAAGTTGAAAAAGGCATGAACATGCACCCCGCGCTCACCTGCCCATTTGCCCATAGAGGTGAAGAAGTCCTTGGGGACGGGGTGACAGACCCTCGGACACAGGACCACCAGCGCTCTGCTCAGCCAAAACAAAAGGAGCCCGGCGCCCAGCAGAATGAGAACGAGCTCGCTCAGCGCCATTCCAGCAGCGCCAGCGTTCCTCGGGACGGGAGCCGAGTGCGTCCTGACAGTCTGACTGGTCCTGCTCTCAGTGCTGGTCTCCCAAACGCAAGCCTCCAGCTCTGACACACACACACACACTCACACACTCCCACTGAGTGATGGCAGCCCAACCCCATCAGGCCATACCTCAATCCAACAGTCCCGCGTTCCCAGTCTTTGTGTTCTGCAGGATTTTAAGACTGGCGGGACTCCAGAGGTTCAGTCCAAACTTGATCAGAGGACATGGCGGTGAGGGAACGTGTCGGGACAGATCACGTTCAGCCGATCAGCTCCTCGGCTCTGATACCCCCGCCGTCTCGCTCTCGTCCCATCGCCGTGTGTGATGTCCTTGTCCTCTGGTCCTTATCAGGATTTGAAACTCTGATGCCCGGAGACGTTCTACAGAAAAAGAAAAGGGGCGGAGTCGTGTTTGTTTTATGATATCTTCATAACTCAACCTTGACTTACTGAGATCCCTTTGCTGTGAGATCAGACAGTCTTCTGTTGATGTTCAGATGTAAGGGGGGGGGGGGGTTGATTTAAGGAGCGGGTGGTGGGGAGGGGTTAGTACTTCCACCCCACAGTGAGAGAGTCCTGGGTTTGATACCCAGACGGGTCAGACCGAGGTCCTGTCTGTGTGCATGTCCTCCCTGTGTGTACCTGGGTTTCCGTCCACATTGTGTGTGTGTGTGTGTGTGTGTGTGTGTGTGTGTGTGTGTGAGAGACCCTGTTGTAACTGTATCACTCAAAATATTTCTGTTCCTCTTTCCCCACTTTTGGTGTGTGTGTGTGTGTGTGTGGGGGGGGGTGTTTACCGGTCTTGCAAGTTTTCTTATAAAAACATAATAAGTAGACTGTAATCTCTGTGTGTGTGTGTGTGTGTGTGTGTGTGTGTGTGTGTGAGAGAGAGAGAGAGAGAGAGAGAGAGAGAGAGAGAGAGAGAGAGAGGAGAGAGAGAGACATTGTGAGCACGAACTTGTTTACACACTTACATTTGAAAGACTTGGGTTCCATGTTAGAACCTGCAGCAAACACACAGCACATACATTCACTGTGCATGTTATCTGCTCCACCACCTGACAGATGGGGTTTGTAGTTCCACAGTTCCATTCTGCAGTCCTTCTGTTTCTCTGTATACTGATGTTAGTCCCTTCACTCTGTTCTCCACTGAGCGGGCGTTATTAGGGTGGTGGATGATTCTCAGTACTGCAGTGGCTCTGACGTGGTGGTGCAGGTGTGTATTGGTTTTTTTTCAGGTCTCTTTCTGTGTGGAGGGACGCAGCGTTATATTTTGGAAGGACATGTTGATGTGGAAGCAGGAGCAGGTGCCGTGGTGGATCTGAGGTGGGGTGATGAGTGATGGCATTTGCAGACATGGGGCAGGTCCTTAATATAGCAGCGTGAACTCAGGGCTGGTGTTTATATAAGAGTTTATATTTCAGCATTATTGTAAGATCAGATGAAGTGCATTAATTAAACGGGTTAAATTTAAACTCAGTAATAACAGGCTGGATTAAACACTGAGCTCAATACCGCCACCTGTCTGACTGACGGTATGAACCCGGCTGCAGGCCAACGATGGCAGTTTATCAGATTCCTCCACAATGTTAACATCTCACTGATGCCAGTCACGAGCGGTGCCAACGGTGCCAACAGCGCCCCCTACCGAGCCTCAGTCTCACTGTCTGAACTGAGTGT
This sequence comes from Corydoras sp. C115, assembly GCA_019802505.1. Taxonomy (NCBI): domain Eukaryota; kingdom Metazoa; phylum Chordata; class Actinopteri; order Siluriformes; family Callichthyidae; genus Corydoras; species Corydoras sp. C115. The sequence continues at coordinate 1,056,899 of JAFMOC010000134.1, forward strand.
AATCTCAGAGGTCACATTGTAACACTCTAAATCACCACAGTACATCAGCACTGAGTGTGTGTGTGTGTGTGTGTGTGCCTGGCTGTGTGTATGTGTGTGTGTGTGTATGTGTGTGTGTATGTGTGTGTGTGTGTGTGTGTGTGTGTGTGTGTGTGTAGCTATTTTTGCCGTTGCGGTTCTCGAGCCCCTAGAGATTAAATGCTGCTCATGAGCTCTCCGTCAGAGATTCCACAGTTCACCACCGTGTGGCGCCATTTAACTTTGTTTTTTCAATATTTCTTGTGATTTCAGCTTCTCTTTCAAACCGCTGAGAGTTCGTCACAGTGACGTCATGAACAATGATAAGAGTCCGGTGGCGAATTTATCCAGTGAAGTTAAGTTTGTAATTATTACTTAATTGCTTTTTAGTTTCTAAAATTAAATGTATAATGTACTTGTAATGACAGATGTCCTCCTCTAGAGGTCTCCCGATGACAGAGTCCAACAGGAGAACGTTCTGTTCCTCAAGATAAACCGAATGCATGTTATATCAATATATTTACAGAACCACAAAAGATTATTTACTGATCACCATGGTAACGATGGACACCTTTTGGGATCAATAAGGTGACCTCACCTTCCAATATAATGAAATAAAGAGGTGCGTGTGCTGTGGAACCTTTTTAAAAAAGGCGTAGCACCAACAATATTAATATTAATATTAACAACAAAATTAATATAAGGAACCATTTCACAACACAAAGAACCTTTTTAAGGTTTCGGATTGAGGTTAAGGCTCTCTGTTGGTCTCACCCTGGAAGAAAAAAAAGGGGCTTCTTCAAACTATTGTCCAGAACACGATCTGACTGAATAGAAGTCTCAATACTTCTGTCTACGTGGTTTGTAATAAGGTTATAAAAATAAAAGCCATCACACCGTTTGTACTGAGAACCACAGGGCTGCAGTGAGAACAGCGTGAGGGTCAGGACGACTTCGGCTGCGGATGGACAGATCAGACAGACAGATGAAAACAGAGGTACAGATCAGACATGCATGAATGTGACCCTGTCAGAGTGACACAGTGACCACGGTTCACAGAAGTCGTCCAAAAACACATGTTCCACTCCGAGAGCTGGAACACTGACCCAGGTATGAATGAAATCCCGATCTGGTTTGTTCCTGTTCTGAACATGTGACCGCGGGCGGTCCAGACTGTACGCACGTGAACTTATGCAATGCAAACCCGCTGGTCTTGTTGGGCCTCATGGAGGAGCGGCAGCCTCATCCTGATCAGGAGAACGTCTGAGGTTTGTACTCAGCCTGAGACCTGAGACTGACCCGTCTGCTCGTACGGCCCGGGGTCGGGTCTGCGTAAGAAAAGAGAAGCAAGGCTAAAGCGGCTCATCCTCTCCAGGAGGCTTGCAAAAGGTTTGGCAGGAAATTATATGTCTTCTGATCCGGATTGTGTTCTCAAGAGTATCAGTGTCAGCGGAGTGTCCCCGCCCGTACCTGCCAACAACGGGCTGGAGACCCAGGAGGGTGGAGGAGAGAACACAAACAGAGCAGAACACCGAGACGCCGAGGGCGTCGACACCACGCAGGGGGTTCCAACAGACCGACTTTCATTTACATTTTTATAATTAATGCTTTATATTTCCATGGGCGGCATGGTGGCTTAGTGGTTTAGCATGTTCTCCTCTCAGTGCTAGGGATTCCCGGTTCGAATCCCCATCTGGGTGGTGTTTCCATGTTCTCCCCGTGTCCGTGTGGGTTTCCTCCGGGTTCTCCGGTTTCCTCCCACAGTCCAAAAACATGTAATGGGGAACCCCCCCATTACACACACACACACACACACACACCCGCGACCCTAGTAGAGGACAGAGCAGAAGATAATGGATGGATAGGTGGATGGACAGTCGTATTTACAAGCTGAAAAATCACGGCATCACGTGACCTTATATAATAACACTATAATAATAATAATAATAATCCTGTCATGTCACGTGATGGTAAATAATAAAGCCAGTCATGTGTACTTTATCAAACATCTTATTAATTAATCTGTAGATTTTGTCTCTGATTCCTCCTCCCGTCCTGTCTCTCTCTCTGTCTCTCTCCCTCTCTGCGTCTCTGTCTCTCTCTGTCCGTCTCTCTCTCTCTGTCTCTCTCCCTCTCTGCGTCTCTGTCTCTCTCCCTCTGTCTCTCTCTCTCTGTCTGTCTCCCTCTCTCTGTGTGTGTGTGTGTCTCTCTCTCTCTCTGTGTCTCTCTCTCTCCCTCTCTCTGTCTGTCTCCCTCTCTGTGTGTGTGTGTCTCTCTGTCTCTCTCTCTCCCTCTGTGTGTCTCTCTCTCTCCCTCCCTCTCTCTCTCTGTCTCTCTCTCCCTCCTTCTCTCTCTGTCTCTCTCTCTCTCTCTCTCTGTGTCTCTCTCTCTCTCTCTCTCTCTCTCCCCCCCCCCCCCCCCCCCCCCCTCTCTCCTCCTCCCGCTGTCCATAAGCGCCCGGATGCAGGCGAGGCGAGCCGCTCAGTCAGGATCAGGAACAACATGGTTGCGGGAGAACATGGTCGCCTGAGAGAGAGAGTGAGAGCGTGAGAGAGTCGTGTGTTTGTCCTCGGACCCGCCGCCGTGTCCTCTGCCGTGGGGAGCTTTATTCAGGAGGTCGCGGCTGTGCGGACGGACGGACGGATTTCTCAGGTTGCCAGGTCAGTAAGAATCCGTTTGGGAATCTCCGTCGCGTTAAATCGCAGAAGCACGTGCGCGCGTCTCCAGGAATAAAACCCCCGCGTCCCTGTGTCCCCGCGTCCCTGTGTCCCCGCGTCCCCGTGTCCCTGTGTCCCCGCGTCCCCGTGTCCCTGTGTCCCCGTGTCCCTGTGTCCCCGCGTCCCTGTGTCCCCGTGTCCGAGAACCGACATCAGGACCCATGTTCGGTAGCGGTCACCCCGCCGCCGGTACTGCGGCTGCGGCTGCTGCGGGTTCGGGTGACGGCACCGTGAACGCGTTCAGAACCTTCATTAAATCCTCTCCTCACATCGGGTTCTAAAGCGGAACATGGCCGCGTTCTGCCGGCTTCATAACAGAACCCCGCTGCTGCTACGGCTGCGGGCTTTGTTAGGATTTAATATTAAAGAGACGGAACGCGATCTCTGACTTTAGAGAGACAGTGCGCAGTGTGGGGTTTAAAGCTGCAGAAAGCGACCGAGAGGAATCTGGATCTGAATCTGAATCTGGATCTGAATCTGGATCTGAATCTGGATCTGGATCTGAATCTGGATCTGGATCTGAATCTGAATCTGCATCTGCATGCCGGGGTTTGATGCCCTTTAACAGATACAGAGGGTTTAAAGAGACCGTGTGTGACTTTGGTGTTAAAGCTGCCGTGTGTAAGATTTATATTTTAAAGCTGTGATGAACAGTCTGCTGGTTTTGAGATCTCCTGCAGACGACTTTAGGTTTTTATCGCTTTCATTGGTAACTTTTTTAGTGTTTGCTTACGCGTCCATACGTAACCTTAGCACTTTAGCGTTTTTGTTGGCAACTCATGTTTTCAAGCCTTTGATTTTAGCAATTTTGGTAGGTAACGTTTCTGCTTAATAGCCATTCTAGCAATTATAATTTCCGTAAATAATTTTTGTATTAGAGCTGCTATATGTAACTTTAGCATTTTGGCACATTTTATAGATAACTTTTGTTTCAGAGTCTTATTTATTTATTTACTTCTTATTTTCGTCATGTTGAACTTTGGCCCCTCAGACGTCCCTCTTCTGTTACACAACAGCTACAAATCACAGAGGGAAAGGACGAGCCCATGATTCCTCCGAGGCAGGCCGTGGCAGCTGCCAAATATTTGAAGACTCCGCCGCTTGTACGACTTCCTGGGGGTGAGGTTATGCCCCAAAATGAGAGGAAACGGGAGTACGGTGTGTTGAAGGTTGAACGGATATCAAAGAAATATCTGTTGAAGCCTTTGTTGAGTGTGATTGGGTTACAGGCTCCTGTTTACGAGCTCATTTACATCCATCCATCCGCAGCGGCGTCCACACGCTCCATCACCAAACGTCCGGAGTGTGGAGGCACGCTCAGCGGAACGTCACCGCGCCGCTGCGTTTGCAGATTCCTATCCGCGGCGGCTTCGTACATACAGTACGTACTCCATGCTGGCGCCCCGATCAGGACGACGAGTCAAATTACTCACCTGAAGCTTTTTATCCGACCTGCAATTAAATTAATCAACAAATTAAAGAATTATTAAAAAAAACATGCATCAGCTCCACCTCTCATACAGATCTGCTTTGGTATGTTCTCTGATCATGATCCGCAGGTGTTATTAGGGTGGTGGATGATTGGCAGACGTGGTGGTGCAGGTGTGTTGGTGTGTGTTGAACCAGCTGGACGGCGCTCTGTAATGGTAGAACGTGTTAAACTCGGGTTATAAATAGTAATCATTTGTGACACCGTGCCGAATTTCGTTTCCTGTTTGATCTGATCTCTGTTGATCATCCTCGCGCGGAGCCTCTGGGTACCGCTGAGAAATCCGCGCCACCACGTGAGTTCCACCCGATGGAAACGTGCCGATGGGGGCCGATGTTTACGCGTTACGGTTGCGCTCGGGGCGGGGCCGCGCTCGGATGTGCGGTCTGATAGGATCGGGACGCCCTTATTTAGTTGTGTTCGGTCGCAAGGACGTGTCGGATCTGATGGCCCGCCGCACAAGGACACTTCCTGTGAATGAGCGCCTCCGTCCTGTTGCTTTAAACCCGAGCCTCCTCACAGCGAGTTACGCTGCTCATAAAGGAGCAGGCCAAGTTTTTCACAATATGGAGAGTGATTCATAAGCCAGCACTCCCTGGCGCTCGTGGCCCCGCTCTTTCCGTATGCTCCGAGTGCCAGGCTGGTCGCCAGGGCCTTGGCTTTAACCCCTGACACTCCAACACTGCCTGCCTTCACTAACGCACGAGGGGCAGGAGCAACCATTTAACCTACGTTTCAGCGTGTGGGAGTTAAAATGCCCATGTCACTGCGTGGGGCTGACCGATAAATCGGTGTGGTGATGTATCGGCCGATTAAAAAGCCGTGATTGTAATGGCATGGTCATCGTTTGTCCACCAGGAGGCAGAGCGCTATACCAATGTAGACCAAGTAGAACCCATTATTATCAAACCAAAACTTTAGTGCCACCTCTGTTTTTCATCACGGAACAACATCTGTAAACATCAATCAGGTGCGAGTGTATAATAAAGCCATAAGGTACGAGAGGGCGTGGCAATCGTCTGAATAACTTTCCCATGATTTATTCATCAACAATATAACCTCCCCCTCTCGCGACCCTAATAAGTGATTAAGCAGAAAATAAAGAAAAGTGTTTTATTTCTTTTATAAAAGCTTATAAACACACAATCATAAAAACACAAGGTTTGATTTACAAATGTGTTTATTGAAAAAAAAACAAATAATTTGGACTTTTGTGACGTAATCTAGTCCGGTTTTTAAAGTGAACGCTGTATATGTTTACGATTTCTCTGATGGTCTAATACCGCCATCTAGTGGGCAAATTACAGAACACAGTTTATAAAATATATCTGGGAAATGTAAACCTCTGATTTGAAGCCTGTGCCAGTGATGATGAGGCAAAATGAGGGTGAAACGCCCCTGCACAGGTCGCCAGTCCATCGCAGAGCACACACGTTCACAACCGCGAATGAATATATACAAAAACACATAGATTTTTATTTAATGATAATAATGATTGCAATGTTTTAGTGCACAAATTCTATCCGAATGTCCTTCGTGATCAGTATTTAAACAAATGCGTTCTTGCGTAAACCGTCCTTTGGCCCACAGACACGCCGCGACCTGCCGACCTGCCACACGAGCAAATAACCTGCTCGCCACGTGCGGCGGGATGAGAACCGTTCTCACTTCCAGCACCTTGTGTTGGGCGTGAGAGTCTCAGATCCAACAAGGTGAGACTAGTCGGCTGCCTCCCCGCGTGGCCTCCGGGCGGCCTCCGGGCGGTTCTCACAGAAAGCGTCCGGTCCGCTCAGCCCGCTTCTTTGTCTTGAGAACGTCCTTTTTTTAGCATCGGCGCCCGTTCCGTCGGACCTCGTGGGTTTTGGGGTGAATAAGTCATTGTGGTCGCTCCCGTGACGGAGTGGAACCGGATTCCCGGCGGTGTCCATCAGGAGACTGTGGAAACTGTGCTGAAGCCTTGTTCTGCGTTCCGGCTCGGCGGGAACGCTGTGCTGGCGTTGTCGGGGTTACGGTGGGGTCCTGGCGTGGGTTCTGGAACGTGGTGTGTGTAACGTGGTGGCGCCGTTCCATTGAGTTCAGCCTTCTGTTCGGGAGCCAACTGGACCCACTGACTCCTGAGTCTGATGATGTACCGGCCACTTTATTAGAGACACCTCCTTACTTCTGCTCTGTCTGTCGGTTCTATCAGCTCCTCTGAGAGACGGACGAGGGGGGGGACCTAATAAAACGGACGGTTCCTGTGTCTGTTCTGTCGGTGGTTCATACAGAGTTGCAGGTTGTGAAACGGATCTGTTGGTTGTCTGGGGAATTAAAGACGTGGTTGTAAACCGGTTCAGCTGCAGTGGAGGAGTTGAATGGTGACAGTTTGGATGATGTTCTCTGTTTTCTAAAGCACTTTATTGGAGAACATGCTCCCCCACCCTGCTGCTTTCCATGGATTGTCACCTGCGTGAACATTTTCAGGAATAAACAGGTTCTCCGTTTCATCCTCCGTTCTGTTTGAATAGGTTTACATAACCGGTGCAATCCGGTGGTGTGTCGTCCCTCGCACCGGTTCTCCACCTCCTGTGAACCTGACAGGTGGTGGTGTGGTGCACCGTGGTGGTGTGGTGTTGACGTCATGGTTTTTAATTATCCAGCATCGTTTGGTTTAATGAACTGAGTTTTTGATCTTTGGTGGTGGAGGCCGTACGGGGTGCGCCGGCGCGGTATTAAAGGTTCAGTCTATAAATACCCGGTTCCTGCTCTGTTCCTGCTCTGTTCCGTGATTAGAGCCGAGCTGACAGGCGGTCGCGCGTCGCGTGTGTATCTGACCGCGCGCCGGCCCGGGGTTCGCGTCAGGAGGTGACTTTGCGCGGACAGCTGGCCCGGTTTTCCTCCGGACCGCCTGCGACAGAACTATTTCCAGCACCTGTGGGTCATGCTGCCACGCGCCGACAGAGGAGCCTGATGGGGCAGAAACTCAAGCCCTGAACATTCAGAGGGTTGATTTTCACAGCGTTTACTCAGCGGTGGTGCAGTTAAGAGACATACACACACACACACACACACACACACATATATATATATATATATATGGGCGACACGGTGGCTTAGTGGTTAGCAAGTTCTCCTCTCAGCGCTAGGGATTCCCGGTTCGAATCCCAATCTGGGTGGAGTTTCCATGTTCTCCCCGTGTCTGTGTGGGTTTCCTCCTGGTTCTCCGGTTTCCTCCCACAGTCCAAAAACATGGATCAAGGTCAATTGAGTTCTCCAAATTGCCCCATATAGAGTGTGTGTGTGCTCAGTGATAGATTGGTGTCCTGTCCTGGGTGTATCTGCCCAGTGCCCTAAATGTTCTCCCCTGGATGGGCATGGGGAACCCCCCCGGCGATAAAGCGGATAGGATAAAGTGGAAGATAATGGATGGATGGAGATATATATATATATATATATATATATATATATATATATATATATATATACACACACACACACACACACACACATAACTGAGACGTGGGGGACGTTACGGTGGACGGGAGCTCTGTGGAGTCGGTTAATGGTCTCTGAGCTGGTCCAGGATCAGCCGTTTCAGTCCTCTTTCCTGTTAACGCAGTAATGGAGTCATAAGTACCTTCTCCTTCTCACTTCCCATCAAACCGCTAATGCACTCCACCCCGGTTCTCTGAGAAGGTCCATGTCCATCTTCTGATCTGCTTTAGGAACCTGAAGTGTGCTTTACTTCCCTAGTTGTGGGGTGGGGGGGGGGACTTCTGGAGGCTACCCCAGCACTTTTGGGTGAAAGGTAATTGTTAATTCTGAGTGTCGTGTCCTCCCGTGGACGTCATCCTCGTCCGGTCACGCCGTCCTCCTCCCTGCGCCTCTGCCAACTGAAAGTCACCAGCACACAGAGGCGGGGAGAACATACCAATCACACATGTATGTGAGAGCCTCATAATCATTAGAGTCTGAAGTCTTTACGGTTTGAACCTCGTCACTGTGAGCCTGTTCCGTCTGTTGCTTTGAGATGAATTGGAATGCTGACTGCAGAGGGTCATAAACAGACCACGTGACCTTTCCGGTTCTCGGCATTCCCAGCTGTTTGCACATCAGGCCTTCGGAGATGTAAACAGGCTTTATGTTACTGGTGGTTCGCGTTCAGGGATCCGTCGTGGTGGTGATTGAGGAACCGTGTGGGGTGTAAGGTGGTCGATTCTGCGAGCAGGCGGACGGCTCGGGCGACGTGTGACATTCCGGGGGCTCGGTGTAGGGTGGTGGTGTTTTGGGAGTTCTCCCGTGTGGGAGCACCTGTTAACACGTCGGGACGGCGCGTTAAACCGACAACGCGGTGCGTGACGTTCTCATGTGGACCCGCGTCCCCGAGGAACGCAGAACGGGTCCACACCTGCTCTGACGGATGTTAATTTGGGAGGTCGCTGCGCCGTGTCGGAGGCGCCTCGTTCTGTCCCGCCGTCCCGGAGGCGCTGATGGAGATCGGCGCAGGTGAACAGGACGAGGTTCCGACTCCCGATTCCCTCCACGCTCTTCGAGGCGCTGCGTCACCGACGGTGACTCAGATCTGTCCCCGAACCACTCGCCGCTGTGACGTTCCGTGTCCCCAGCCAGCCCGTTTGTGTGGGTTTGGTTCTGCGGGCGCGGTGAGTGCCCCGGCGGCGGCGCGGGTTCATGGTGTGGATTGGAGAGGTGGGGGGTGAGTCGGAGGGGCACATGACGGTGATATCATCCTCCTCTTCGTCCTCCTCCTGAAAGAAACCATTGTGTCCTCCACAAACGGACCGAAGGCGGGAACGGAACGCGGCGGCGGAACGCCGAGAGGCGTCGCGAAACAAACGCTGTTCTGATTCCCGTTTTAATTTTCATGTTTTTATTATTTTTTTCTATAAATCCACCGCTGAGCTCCAGAGTGGGGTGAAATCCAACGTTCTGCATCAGGGACAGGGGGGGCTGGAGGGGTGGGGGCTGGGGGGGGGGGTGAGTCTATGACGGGGTACAAACAGACCATCACAGTTGGGTTTGAATCTCTGACGGGGTCCCGTTCTGACCGCGCTTGCATTACGTGGGACATTAATATTCATCAGGGTCATTTGCATGTCCAGGGGTTGGCGGCGGTGGCACGGTCCGGGCGTCTTTGTGTCCTCTCTCTAATGATCTGTCCTCCGAGCGGGTCCACCTGCCGTCCTGCCGTGGCGTGCGACGGCGGGGTTGTGTGTTCGCGCTCATTGTGGCGTGAAGGAAAGCGAAGGCGGCCCTCGCGGGATCCTGCGCTTCCCCGGCGGCGCGGAACGCTTTTATGAGCGATTGTGCCTCGTCCCGGCGACGCCTCCGAGCGGCGGAATGCGAGCGCGCGGCTGCCGGCACTGTAAACACGGCCCCGTGTCCTTGATGTGCCGGCGTGCCTTTCCTGACTCCGGGATTTGCATCGGCGCACGCTCCCCTCCCTCCCCCTCCAACCACGGGCCGTCTCATTGGCTCACCCGGCCCTGCGCCGCGCCGCTCTGCCGCACGGCCGGCCAACCGCGGGCCGGCATTGGCTGCCCGGCTCGTGATGCCGCTGCCTCCAGTCTAGACTGCAGTGACGAGCCGCGGCATCGCGTCCCGCATCACGTCCGGCATCGCGTCCCTCGTCCTTTCGCGGTGCTGCGTTGTTTCTTTTGTTTTTTTCGTGGAGAGTTACCTCTGGATTATCTCATCATTGTAATTCCATGCTCATTAAGTCTATCCCGTCATCCTGCATGTGACCCCCTTCACCGCAGGTCATATTTAATCTGTCCATTCAGTCATTTACCAAATCATACCCCCCCCCCCATATCAGGAATCCCGCGCGGTGTGAAGGTGAGTAGCGGATCAGTTTGACGCGTCGCAGCCGCTGCTTTTTATTTCTGCAGCCCCCCCCCCACCCCCCCTCTTCATACGGTTCCCTCTACGACGCAACAGGTTCCGTTAGACGGACAGATAGACATGAGCCTATACACTGCCGGTAACCAGCACAGCTCTGTGTGTGTGTGTGTGTGTGTGTGTGTGTGTGTGTGTGTGTGTGTGTGTGTGTGTGTGTGTGTGTGTGTGTCACGTTTAGTGCCTCGTACTCGCGTGCCAGATGCTGCAGTACGTCCCGGCTCCACCGTGTTAATTAAACGTGATTATGAGTGTTATATAATTAATCATCTGTAACGTCTACGCTCTGACATCACACGGGGGTGGGGGTTGGGGGGGTGGATTTGTGCGTGGGTTTGAACCTGTCTGTTGTTCTCTTGTGACTCAGTCGTTGTGACCGTTGTAATCCTCGTGCCGGAGGCGGTTACGCCGTGGTGGTCATGTGGTCAGCGGGCAGGAGTTCAGAAACGACACCGGCGGGGCGCTTATGTTACCCCCTCAGGGGCTGTTGGGACATCGGTGAGAGTTTGGAGGGTGCTTATTTATCCGGTTGGGGTCGGGGGTCGGTGTGAACCAAGCATTTGATGAGTAGCTGTGGCCTTCCCTAAACTGTTGATGTTCCGAATGCACAGCGAGGTGCCGGTTCATTCATTTTCTGATCTTCTATTGTGTGGCTCACAAATTAAAGGAGCAGTGTGTGGGAGTTGGTGGCATCTGGTGGTGAGTTTATGAATTGCAGGCTGTTGCATTACACTTCCCCTGACCAACATGGCGACCACACTGACTCCTGCGGCCTGCTGTAGATTTTATTTCTTTCTTTATTTTTATTGCAGATGCTTCAGAATTCTGCACACTGTGCCTTTAATGTTTCAAAAAACCCAAATTCAGTCGGTTAAAACTATTGACCCTTTAGTCGCTGCTGTGTGCCCGGTCCAGCTTTTCCAGCTCGGTCACCTCAGTGTCGTCGTGTTCGTTCGTGTTTCTGACTCGCTGACTCTGAATCGTTTTGAGTCGCGCTGCGGGTTGAAGTCAGCTGGTCATGTGATGTTTACATCGGCGTGCGCTGGCTCACCTGACGCGGTTAATGCCCGGAGAACGTCCCCGACCCGCTCGCCCGCCCTGTTTACGCTTAATTCCCCCTCAACAAAAGGCTTAGTCGCTCTCAGGAATGCGCGGCGGGGGCGACCCCGCTCCACTGTAACGACCTGAAGATGCTCGTTTGCTTTTTAACCTGTTTTAATTTTTAATGAGATCACAAATCTGTCCCCCCGCCGTCGTCCGTCCTTCTGTCCGACTCTAATGCGGACAAAAGTATGGTTTCATTAAACTTCATAATTTTGATCCCGTCAGTCGAGTAGCACACGGTGCTGACCGCTTCTCTTCACCAGCCTGATGACAGGAACCCACTGCCATCCATCAGACACCACTGAGCCGGGGGGGGGGCTCAGATCAGAGCTGTAGGTATGGATATGGGTGGAGGTGGAGTTATAGGTGAGGGTTGAGGTTGAGGTGGACGTATAGGTGTGGGTGGAGGTTGAGGTGGACATATAGGTATGGGTTGAGGTGGAGTTATAGGTAAGGGTTGTGGTGGAGGTATGGGTTGAGGTTGAGGTGGACATATAGGTATGGGTGGAGGTTGAGGTGGACATATAGGTAAGGGTTGTGGTGGAGGTATGGGTTAAGGTGGAGGTATAGGTGTGGTTGGAGGTTGAGGTGGAGGTATGGGTTGAGGTTGAGGTGGACATATAGGTATGGGTGGAGGTTGAGGTGGACATATAGGTAAGGGTTGAGGTGGAGGTATGGGTTGAGGTTGAGGTGGACGTATATGTGTGGGGGTAGGTTGTGGTGGAGGTTGAAGTGGACTAATAGGTGTGGGTGGAGGTATAGGTTTGGGTTGAGGTTGATGTGGAGGTATGGGTATGGAGGTGGAGGTGTGGGTGGAGGTTGATGTGGAGGTATAGGTGTGGGTTGAGGTGGAGGTACAGGTGTTGAGATGGAGGTTGATGTGGAGGTATGGGTTGAGGTGGAGGTACGGGTATGGAGGTGGAGGTACAGCTGTTGAGGTGGAGGTTGATGTGGAGGTACGGGTATGGAGGTGGAGGTACAGGTGTGGAGGTGGAGGTATGGGTGGAGGTTGAGGTGGAGGTATGGGTATGGAGGTGGAAGTACAGGTGTTGAGGTGGAGGTATGGGTATGGAGGTGGAGGTATGGGTGGAGGTTGAGGTGGAGGTATGGGTATGGAGGTGGAGGTACAGGTGTTGAGGTGGAGGTATGGGTATGGAGGTGGATGGCGGTGGAGGCAGTGAGTGTTGGTTCTGACGACGGCGGCGGCAGAACAATGCGCTGGCGGCACGTCCACCTCGTCTCAGTTGTAGAGGACGGAGCGTCAGGCGGCACACCGTGGCCTATTTACAGAGACCGTGACCCGATAATAATCCCGTCAGAACGGCTGAAGTAGGGCAGTATGAGTGTGCGGGGTATTAACGTCCAATAAAATGAACCCTTATTGGCTCGTCTGGCTGAAGATCACAGCGTGGGGCGTCGCGGCGGGGCCAAATTTAAATGCCAGACCTAAAGCCCTGCCGAGAAGCCGACTTGGCGCGGCGCGGGGACATTCTTTGTGTGACGGCGGCGGGTCGCCGTCGGGGATGTGAGGTCATCACCGAATAACTTTTCTTTATTCTTTCTCCTTTGAAGCCGCTGGAGGTTCGTGATCTGTCCCTCCTCCACCTGCAGCTTCATCCACCTGACTTCTTCCTCTTCCTCTCTCTCTTTTTTTTCGGGTTCCCCGCGGTCTGAACGCGAGAGACGGATGGCGTCCAACTCTGTCCTGTTTTCTTGTTTTGACAGCTGAGGACTTCTCTGTGGACGGGACACGTAGCGGGCCGGACGATGGAATGCTCTCTCCTGCCTGCATCGCTCGCGGCTTCAGAGACCGAGGTTAAACGGCTTAGTTAGCGCCCCCCCCACCCCCCCACCTCCCCCCGGAACAGCGCCCGCTGAAACGAGACGGGATTTCTGTTTTTCTCTCGAAGCGTCCGGAGCTCTCCGTCCTCAGAACCTCCTCAGAACCTCCTCAGAACCTCCTCAGAAGCCGCTGAAGAAGAGCCGCCAAGATGGACCTGGAGCCGTTCCTGTGGATGGTGGTGCTTGGCTTCCTCATCGCCTTCGTCCTGGCCTTTTCGGTGGGGGCCAACGACGTGGCCAACTCGTTCGGGACGGCCGTGGGCTCCGGGGTGGTCACCCTGCGCCAGGCCTGCATCCTGGCCTCCATCTTCGAGACCCTGGGCTCCATGTTGCTCGGCGCCAAAGTGGGCGAGACCATTCGCAAGGGGATTATCGATGTCAGCTTGTACAACGAGACGGTGCCCACGCTGATGGCCGGCGAGGTCAGCGCCATGGTCGGTAAGTTCGGCTCCGTTCTCGGTTTGGTGACGTCAGCTTTGGATCGTTCTGGTGGTGAAGGTCATTGGTATGGATGGGGGCGGGGCTTGGGTGGGGCTTGGATAGAATATTATATAAGCTCCTGTGGATATGATGAGTAGGTGTCTGTCTGTCTGATGTCCATATAAGGAGATAAGGATGAGAACACCTCGAGATAATGAAGGTTCCATCTTCAGAGATCAATCAGCTGATGTTCTTCAGGGACTGAATCAAACCCCGGGATTCTCTGATTACAGTTGTGTCCTCAGACTTTTGCCCTCGTTGTGACCCCTCATCTCCTGAGTTTGTTCTCCTCTCTTCTCAGGTTCTGCAGTTTGGCAGCTCATTGCTTCATTCCTTAAGCTTCCGATCTCCGGAACCCACTGCATTGTGGGATCTACTATTGGGTTCTCCATGGTGGTTAATGGAACTACAGGAGTGCATTGGATGCAGCTGGTGAAAATCGGTACCTTACACCCATCCCATTCCCACACTCACACTAACACACCACCACCACCACCACCATGTCAGTACGGAGAACCATCCACCACCCAAATAACACCCGCTGGGTGATCTTTCTGTAATGTTAATGTTCTTGTAATTTTCCATAATAACCTGATGATGATGATGATGATGATGATGATGATGATTCTGATGATGATGATGATGATGATGATGCTGATGTTGTTGTTGCCTGCAGTCGCCTCCTGGTTCATCTCTCCTCTGCTGTCAGGCCTGATGTCTGGTTTACTTTTCTTCATCATTCGATATTTCATCCTCAATAAGGTAAGAGACGAGCGTGGCCCCGCCCTCGTGTGTGTTCTGTTAATGTCCCGTCAGTGGGTTTGTTCTGCGTCATGTCGGACACCGGCGCCGTCGGTCTGCGCGTCCTCTGTCCTCACGGCGTCTCAGTTTAAAGGCCGCGTTCGTTTGAGGTTTAATTACGAAGCGCTGCGCTGCCATCGGCCTCCTGCTGCCATCGGCCTCCTGCCGCCATCGGCCTCCTGCCGCCGTTTTAATAGTTTGTTCAGTGGATTGAAATTGGATTGGGGTGTGGAGGACCCCGGGGGTGCATGAATCAGAACTCCGACTCAAACACTCGACTGACAGAGTGATTCCTTGATTCCTTTTAAAGGAGCAGTGTGTAGGATTTGGTTGGCGAGGCTGCAGAGTGCACCGAACTTAACACAGCGCCCCCTGTTTACAGTGGTAAATACTTTGGTACATGTTCAGTGGAACCGTGGGTCCATGTGTATGCAGCGCCATCATGTGTTTCCTCTGAGGAATGTAAAACCAGCCGCCCTCATCTTTTCTTTGGTTTTTGTTTTGCGCGTTCTGGTTTCAGGAGAACAGAGTTGATGCGGTTTGTTTTGTCGGCGCCGTTTTAAACCGTCCGTCTGTTGCAGGATGATCCGGTTCCCAACGGGCTGCGTGCGCTGCCCCTCTTCTACGCCTCCACCATCGGGATCAACACCTTCTCCATCATGTACACAGGAGCTCCACGTGAGTCGCTCACACAGCACTCAAAAAAAAAAAAAAAAAAACCCACACCTGCACCACCACGTCAGTGTCACTGCAGTACTGAGCATGATCCCCCACCCTAATAACACCTGTCCTGTCCTGTCCATGGTCCTGGTCATCAGAGCTGTGGCAGGGCTTTTTAACTTTAGGACGAAGGTTCTATAAGAATGGAACTGATGCCTCCGTCATGCGTTTGTTGTGCTGTATGAGATCACTAGGGGGCGCTCAGCGGTCAGAACCAGGCCGGTTCTCCGCATGATCTCCAGCTCTGACCTGGATGTCGTCCCTCTTTAATCCTGTTTATAATTAATTCAGCCCTAAAGAAGAACATTACAAAGGCGCCATGACGCTGTCCCCACGAGTCAGTGATGGCAGAGGGAGTTTGTATGTTCTCCCCATGTTTATGAAGGGCGGCATCCTAAAGATTTTGTATGGACATACTTCGGCTTCAAAAGGGCTGGGATAGGCCTTAACATCAGACCACCGGCTCTGATTAAGACGAGCAGAGTGACGCCTCATTTTGTCTCTCTCTGTCTCTGTCTCTCTCTCTCTCTCTCTCTCTCTCTGTCTCTGTCTCTCCCTCTCTCTCTCTCTCTCTCTCTCTCTCTCTCTCTCTCTCTCTCTCTCTGTGCAGTGTTGGGATTGGAGATGCTCCCGGTCTGGGCCATAGCCCTCATCACCCTGGCGGGGGCGCTGCTGTGCGCCGGCCTGGTCTGGTTCTTCGTCTGTCCCTGGATGAGACGCAAAATAGCGAGTGAGTGTGTGCGGTTGTAGTCGCTGCGGTGGAACCGTGGCTCCGCGCGCTGGACACTGACTCGGTCATTTGATCGGTCACCTCCGTTAAACCGTTGCTTTAAGGTTCTCATTAGAACCTCTGTCTCAAACGTGAGAAGGGGATCGGATGGATGGATGTTTTGATTCAGGTGGTTGCTCGGTAACCGGCGGGCGAACAGCTGCCGGCGTCCTCAGACGTTGGGTCGCGGCGTCACGCCGGCGCTGGACGTGTGGAAACGAAGGCTAAACAAATAAATCGGGCGTCTGATTATTTGGATGGCGGAGTCACGCGGCCCGTGTCGCTCTCCCTGCGGTGGCGCTGCAGCTGACAGGTGGCGCACCGATGGAGGAGTTCAGCACTAATGGCTCTCTCTTAACCTCTCCTGCGTCAGCGCGGAACCCGCTGCAGCTGCGATACGGGTTCACGGCCGGCCTGCGTGCAGCGACTCCTGGCGTTCTGGCCGCGGGATCGCCGGACGTTCGTGGCGTCCTGACCGCCGGACGGTTTTTCACGCAGGTCTTTTTAAATTTGCAGGTCAGCTGAAGAAGGAGCACGTCCTCTCGCGGATCTCAGACGAGAGTCTGGATAAGATCCCTGAGGAGGAGGAGGAGGCGCCGGTGTTCAAGGAGCTCCCGGGGGCCAAGGGCAGCGACGACACGGAGGTGCCCCTGACGGCCGAGTCCACCGTGGAGCAGAGCGGCGTGGCCAACGGGGGCGCCGTGCTGCCCAACGGCCGCATGTACGGTACGTCGTACCCCGGCCGCCGTATATTATTTGTGGACGTGAGTGGTGTTGTGATG
Organism: Corydoras sp. C115; assembly: GCA_019802505.1. Classification (NCBI taxonomy): domain Eukaryota; kingdom Metazoa; phylum Chordata; class Actinopteri; order Siluriformes; family Callichthyidae; genus Corydoras; species Corydoras sp. C115. Next base: position 1,073,516 of record JAFMOC010000134.1, read on the forward strand.
TCATAATGTCCCCGTCCCATCAGGTCGAACTCATTCGATGACTAACGGCTGCCTGAAGTCTCCGGTGTCCAACGGGAGCTTCGGGTTCGACGGCCACATGCGCAGCGACGGGCAGGTGTACCACACCGTCCACAAGGACTCGGGTCTCTACAAGGACCTGCTCCATAAGATCCACGTGGGCCGGCTGGACGAGGAGCGGCCCGACGTCAGCCAGCGCGTCCTGCGCCGCAACAACAGCTACACCTGCTACACGGCCGCCATCTGCGGCATGGCGGTGCAGCCGCTGCGGCGCTCCGAGTCCAACTCGGCCCACCCCGCCGAGGACAGCGAGAAGCTGGTGGGGGACAGCGTCTCCTTCTCCAAGAAGCGCATCCGCTACGACAGCTACTCCAGCTACTGCAACGCCGTGGCCGAGGCCGAGATCGAGGCCGAGGAGGGCGGCGTGGACGTGAAGCTGGGAGCCGAGAAGCGCGACAGCATTAGCACCCCCGGTGGAGGACTGGAGGACTGCGTGGACGAGGAGAAGGAGGAGAAGGACAAGCCCCAGGTCTTCCTGCTCTTCCACTTCCTGCAGATCCTCACCGCCTGCTTCGGCTCCTTCGCGCACGGGGGCAATGATGTCAGGTAGGTGGCGCTGTTCCGGGTTCTAAAGCTTTTATAAGTCGGGCGCAGTGGATTTTCTTTATAGATCCGTGTTCATGGTTGGATCGTTTTATTTTTTATTTATTTATTTATATATATTTTTTTATGTTTTCCTGACAGCAATGCCATTGGCCCGTTGGTGGCGCTGTGGATGATCTACGAACAGGGGGGAGTGATGCAGAACTCGTCCACGCCCGTGTGGCTGCTGTTCTACGGCGGCGTAGGCATCTGCGCCGGCCTGTGGGTGTGGGGGCGCCGCGTGATCCAGACCATGGGCAAAGACCTGACCCCCATCACACCGTCCAGGTGAGATCTTGCGCCCTCACCTGTCTGCATGATGCATGTGCGCCACATCGTAACTCGACGCTCCGCCCTCTCTTTGATCCTGTGCATGCGGTCAGGCTTTTATTGGTCCATACCACATTTATAAGACACAGTACGGTGTGCCCCTAGTGGTAATGGGAGGGAATGACAGGCCTGAATGCAACGATGCTGCTGATGATACGATGCAATGTGCTGAGGCGGCTGATCACTAAGCCAGTCGTAATTATTACATCATCACCGGTCATTAAGTCTCGTTAGCGATCTAGTTGATCCACAAACGATCCAGAACGGCGACGCCGCAGACACACACACTCTATGGGCCAATTTAGAGCACTTAATTTACCTTGAATCCATGTTTTTGGACCATGGGAGGAAACCCACACTAACACAGGGAGAACATGCAAACTCCACCCAGATCAGAATTTGAACTGAGAATCCCCAGCACTGAGAGGAGAACATGCTAACCACTAAGCCACTGTGCCAACAACTGTATAAAATAATAAACTGTAATAATAATTAGTGATGATGTAATGATTATAACTGGTTTAGGGCGTGATGTATGAAATGTTAATATGTAAATTAGTGTGACCTCATTTCTTTTTAAATATAAATAGACTTTTCAGCGTCCTCACGGTCTCCTGCACGGTCTCCTGCACGGTCTCCTGCACGGTCTCCTGCACGCACTAATCAACTTTCCCCTGCAGCGTTTGGGGAGGGGGTGGCGGGGGGGGGTTGGGTGCATGTGCATGTACCTCTGGATCGTGCATGCACCGGGTGGTGATGCTCTAACAGCGCCATGTGATTCTGGGTTTTATTAAACGGTTTCTTGTTGCCCCCCCGCAGTGGATTCACTATTGAACTGGCCTCAGCGCTCACGGTTGTGCTGGCGTCCAATATTGGACTCCCCATCAGCACCACGCACTGCAAGGTAAAGACCAGCTCGGACTGTTGGAGGAAGGAAGCCAGGGGGCGCTCTGCTTTCAGAGAGTCATGAGCTCGGTGGGTTGGGAGGAGGAGGGGGGGGTCATTTTGGAATCTGCCCAAACCCAGGTCTGCTAAATCTGCTCAGGTTAACCCTTTCGTGCTCGAGACCATGAGGTGATTTAGTTTTTTTTGTAATAGAACTCATCTTAAATACAGGGGGCGCTCATGTGGGGTGGGGTGGGGTAAATGATCAACCTTCTGCCCCAGAACCAGAATCGAGTTCAACACTGACACACCCGACTCCATTAACCGGGTCGGAATGAAAGATCCTATAGGAGACCTATTCATTTACTCTGCAACAGCGACATCGTGTGGCTGTTTCATGAATCACTGTTTTATTTTTATTTTAATTTTTTTATTATTTATTTTTTTTAGCTGTTCCTCTCAGCTTCCCATCTGGAAAAAAGATTTAATATAAATCATAAATAATAAAAAACGAATTACAATATGTAAATAATGATGGTTTGTAACATAATTGTGAGTTTATAATGTTTTAGGAATAAGGCACGCTTATCCAGAGTGTGTTCGGTCTCATGCACGAAAGAGTTAAAGAGGCAGTATGTGACCCCCCCCCCCCCGCCCCCCCCAGGTTCTGACGGCATCTGTGGGGAAATTGTTTCCGATAGCCGTCACTCGTCTCGCTCTCTCACATGAGCGTGGGGAACATGGTGATCTTGACACTCTCCTGAAAGCAGAGCGAGGGCCCTGCTCCTCCCTGTAGGAACCGACTCGCTGGGTGTCCGGGAACCCTGCGTCCACCCCCCCCCCTCCTGTCCGTGTTCCCGTGGAGAGGTTCTGTATTTGTCCTGTCTGAACGCCCGGGTCCCGTCTCGTCACGTTCTGTCTCCTGCATCTCCCTCTCTCTGTCTGTGTGTGTGTGTTTGTTGTTTGTGTGTGTGTGTGTGTTTCCACAGTGGATTTTGCATTGAGGTAATGAGTGCGCTCACGGTGCTCGTTGCTTCAAATATCGGTGTACCCATAAGCTCCACCCACTGCAAGGTACCCACGCGTCGTAGAGAAGCCTCTGTAGAGTTAGAGTCCGCTTCATCAGCGTTAATCACCCCGACGCTAATCCTCATGATGATGTCATAACGATCACAGCATCACTGCACTATACAGCCAACAGGGGTCAGAGCTACACTGACCCGTCGGACGTCCCGATGCCAAATGATGGTCACGGAATGGGCCTTATCCTTAAATGCTGCCCCCTGCTGGAGGCCTACAGCAGTGTGTTCAGCATCAGCAGGACTCCTGATGAACACACAGTTTAAACCCGAGGCCGTGGGATCCGCGTGGCTGTGTAGTGCTGATTAGAATGACTGAATCTAATCTGTTTAACAAATTCACCTTAAATTACATTCAATCTTAACATTCCCAGTTTGTCCCCGCAATAAAATCTGCACTAGGCTTCGTTTAAGTTTTTATTATTATTATTTTTTAAAGTTCAGAACAGTTTACGTGACGCTGAATCCAAAACAACCCAAACTTTCCCGTTCATCCGCGTGATTGGGATGAATCGGAACGTCTGATCTGCAGCGTGGCTTTGTACGAGCCTTTAAAACTCATCAATTGCACCGACTCGAGAACACTGAAGGTGCTTCGTGGAAAAACAGTGACCTCATAATCCTAAATGGCTCTGACCTTCACGGTGATTCTCCGTGTCCACACACTTTTGGCCGTTGAGCGCAGACCTGTCGTCCACCGCTGTGTGTTGGGAACGGAACATGTGACTCCATTAGGACGGGTTCCGCCGCGTTGCGTCCCTGCGGTGTTGAAACGTACCGTTCTATTTATGCTGCCGGGCTGTTTTATTTATTTTTATTTTTTTTGTGGATCAGGTCTTCCGTCCCCTTTGGGCTCCGCTTGTTCGATGCCCCCCCCCCTCCCCCCACCCCCCCGCATGGCAGCTTGGGTTACACTGAGCGTGTCGGAACAGCCAAACGGTTCCCTGAGCTGGAGATCCAGAACTCTGCCAGGAACCTGACACCTAACGCATGTCCCTCGTTACTTTTCCCTGGCGCTGCGGAAAGGTCATCTAACAATGATCAGGGTCTCAGGAAAGAGAAGGATCCCAAAAGTATGTGGACACTTCCCTTGAGACTCAGGGACTCTTGTGGTGGGAATGAACCCGTGACCGTGCTCACTGTATCTGACCCCTCACTAATGAAAGGCTGGTTTGTCTCTAATAAAGCGGCCGTTTATTAAATATAATATAAAAAGGTGAAGGTTTTGTCATTAACTGTCTGTCGTTGACGTTTCTGATGTTGTAGGTTTGTGAGGACCATGACAATGCTGCTGCTGATTGTGTGTGTGTGTGTGTGTGTGTGTGTGTGTGTGTGTGTGTGTGTGTGTGCGCGCAGGTCGGCTCGGTGGTGGCGGTCGGCTGGCTGCGCTCTCAGAAGGCCGTGGACTGGCGTCTCTTCCGGAACATTTTCCTGGCGTGGTTCGTGACGGTTCCTTTAGCGGGTCTGTTCAGCGCCGCCGTCATGGCGCTGTTCGTCTACGGCATCCTGCCGTTCGTATGAGCGCCGCCGCGCGGGACGGAGAGGACGCGCAGTGAGGTGACGGGGTCGGAGGACGTGTGGGAAACCCGGAGACGTGATGGAAGGACAGACTGACGGACATGAGGGGGGCGGAGTCGGGGGGACGGCGGTCTGAATGTTCGGGTCTCTGATGTTTTTAGCTTTAGATGTCGTTCCTGGAAACAAATAGATCTCATGTTTCGTCATGCAGAAGCGAGTTTCACACATCCAAAAAAAACAAGGTCAAGAGTGTGACATGAGCTCGCGCACACTCACACACACACACACACACACACACTCACACACACTCACACTCACACACATGCATGCACCTGCCAGAAGTGCATTCATCCTCAAATTTCATTGGTCTGTAAATTTGTAAAAGTCGTCAAGTTCAGAGAAAAATATGTGCAGAATTTTAAACTTTAACACACATACACACATACACACACACACACACACACACACACACAGTCAATTCTGCTCAAATAACATGTTTTGATTTGGATAGCGTTTGTTAACTCCGCCTCTAAATGAACCTCATTTGCATATGATCTGTTGAGTTTAATTTTAATGCAGAGATGAAACACTAACCTCACGTTAACGTTAACGCCCCCAGGCCTCGAGTTTTATTTCACTCACACATTAATAAAACATGGAATTTGACCGAGGGATCTGCAAACTTTTGCATGGAACTGTAATTAAAGCCGTAATTGGTTTTATTGACGAGTCGTGCATCACGCAGCCGCTTACGGTCCGATGCAGATGTTTCGGGGTCTTTGATCAGAGTTCATGTTCTTATTGATCGTCTTGTTTTTGATGTTAAATCTTCTGAAGAGTGCAGCAGCGTTCCCTACAGACTAATGCCTCATCATTATTATTATTATTTGTGGAGGTAAATTTAGAAATAGAGTTGAATCCCACCGAGCGCTCGAGCGGGGGCCACAAATTTGACCAAAGATCCACAAACAGCGATAATAAAGTCGAAAAGTATTTATACAACGTTCTTTTAAAGAACGAGCCAATTGATATTCTGAGCTTCTGCAATGCCAATGAATTCAAACACCAACGCCAAACCAACGCCAACCAACGTGCAGCTGGAGCCAAACACACACACACACACACACACACACACACCAGGGTTGCACATGCCGTGTTTAGAGGCAGTGTGATTCGTATCTGCAGTTTAACGTCCTGATGGATCAGAAGGAACCGAGACGTCTGTCTGAAGGTTTCACGGTCTTCTGAAAAGTTTCTGCATCAAACTCCCGTCCTCTTTACTTTCTATAAAGACCTTAATCTTTTGCACATGTTACTATTTATTTACTAAATTTAATAATTCATGAGAACCGTGAGACGTGTGTGTCTTTTATTTTGTCCGTAATTTAAATTTAGTAACAATAAAAACATTTGTATATTTGCAGAAACGTCGCGGTTAGAAACTCTATGGACAAAAGTATTCAGTCGTTTCCTGTGATGTGATGAGGTGTCTGAATACTTTTGTCCGTATTTTGTTCCTCACAGTGAAACATTTTTAACACTTTTACATTTTAAAAAAAAAATAAGCAACAACACGGAACTCTGAGCATTTCAACTTTTGCAGCAGACCGTATCTCGCGTGCTTTGGGTTGATCACCGATGTCCGTTCAGGTTTAAAGGGAAACTTTTTTTTTTTAACCTGGGCCCCATGTCCCTGTTTTTACCACGAAAAAAACAAAAAAACAAAACTGAATCCAGTATTGTGTTTAAACACAAAAAAACAGCATCCTGTTCTCATCCTGTTTGACCTGTAGGATTAACATCATTGACACTTTATGTATTAATTTATAATAATGATCTAAAACATTTATACACATGCGTCTAAACAATGAAATCTGTTCAAATCCCACATTTTCAGACTTTTAGAACATTATAATTATTTAAAACAAGCAGGCTACTCTCATGTCTGATTGCCCCATAGAGTTCCATTGGATAGTGAGATATGGATGGACATTTCTCCTCCGATTCAGAATGAAAACGATGAAAAGTCCAGATTAAAAATGCCTTTAATGCCAGATTAAAAAGTTTTCCTTTAACTCTCTGTCCGTGCACGCGCTGCGAACTTGTACAAAACGGCTTCGAACCAATGCGAAGTGTTAACGTTTTCATCCTCGTGTTCGACTTTACGGATGTCTTTTCTTTTCTTTTCTTTTCTTTTCTTTTCTTTTCATTTCTATTAAGAACAAAGCTGCGCTCGAGCGCCTGTTCGCCTCTTCTGTGCTTTACAGTCAGATAGTTCACTTCAGTAATGTGCCGTTTACATGATCATTAAGAAGCGACTCGACTCCGAATCGACACGCTGCCTGATTTTTTTTAGTTGGTGTGAATTCAGATCGTGCTTCTTCACGCCGCTCCATATCGATTGATTTAAATAAAACTGTATAGTGAGCGTGATTTAACAAAAAAAATCTATAGATACGTATATATATATAATATCATGTATATTTTTCTACATATCCGAGTTTTAATTTCCACTGAGTGCTGACTGAAGTGACAGGTGATTGAGGTTGATGTTGTAATGATGTCTTTGAGGTTGAGGAGATCAGATTTGGGGGGGGGGGGGTGCTTTGTAATTTTGGTTCCCCGTTTTGGCCGGATCGATCGGATCGATAAGCACATGCAATTTCAATACCACAGCAGTAATGAGCGCTCCATGCTTTAACGCGTGTGTCCACAAGAGGGCAGCATTCCGTCTTCAGCTGGGCTGTAATGTCATCGTGAGTGATTGTTGTGGGTCAGACGGAGCAGTGACCGGTGTGAATACGGAGTTCCCGGTTGTTGTCGGTCCACCTTGCAGGCTTCCTCCCTCGCTTTAGATAAACAGGATGGATTTACCGTCTCGTTCGCTCGCTTTCAAACCTCCAGCGAATGTAGCTGCTTCTCAACTTACTTAAAAGTGTCGTCACTGTGCCGCCATGCCGTGAACTCGCTGGGCTCCTGCAGGGGCCCCTGGTCCTAAAAAAAAAAAGAGAAAAAAAAACAAAAAAGACCGAAAGCTCGACCCTTATCTGCATATGTACTGTATTACTGTCTCGTTTATTTGGATTTCTTTGTGACTTGTCTGCATTTTGAACTAATTAAATTATGGGAATTAAAATTACAAGGAATAACAACTCTGTGTGAGTTCATTTTTATTTCAGGGATGTGTGTGTGTGTGTGGGGGGGGGGGGGGTTTGATTACGTTTAGCAGTCTTAAAGGTTTGTAGTTTTATTGTGTGTGTTTCTGTAAATATCTAATCAGCCAATCACATGACTGCAGGTATAATGAGAAGCATCTCTGGACACAACACGTCCAGCCTTGAAGCAGATGGGCTACAACACTTTGCTGTTAATTGAGATTGGAGACAAAGACGAGACACTTTTGAGTAAACATGACCGGCCTGTGGTGTTGCACAGTGTGGGCTGCAGCAGGTGGCGGTGTCGGGGTGTGGACGGGTACTGTCCTGACACACTCCCGTCCCCACACCGTTCGTCCCCGTGTCACCGCAGTGCATCACCCTCTGACTTCCTCCAGGAGACGACCCTCGATGTCCGACGCTCACGTCATCTCACACTGGTTTCTTAAACGTAATGAGATCTCTGTACTCTAATGTCCTCCACAGTCATCCCATCCCAGTCCACCTGAGCACGTCTGAGATGTGGTGGACCCGGAGACGTGAGGACGTTTTCAGCACCCTGATGAATCTCCAGCACGGAGGATTAAAGCAGAACTGAGGTTCTCACGATAAAGAATCAGGTGAGCGTTTTGTATTAAAGCTCAAAATCTCCTTTTTATTAAATTCCATGTTTGTCCAGATGTTTGTGTAGGACTGTACAGATGTGTTTTAAAAAGCAGGTTTATAAAGCTTCTGTATCTAAAGGCTTTGTTTTTGGAAGAAACGTTGAAACGGCATTTTAAAAATCCTTCCACACAGCTGCAAAAGGGTTCAATAAACACGTCATTAAATGCTACATACAATTTTAAAAAGACGTCTTCGGTTTAATAATTATTATTATTTGAGAATAAACGTTCATTAGAGAGGCACGATGAGATTGATACACCAGACCATAATATTCATTCATCTGAGGGGCGTCGCCGGCCTCTATAGCCACCCACGGAGACGGACTGACGGGTGGGGGAGCGGGACGCTGGGGAACTAACTGCATCTGCGACAGTTCCTATGATCACAATCCAGAATCCAGAACCAGACCATCGTAAGATCTGAGAAGAACCTGGAACCTTCAAACTGATATGTTCTCCCTCCGCCCCCCGCGGCAGCTCTACCAGTGCTCTTTGTGATGGCTCGGCGCTTTGAGCACCTCGGGGGTGGAGGTGTGAGTTCTGGACGGGTGATGCTCTGGAACCATGGAGTTCTTGGTAATGATCCCTTGTTTGGAGGCGTCGGCGTCCCCACTTTGAGTGCAGAGTCTCAGAGCCTGAGAGATGAAGACGTCCAGGTCGAAGCGGGAATGTTCCTCGGCGCTGGACGACTGCAGCGAGACCTCGTCGTTGCTCTGACGTGGACTCGCTGGACACGGGGTCGGGGACGAGGGCGAAGAGGGGAACAGGAACGGAGACGTGGAGAAGAACGGCGCTAAAGTGCTGCTGGGCTGGTAGAGGTGATCAGGGGTACAGCGCAGGGACGTCGCCCCCGTTTGGGGGAAATGAGGAAGGAGGCTGGGGGACAGAGGTAAGGGCGGGGAGCCCGGTGAGGATGGAGGCTTCAGCGGCGAGTCCGGGGAGTAGAGGCCGGATTGCGTGGTCTCGGCCCAATGCGAGATCTGCTGAAACAGATCGTCGGGTTTGTCCACAGCTAAGCCCTCGCTTTCGGGGGTTCTGGAGACGGCGGGGGGGAGGGCGCTCTGCTTCCAGTGAGACAGGTCCAGGATCAGCTTCGGCTCTGAGTAGTGCTGAGGTTTGCCCTCCCTCCACGCGATTTTGTCCAGATATGACGGGGAGCCCACTTTGTAGTCACAGGAGCGCCCGCAGTCCAGATCGGTGTAGTGGGCGCACAGTCTGTCCAGAGACGAGTGCGACTGGTCCAGGTACCGCTCGGCCGAGCTGCTGTGCGAGTGTTTACGGGGATCCACCTGCGCCTCCTCCGTCAGCGAGGACAGACTAGCGCGCGGATCCCTCTGGACCTCGTCCTCCTCGGCCTCCCCCACCTCGGACCCGCTCTGCATGCAGCCGCAGCGCTCCGGACGCTTCCAGCTCGCGTCGAAGGACAGACTGCGGACAGGATGAGAGAGACGGGAGGACTTTAGAACGATACAAACATAAAACCCAAAACAATACGAACGAAAGTGGATGGCACGCTGGCTTAGTGGTTTGGCATGTTCTCCTCTCAGCGCTAGGGATTCCTGATTCGAATCCCTATCTGGGTGGAGTTTGCATGTTCTCCCTGTGTCACTGTGGGTTTCCTCTGGGTTCTCCGGTTTCCTCCCACAGTCCAAAAACTTGGATCAAGGTCAACTGAATTCTCTAAATTGCCCCATATAGAGAGTGTGTGTGTGTGTGTGTGTGAGCGAGTGTGTGTCCAGTGATAGATTGCCCCCCTGTCCTGGGTTTATCTGCCCAGCGCCCGAAATGTTCCCCCCTGGATGGGCATGGGGAACCCCCCCTCCCCCCCCCCCCCCCCCCGCGACCCTAATAGAGGATAAAGCTGAAGATAATGGATGGATGGATGGACACCTACTTATATATCCTAATTCTAATTGATTCAGAGTCAATTTATCAGAATGAATCGTTCATACAGGTGATTCTTAGAGCTGTCTCAAAACAGAATCCATAAACCGCAGTGAGAAACACGCGGAGAACATCGAACCTGCACCCGACACTGAGGTCCATGAGTTCATGTAAAGGGCCGTGTGAAGTGTTCCGTCTCGGAACGCTGCGCCCGCCGGTCACATGCTCGGACCCTTCCTCTGATGCTGAGCTTGTGCAGATCATGAGACGACATGCAAGTCCTTCTGGGTGAAACGGTGTCATGCGAGCGATAATGCCAGAATGGCCTGAATCCGTTCCCCTGCCAAGTCCCTCGCTGTGTGTTCTTTCGGGACCAACGGCGGCGCTTTATGCCCTTCAGGCCATTAGTCTGATTAATCTGCACCTGCTCTTCCGGGACGCACTAAATCACGTCCATTAACTCACGTCCGACTTTCTGCAGGCTTAAAACGACGGCGGCCAGATTACATTAAGGGGATCTTTTGGAGGTGACCATACATAACCTGACGTTAGTGTCACCGAGCTGGAAGGTCAGAACGTCTGCAGAACCTTTTCATTTACAGAACTGAATTTGGGGGAGTGGTGTTTAAAGCAGCAGCCTTTCTTCAAATGCACCAGGGGGGGGTCCCCTTCCAGGGGAGAACGTTTCGCTGGGCAGATACACCCAGGACAGGGGGGCAATCTATCGCTGGACACACACTCACTCACACAGACACACTCTATATGGGGCGATTTGGAGAACTCAATTGACTTGATCCATGTTTTTGGACTGTGGGAGGAAAGCAGAGAACCCGGAGGAAACCCACGCAGACACGGGGAGAACATGGAAAACTCCACCCAGATGGGGATTCGAACCGGGAATCCTTAGTGCTGAGAGGAGAACATGCTAAACCACTAAGCCATCGTGACCATCAGATGTCCTTTAATTCAATCATTCATTATTTTCCGCTTTATCCTCTTTTAGGGTTGCGGGGGGGGGGTTCCCCATGCACATCCAGGGGAGAACGTTTTGGGCGCTGGGCAGATACACCCAGGACAGGACGCCAATCTATCGCTGGGCACACACTCACTCACACACAGACACAAACACACTCTATATGGGGCAATTTGGAGAACTCAATTGTCTTGATCCATGTTTTTGGACTTCTTGCTGAAACGATGTGGTTTTTAAAGATCTACAGATCTGAGGTTGTCATGTCTCCATGTCCCTTTGGATTGGAGTCTGAACAACATGAAGGTGGATTGGGATTTCGTTTTCGTACCTGTCCCAGTGGCCATGTTCGCTCACTAGGCTGTCCTCCAGCTCATCCTCAATACGGAACGGGTGCAGAGACACGGGTTCGTCCTGAGGACAGGAATACTGCTTGAGGAACGTGTGAGTCAGAGCTGCCTCAGCCGTCAGCCGGTCCATCGGGTTGAACGTCAGGATCTGCTCCAGGAAGTCCACAGCTGCAACGAGACACGGGATCAGCACGGCGCCTCGCTCACTGCCCCGTTTCAGACCTGTCTCCATCGCTCTCTCTGCCTCACCCTCGTGGTCCACCTCGGGCAGCAACCCTCGCAGGGACTTTTTCACCTCCCAGCTGTGACTGACGTACGAGGGCATGACCTTCATCAGCTCCTGTCGGTCCTCCTCTCTCAGCACCGGCACGCTGTCCAGAATGAGCTGCATCTGCTCCAGCTCGTGAGCGCCTGCAGCAGGACACGCGCTGACGTTAGAGGACTCACTATTTTTAATCACGACGAGGTTAAGTGGAAATGTCATGGTCTGAACATCTGCACAGGAAGAGTCAACCGAACTGCAAAACGATTCACGAACCATTTAACATCCTGCACCACCTTCATTTAAACAGCTCATTATGATATTTGGGGATTCCTGGTTCGAATCCCCATCTGGGTGGAGTTTCCATGTCCTCCCCGGGTCCGTGTGGGTTTCCTCCGGGTTCTCCGGTTTCCTCCCACAGTCCAAAAACATGGATCAAATCAATTGAGTTCTCCAAATTGTCCCATATAGAGTGTGTGTCTGTGTGTGCCCAGCGATAGATTGGCGTCCTGTCCTGGGTGTATCTGCCCAGCGCCCGAAACGTTCTCCCCTAGATGGGCATGGGGAACCCCCCCGCCCCGTGACCCTAATATAGGATAGAGCGGAAGATAATGAATAGATGGATGGATTATGATATTTGTTGATTTAAATGAGTGCGTATTGTCTGATCAGTGATTAATACTCCATTAACATTAATCAAGCAGAGGAGAACCACCTGGGGAGTTCCTCCCTTCAACATGTGGATCAATCGTGTCTATTGAGATGAGTTCTGGTTGATGGCAACCCTGAGACCTAAACACAGAGGTAAGCCTCACACTGATGCTTTTTCTCCAAACAGACTCATCAGACCTGCGAAGAGCATCCGTCCTGTTAACATCTCGGCCAGGATGCAGCCCGCCGCCCACATGTCGATGGCCTTGGTGTAGTTGTTGGGAGAAAGCAGCAGACGAGGGGAGCGATACCACTTGGTGACCATCCCTTCAGAAAGGTAGCCCTGAGTATACACACACACACACACACACAATGTATAGAGTGTAAAAATCAGAATATTCTACATCTACTGGAGGTTGTTGGTTCCACCTAAACCAAACCAGGGTTGGCAACCGAACACACGTTTGGACTCAAAGGCCTTTAGAACATTTTGTGATGTCAGGGATCTTCAGCGTGAGTCAGGTTTGGGATGTCACAGGTAATCGCTGTAACCCTTTGGGGTTTCGATGTCGGTGAATTCAGAGCCTACGAACGGAAGCAGCTGTGCACCGGAGTCCGGGGGGAGAATTAACAGACGAGCTCATTCAGCCGTCGATGGTGACACTCTCCAAGCAGTTTAGCGCATATGGAGGGGTACACATGTTCCCGAAACCATGGCTTTTCTGTATGACGGGGTGTTTTTGGTTTGAATTGCTAAAGGAACCTTTAGGATTTCAGAACCATTCAGCTGTAATGGCGGTACCACCTCACCGAGGAGCTCATCTCAGTCTGTGGCGTTCTCCACAGAAAAATGATGGAACGATCTTCCCAACTCTGTCCGTAAGGCAGAATCACTGAGCAGTTTTAAGAAACTACTAAAGACGCATCTCTTTAACAAATAGCTGTTGTAAAACAAAATAATAATAAAAAAAAGGGGGGGGGGGCGCAGCATCAAATAACAATCAGGTTTGATGAATTTTTTGCAGAATTTGATGAATTTGATGTTTTCTGCAGAACTTCTGACTGTAATGTTCTCATTTGTAAGTCGCTTTGGATAAAAGCCTCTGCTGAATGAATGTGTAAATGTAATGTGTGAGCCGGTGGACTGGCGTGTCTGTCTACTAACCACACTGTGTCTGGCATAACGTTGCTCTTAACCACACCACCCATAACCACACCACCTGGCATAACGTTGCTCCTCCTCTGCCCCACCTCCGATACGAGGTTCGTTGCTTCTCCGAGTCGTTTGGAGCGCAGCCTCGGTTCCCGTGGGTTACGTTCCTCCATCCCTGATCTCTCACTTCGATTAGATCCATAAATCTCTCTGTTCTCCTGAGCCGTACCGACTCCGTTAATATCCCACGGTTGCTCCGGGCGATCATAACAGCAGACGATGGAGGCACGATGAGCACATTAATCACTCGCAGCCCAGATTTTTAACCAGCCGTGGTTCGCATTACGGCCCAATACGCGAGGAAGCTACTGAATCGGAGAACAGTTGGTTCACCGTCCGTTACGTTAATGGACCTGCAGTGGACTGATGATGAGACGTTGTGCTTATTTATTTGGAATGAATTGGAACCGGATCAAGTCAATTGAGTTCTCCAAATTGCCCCATATAGAGTGTGTCTGTATGAGTGAGAGTGTGCCCAACAATAGATTGGCGTCCTGTCCTGTCCTGGGGGTATCTGCCCAGCGCCCGAGACGTTCTCCCCTGGATGGGTATGGGGAACCCCCCCCCCCCTCCGGACCCTTATAGAGGATAAAGCGGAAGATAATGAATGAATGAATGAATGAATGAATGAATTGGGCATTTTAAACGCAGCGTGTGTGAGATCAGCTCAAACCTTGTGTGAGTAATGAGGGTCGACGATGCGGGCCAGCCCAAAGTCCCCGATCTTCAGCAGGAGCTGCTCGGTGTTGATGAAGATGTTGGCCGGCTTCAGGTCACGGTGTAAGACGTTGGCCGAATGAATAAATTTGAGGCCTCGCAGCAGCTGATAGAACAGCAGGGTGGCGTGCTCAGCGGGCAGCGGGCCCTGCTCCAGAATCCCCCCCAGATCCGTCTCCATCAGCTCCTGCACGATGTAGATCTCTGCCAGCTGAGTGATGTCCCGGGGCAGAGGCTGACCGCACGGCCCCAGGGCCTCGAACACCCTCACCACGTTCTCGTGCTGCAGCCGGCATGTGATCTTCACCTCGCGCAACGCGTGCTTGATGCTCACGGCGTCACGCAGCGCCAGCTTCTTCACGGCCACGCGCCGTCCAGTGCGCCGATCCGTCGCGGACAGGACCAGGCCGCTCGTACCCGTGCCGAGAGGTTGCAGGTCGTGGAAGTGACCCCCAAGGTCAAAGCCGTACCTGAACGTGAGGGTGTTCAGCCGGGCCATCGCTCACAGAGCCGGTCGGTGCTGATGGAGCGAGGCTGTGAGGATCATAACGAGGATGGATTAATCAGGTGTTTTGGAGAAAACAGAATTAATATAAGTGAGCACACACTTATAGGGAGCGGTAGCTCAGTGGTCAGGGTGTTGGGTTATCAATCTGAAGGTTGGGGGTTCAAATCCCAGGTCCACTGAAGTTATCAGTCTGGGTCCTTGAGCAAGGCCCTTAACCCTCATTGCTCCAGGGATGTTGTGATTAACCCTGTGCTCACCTTGTAAGTCGCTTTGGATAAAAGCGTCCAATAAATGACCAAATGTAAATGTAAATACAATGCAAATGCACACACACTTTACTCTCTATCTAATACCGTGTGAGTGTGTATCTAGGGTCACGTTGCTGTGCACACCTCTAACATTCATACTTATTGAGATGCACTGATGTCTACTAACTTCTGGCGAGATTCTGGTGCTTTGAATTCCTGGGTGGATCAGATAGACAGCCCCAATATCAGCGGGTGGAAGAGTAGAGTAGTACAGTACAACAATGTCTTGAGTACAGGGCAGGTGTTTCCATAGCAACACCCCACAGCAGCCAGTCAGAGGCTGCTACATCCTCCCGCTCTCTGTAACGCTGCTGAGTCCTCACATCACACCTGATTCACTGATTCACCGACCTGTTCCACGGATCATTAGTCTAATCTAAAAACTTGTACTTGCCGTCAGGGACTCTGTGTTGACCTTTCACCTCCATGTCTGCAACCGTTATTTCCCGCATTCCCTAAAACAGAGACAGAGACATGGGTTTGAAACCTGAGTCCATGTGCATGTCAGAATTCAAGATTCAAGAAAATTTTATCATCATTAATATCACATGTGGTACATGAGATAAGAACGAAATTATGGGTCACGGACCCCGATTACCCCGTTATTTTAAAGTTATCATTTAAATGTAAATTTTAAAGAAGAAAATTCGATTTTTTTTTTAATACAAAAATACAGTATATAGGTGTGTGAAATATACTAATATACAACTACAGGTATAAATATAATATAGAATATTTTAACTATAAATATATGTATATACAGTATGTAAAATTCCAAGTATGTAAATTTAAGAATATATATATATATATATATATATATATATATATATATATATATATATATATATATATATATATATATATACACTTAAATTTACATATTTGGAATTAACGAGCATCATCCTCAAACAATTACATTAACACACTGAGCGAGGGTTCATTCATTCCATTATCATCCATTTAATTGTCTAGTAGGGTCGTGCCCATCCAGGGGAGAACGTTTCAGGTGCTGGGCAGGTACACCCAGGACAGGGAGCCAATCCATCACTGGGTACAAACACACTAACACAAACACACACTATATGGGGCAATTTGGAGCATTCGGTTTACATTGAATCCATGTTTTTTGGACTGTGGTAGGAAACCCACATGGACATGGGGAGAACATGCAAACTCACCATGGCGTCCTCTGAGAAAAGGTTAACTTCACAAAGTGATCAAAGTTATGATGGGAATGATGTTGGGACGCGGTGTAGATCCAAATTAAACACAGAGACCCTGTGACTCAGTTAAAGCTTCATGTTTAACATACAGAAGAGAGACGGCCATCCGTACACACCTCATTATCAGAATTTGAGGGACTCCTGTCCTGTCCTGTCCTGTCCTGTCCTGTCCTGTCCTGTCCTGTCCTGTCCTGTCCTGTCCTGTCCTGTCCTGTCCTGTCCTGTCCTGTCCTGTCCTGTCCTGTCCTGTCCTGTCCTGTCCTGTCCTGTGGTCTGCAAAACAGCATGTCTCTTACAGTTTGGGGAAGTCATTTTTCTGTTTCGTCAAACACATGATACCTTGGTGATGTCATAACAAGTGATGTAATCCAAACTAAAATGAATATTAGGTGTGAGGACAAATTATTAGAGACCCCACACAGACCCCACAGAGACCCCACACAGACCCCCACAGAGATGTGCTGCATTCCACTCCACAACTTTATAAATAATGCAGTGTGCTGCTGTGACTGATGCTGGACCTGCACCGCAGCACACACACACACACACACACACACACACAGCTTCTCCACCTAATGCTTTGTGTATATAATTATGTATTTAATGTTAAAGCATCGCGTCTTTAACTCGCAGTGTGAGAGAGTCGACTCTTTGTGTCGCTGCCATGTCTCTGTTCCTCAGAGCAGAACCCCAAACAAAGACCCCGCGGAAAAGTGAGAGGACAGAGCCGACTGGACCGAACCTTAAGTGGTTCTGCTTCAGCGGTCATTAGAACAGAGAACGCTGCATCTATTTTATTTTACATTTATTTTATCGGCCCTGAGACATCCAGAGACAGAAGTACAAAGAGACGGAGCCGCTCTTACCTCAGCGCCTCTCTCTCTCTCTCTTCTGAAAGCTTTTAATTCCTCAGCGTTTAAAAAACCAAACAAACCCAAAGAATCGGAACCAGCTCGGCTTTAAAGATCGAACCGCATTCCGTCCGAACCGGGGCTTTGGGAGAGGAGCATCCCTGCACCGCGGACAGCCGTTCGGTTATCAGTGCAGCATCTGCGTCAGGAGCGTCCCGCCTATCAAAGCATCATGCCGCCTCTGCCCCCCCCCCCACCGTCCGCCCCCCCCCCCACACACACACCGCCCCCCCCCCCTCATACCGTCCCCCCCTCACACCGTCCACCCCTCACACCGTCCCCCCACCCCACACCGTCCACCCCTCACACCGTCCCCCCCTCACACCGTCCACCCCTCACACCGTCCCCCCCTCACACCGTCCACCCCTCACACCGTCCACCCCTCACACCGTCCCCCCACCCTACACCGTCTACCCCTCACACCGTCCACCCCTCACACTGTCCCCCCCTCACTCCGTCCACCCCTCACACCGTCCCCCCCTCACACCGTCCACCCCTCACACCGTCCACCCCTCACACCGTCCACCCCTCACACCGTCCCCCCCCACCCTACACCGTCTACCCCTCACACCGTCCACCCCTCACACTGTCCCCCCCTCACTCCGTCCACCCCTCACACCGTCCACCCCTCACACCGTCCCCCCCTCACACCGTCCACCCCTCACACCGTCCCCCCCTCACACCGTCCCCCCCTCACACCGTCCACCCCTCACACCGTCCACCCCTCACACCGTCCCCCCACCCTACACCGTCTACCCCTCACACCGTCCACCCCTCACACTGTCCCCCCCCCTCACTCCGTCCACCCCTCACACCGTCCCCCCCTCACACCGTCCACCCCTCACACCGTCCACCCCTCACACCGTCCACCCCTCACACCGTCCCCCCACCCTACACCGTCTACCCCTCACACCGTCCACCCCTCACACTGTCCCCCCCTCACTCCGTCCACCCCTCACACCGTCCCCCCCTCACACCGTCCCCCCCCTCACACCGTCCACCCTCACACTGTCCCCCCCTCACTCCGTCCACCCCTCACACCGTCCCCCCCTCACACTGTCCCCCCCCCTCACTCCGTCCACCCCTCACACCGTCCCCCCCTCACTCCGTCCACCCCTCACACCGTCCCCCCACCCTACACCGTCTACCCCTCACACCGTCCACCCCTCACACCGTCCCCCCCTCACTCCGTCCACCCCTCACACCGCCCCCCTGCATGCAGCTACGGGAGTAACCTCTGTCCCGGACCCCCGCCTACCGCACCTCTCCACCTCAATTTCAATTAAATTTTAAAAACTTTATTTGATGACAAATGATACATTCGTATTGCACAAAGCTGATGTACAAAAGAAAAACAAAAAACAATTAGAAATTTACAAAATTACAAAAAAATCTACATAATATACAATTACAATGAAATAGTATAATATCAAATATCCCCCTCTCACTCTCTCTCTCTCTCTCTCTCTCTGTCTCTCTCTCTCTCCCTCTCTCCCTCCCTCTCTCTCTCTCCCTCCCTCTCTCTCTCTCTCTCTGTCTCTCTCTCTCTCTGTCTCTCTCTCTGTCTCTCTCTCTGTCTCTCTCTCTCTCTCTCGCACTCTCTCTCTCTCTCTCTCTCTCGCACTCTCCCTCTCTCTCTCTGTCTGTCTCTCTCTCTCTCTCTCTCTCTCTGTCTCTCTCTCTCTCTCACTCTCTCTCTCTCTCTCTCTCTCTGTCTCTCTCTCTCACTCTCTCTCTCTCTGTCTGTCTGTCTCTCTCTCTCTCTCTGTCTCTCAATTCAATTCAATTTCAATTTAAAAGCTTTATTTGCATGACAAATTATCCATTCGTATTGCACAAAGCTGGTTTACAAAAATAAAAATAAAATAAAAATAAAATAGAAAACAATTACAAATTTACAAAATTACAAAAATGTACATAGTATACAGTGAAATAGTGTATATATATATACATATATATAAATATTTAAATAAAAGTAGAGGTGTGTGTGTGTGTGTGTGTGTGTGTGTGTGTGTGGTCACTCTCTGTCCCTCTCCTGGTGGCAGGTGTATGTGTACAGTGCTGCCAGTACACAGCTCTCCCTGTGTTCCCCCAGCAGGTGGGGCAGTTTTTGGGTGGGGGTGAGGGAGGTGAAGTTGGGGATGATGTGTGTGAGTTTATTGTAGTATTTTTCTCTGATGTCGGTGTATCTGGTGCATTCTGTGAGGAAGTGCAGCTCTGTCTCGGTTCTGTTCAGGGGACATCGCTGACACACCCTCTTCTCTCGGGGCAGCCAGGTCTGCCGGTGTCGCCCCGTCTCGATGGTCAGCTGATGAGCGCTGAGTCTGTACCTGGTCAGGGCGTGTCTCGGTCCGGGGTCCGTCACACGGCTCAGATAGGCTGCCGGTGTGTACGGCCGCTTTAGGGTCAGATAACACTCCATTTTACTCTGGGACTGACTTTCAGTTTCCCACTGCTTTAAGTAATTATCTTTGAGTGTTTGGGTGATTTGGTTGGTCCGAATCGGGACTGAGACTTGACCCTGACCCTGAGTCTGTGGTGTGTGAGTGTGTGTGGGTGTGTGTGTGGTGCTGCAGTGACTCAGGATCAGTTGGATGAGGGGACTGGTGTGTGTGCTCATCTCTTGGGATTGCAGAGCTTTATAATGATAGGTGTGAGGGTCGCTCTCTTTCAGGTGTTTGTAGAATTTAATTGCCCTTTTTTGTATTTTAATGTTTAGAGGGTAACGGCCTAATTCTGCCCTGCATGCGTTGTTTGTTGTGTGTCTGTGCACCTTTAAGATTATTTTACAGAATTCTGCATGCAGGGTCTCAATTGGATGCTTGTCCCATTTGTTGGGTGGTTGCTGAGTCAGCGGACCCCACACCTCACTGCCATACAGGGCAATCGGTTCAATAACCCCTTCTAATATTTTTAGCCAAATTGGGACTGGAATTTCTACGGGGGTTTGTTGTTTTATGGCGTAGAAAGCTCTGCGTGCTTTTTCTCTCAGTTCATTCACTGCCAGGTTGAGTTTGAAGCTTCCAGAGGAGCTGATGGTGAGGCCGAGGTAGGTGTACTGTTTGGCGTGTTGGATTTGCTGTGTTCCTAATGTGAAGGTGTGCTTTGTTCCCTGAGAGCTGGATCTTTTTTGGAAGGTTAGGATTTTGGTTTTCTTGAGGTTAACTGTCAGGGCCCAGGTCTGACAGTACTGCTGCAGCAGGTCCAGGTTCTGCTGCAGACCCTGAGCGGTGGGGGACAGCAGGACCAGGTCGTCTGCGTACAGCAGGAGTTTCACCTCTGAGTGGTGGAGAGTGAGACCGGGTGCTGGAGAACTCTCTAAGGTGGAGGCGAGTTCGTTGATGTAGATGTTAAATAACGTGGGGCTTAAGCAGCAGCCCTGTCTCTCTCTCTCTCTCACTCTCTCTCTCTCTCTCTGTCTGTCTCTCTCTCTCTCTCTCTCGCACTCTCCCTCTCTCTCTCTCTCTCTCTCTCTCTCTCTCTCTCACTTTTCTCTCAGATCTCTGCTCTCGTCCCAAAACTCGCCGGCACCCCGCCCCCCCCCCCTCACTGACGTCACGTTCCGCCCGTTCATCCCCACACCTGCGCCCCGCTCCCGAGCGCCGGGAGTCGGTCTCTGAAGGATCGATTCAACTGCAGCTGAATCGATTCCCGCACAAGAAGACTCGTATGCTGGCACGGCGTTACAAAATCACAGTGTCGATTCCGAACAGACTCACTCAGCCGCTTTCAGCTGTTTAACGTGTTTAACAGTCGCCAGCATCCTTTAAACTGTTATATAAAGTTAAAATAACGTTTTAAGTGTTTAACAGATTCGACTCCGTTTCTTGGACTGAGATATAAACGGAGTGAGCACTTAAACACGAGATGACGTCACATTCTAACTTCATCCTCTCTGTTGCAGCATTAACAGATTCCACATTATTTGGGAGGCTGTCTACATGATTTTGGAGTTTGTATATGAGATTTGTTTGCCCATTAGCTTTGAAAAACGTTTGTGATGATAGAACCTGGCTCGCATTCTCAGTTCCAATTCATTTCATAGGTGTTGGTTGATGTTGGTTTCAGTGGGGGTCAGTCAAATTCTTAATCACCAAACTTCCCAACCATGTCTTTATGGACTCTAGTTTGTGCACTGTGCACTTCAAACCAGGAAAATGGAATCTAATGTCCTTTCTCTAAATCGCTGTGTTGTAGGACACGCCATGTTGTATTGATGGCATTCATATTTTACATTCTTCGCTTAAATACTAACACACTAATTCAAATAAATCTTTTAAACCATGGACCTGCTCTCCACAGTCTCTCAGCAGAGCACATGAGTTGAGCACCTATGAATTTGAAATTGAGGGACAGTGGATTTGTGCAGAGATCTGATACCGGTGCACATGTTCTCAGTCGCAGCAGGTTTTCGGGGGTCGACTGTTATGCAAGACATTATCTCTGAGTTGCGGCCACAGTGTGCGATTCAGGGACGCAGAATCCTCAGAACAGCCAGCGGGAGAGGCCGAGTGTGTTGGCTGCCCTCCCAGAGCTTCATCAACACAGAGGGTCAGGTTTCTGCCACAGTGGGCGAGCGAGAAAGAATAAATAAATGAGGAGCTAGGCTGAATTTCTCCTCTGCTATCTGCTGAGTGTGCTGTTTGAGAGGGTGACCTGTGAGGAGAGAATCTCTGAGATTGGATGGTACCCTGAAATAAACAGAACAGATTGAATTTGCATAATGCAGTACATTATAAAACACGTCCTGCAGGACAGTCCCATCACTGAGATGTGTTAAAGAGCATGATTGTTAAAATCAATCCTGCTAAAATGTCCTCATGATGGCTGCACAGTAATGAAGTACAGTAATAGAATCTAATGTATGTTATGACATCACAGTATGTACTGCTTGGCTAAAAGTGGCGCCCACTGGATAAACACCGCATGTGATTATATTTCAGCTGCTGAGTTCTTTAACTCTAACTTTTATTTGTTAAGCAACCATGTGAAGGACACATCCTGTGGTCTTCAGAAGGTCAAACTGTCAGAAAGTGCTTCAGGTTGCACTCTTTATGACGTCAAACACACAACTAACCTCAGATAAAGATGTGTTGTGAAAGTCTTTGGATTTTTAAACAGCGCTGTCACGATATTGCTGCCCTCTACTGGGCAGAGTGGGCATTGCGATTAGTTTACATAGAATCTGAAGCGTGCCTGTATAGCTGTATCTATATCTGTATAGCGTGGTAACTATTCCGAAAACAAACTTAAATCGATTAATCATGACTAATTATGATTACATTATTAGATGTGCAGTTATTCGATAACTTAGATTTAGATATTCAGTAGCACAACACAGACTGAACTTAAAAACAGACTTTATTTCTTTTCAGTGCATCTAAAACTTACAAGTTAAATGTTTAGGATACAATCCGATATGCAGGACAGTTTTGTGAGATACAGTATCAGTAAAGAGTATAAATAAAGAACATTACAGACGTGTGCTGAACACAAAAGGTTAATAAAAAAAAAAATTCACTTGTGCAACTTCCATGTTTTGTATATTTGTTCGTCAGTTAGCGTAACCTGTAAAACTAGATCATTCTAAATTAAAAGCAATGCCATAAAGCGATTTTAAATAATGAGGCATTAGATGAACATACAAGTTAAGGCACAGTCATTAATCAAGATGCTTGCTGGGTCACTTCATACGCTGAACTGGCAAACAGTTTGGTCAGTAATTTGCTCCATTGATTCCTAATTGAGTCTCGTGTATAAAGAAAGACCATGGGAACGCGTGCGGGTTCAGGAGGTGTGCGGTTCTTTTACAGCTGAGGTTGGCAGGCCTTTATATATTTTTTTTCATTAGAAGGTCGTTGTACGGCGGCCCTCAGGCGTACAGGGGCTCGTAATCGTTTCTGGCGCTTCTGCAGGCGATGATGCAAACACTCAGCATGCCGAAAAACTGCAACAGAAAACCGACACATCCTTATAATCAACATCCAACCATTAAGAAACAGATGGACTACAGTCTGTAACTGGAGACGTACAAAGTCCATCTGTATGGGAGTCGGTGAGTGCTATAAAATACCTTAATGATGGCAAATCCCAGGATAACCAGTGTGGCATAGCTCAGCACCTCCTGCAGCAGCAACTCCAGTTTCACTTCACATCCCTGTAAAGGTTTTCAGAATTCACATCAGAAAAAAAATATTTGTTAGGTTTAGTATTTATCTCCTTCTTTTGACTGAGATTTGCATATTCCATTTGGCACAGCATTATACCAGATGCCCCCCATTTATCAGGGCTTAGAAACGGCACTGCAAGAGCCCGCTGGTCCATTCCATCACCTGTGTATTGAGCAGATCGGTCTGGTTCAGCTGGCCGGTGCATCCTGTGGCATTCGGCTTGCAGCATGTCAGAGGCACGGCGTTGTGGGACTGAAACCATGGCATGCTGGTCCAGTCTGTGTAGTTGTTTATTCCACAGCATGCCAACTGCACCATGAGGAGACACGGAGGCAGGACGTCAGTACGACACACACGGACGTGTTAAATACACACTTTCACTGGACTCATGAGCAAGAACCTCCTAAAGATCCTGACCTGAGTCTGCAGGTAATCAACCGCCTGAGTCTCTGAGCTGTTATTGTCATACTTCCGAAAGACATCATCCATCGACTTCTCCAGGGAGCCCTTTATCTGTAAAGACGAGCACAACGAGATCAGGGTCACGCTGAAGAGACAAATCAGCAAAAAAAATACGGGGTGTAATTGCAGGTAGAGGAACTCACTCTGCCCTTATAGATGATGCCACAAACAAAAGCTGCGACCTCAGCGGCAAAGATCAGGAAAATAATCACAAAGAACTGTGAAGGAAACAAAAATACAGCTCGTGTTATTAAACATTTACTTTTTTTTTTTTAGGGAACTGAAACAGCATTTTCAACATCACACACTGTACTGAGCAACAAAAGCACCAGTGGAAAGTCCCGGGACTGAAACACACACTTCAAAGTCGGCATTCAAAACACACCCTACATGGATCTGTCCTCCTGGTTGAACTGAAACCTCACACATACAGGAATTTACACCGGAAATGAAGCGAAACCAGCGAGATAGGAACATTTTAATGCCTTTCAAATCAATAACAGCAACAATGAAGAGAACCAAGTTGGTTTTGCACTGATTTCCGGTTTGAGAACAAATAATACAGGATGAGGGTGTTGAGATATAGGTCTATACAAAATTTAGAAACTCCAAATCCCCCAAAGGATGGACTGTGGATGGAGCTTCATCTGAATCCAGCATAAGACCTTCTTGCTGTGATGCAAGCCGGCCTTCGTTAAGGTTACTTGTCATTATATTGAATTAATAAACTTGTAATTAAAAACTATGCTGTTGATTTTTCAGGCAGCAGATGGAACCCCTGAGAAGAGCAAATAAATATTTCCAGGTGAAATGCGACCAGCGTGCAGGACCTCGGTGTTACAGAGAGGTCCTCCAATCCACAGAACTGATTCTTGGATTAATAATTACCTCTCGTTCACATCTTTTTTTGTGTAATGAATTTGTCCAGATGGGACATTTTAAGGTTTAGGACGTCATACGTACGAAGCCGAGGCCGAACCGGGACTCCCTCAGGGTGGCGCAGCAGCCGATGATGCCGATGACGAACATGACGATGGCCACGCTGATGATGATGATTGCTGGGATGAGGGCGAACTGGTCCACTCTGAAGTCACTGAAGTTGTTGTAGCTGCTGATGACATAGTAGCCCACATAGGTAAGAGCGCCTCCTGCAGCCTGAAACACAAAACATGAAAAGGGACATTTTAAAATCTACTTCATTTATGTAAAGTCACTTCTGATGATCCGACATCAGTGTCTGAGGTCACAAAATCCTCAAAGACGCTCCTAATTCATGAAGAAAGCCTTCTTCGAGCTCCACAAGGGGGCAGTTTAGTCCCAATTATTTTGTGCATATAGTGTAATTCAGTATAGCGTCTTCTTACACAACCAAATCCAACCACGAGTACCGGGATGATGCAGAGTAACTACATCAAGAACACCATTCAGCATGTGACATCACAGCATGTGACTTCTGCATCATCTGTGCCACTGTAGCTGATCATAGATCATCAAACAAGATGAAGGGTATGTTCCAGTGGAGGACCTCGCCTCATCAGAAGTGTCCCAGAGATGAGGCTTGATGAAAATGCACATCTGAGCCCGTTGTTCTGAATGTAATCTCACAGTGTAGGTGGATCTGGACAGTTCCGTCTCATTTCAGTGGACTTTACACAGACCTGCAGACTCGTGGTCATGTTTAGTTCCTCTGGTTTTGAACTTAGTTTGTGTTCTGTTGACTCTGCGCTCTAAATAAACCTGCTGTTTATCTTACAACAGAACGTGTTTGTGGTTGAAAAGCGGTTCCACGGGGCTCCATCATAAGTGTTTGAGTTCACGATGCTGTTTATAATGTTTTGGGTTTTGCAGATGAGCTTTATTTTTTGTTTCATCAGATTTTTTGTCTCTCTCGTGATGACCTACACTGCAGGACAGCGAGCCGATCGGCTGCTAACAGTGTCATGGCCGAGCAGAGGGGACAGGTTCCAAAAAAAACTGCTTGGTGAGTTTATTTTTTACAAACATTTATTCTTCTTAGGATTCATAAAGAAAACTTAAGAGTTTAGGGTTGCTTTTCAGACTTTTAAATCCATTTTATATTTTTTATCAGGCTCCAGTGTCATAGATACACTGGCATATGTATCTATACATTACATTTCCCAAAAATGTATTAGGCAGATTTGTGAGTAAGGTCCCCCCCCCCCCCTTCACATGACCGAATTCTCCTGCAGTAAGTCTCAAACATCAGTCACGGGGCTGTGAGTAACCTCTCTTCTCCCCTCTGGTAATCTTCTCTGGAACTCTGGTCTTGTGCTTCAGATATCAGAGTAAAGCCCCGCAGGCCGAGGCAGCGCTAAAGGAAACGTATAAACACGTCTTTATGAAGCTCCTCCATCACAACTCTCGGTGTTTCAGCAGCGCTCGGTTCTGAGTTCACTGTACCCGTCACACGCCGCTGTAATGACCGCAGGGTTCGAAGGTCAGCCTTTAAGACAAATCCAAACGCCACACAGCCCCACTCCCCTCAGTAAGAAATGTCAGCAGGATGGAAATAAAATGAAAATGAACTCTATAACCATACAGCTCTGAACCT
This sequence comes from Corydoras sp. C115, assembly GCA_019802505.1. NCBI lineage: Eukaryota > Metazoa > Chordata > Actinopteri > Siluriformes > Callichthyidae > Corydoras > Corydoras sp. C115. The sequence goes on from JAFMOC010000134.1 coordinate 1,100,009, forward strand.
GAAGCTTTTTATTTTCACCTTACACTTTCACCTTAAATAAATCTGATGCATATCGATGTCAACGCATGTTTATCAGAACAGGGTGGAACCCCTAAACCTTTAAAACTCAAATATAGAAACGGTGTGAAGTTCCCTGTTTATTCTAAAGACCTGGAAATAAATACTTTTATAAATACTGATATACAACCTTTATTATATTCTATATTTATTAGAAAATAAATAATACAACGACCAATTTTCTTTGCGAATATTTAGTAAATTAGAATAATTTTAAAAAGACATTTTAGAGTAGAATTGAATAATTCAGTTCGATCCTGAGTTCAAACAAAATGGCTTTATCCGTGAACTTTGAGTCAGTGCTTATCGTCTGGATTTTCCTTAAAACAGATTCAGGGTCAATAAAGAGGAATGAGATCTGTTTTCAGGTCTGTAGTTTTAATGACGTGTGAGCTGAGACAACATTAAACCTGAAGAACAAACAGATCGGGGTTCCGATTCATCTCGTTCAGTGCGGGTCACATGGGTTTGGAAGTGAAACTAACACTAAACTCGCAAAATTATTTCTATACGTAACCAATAAAACCATACAGCTGGAGCCTATCGACTTTATTACAGGTCGATGACGTCATGTCGATAGAGAGGCGCGCGCAGGTGTTTATTATTATAAGGTTTTAATTCTCGCAGCGCGACGCACCTGCCACGCGCCCGGATGACGCGTTTTTAAATCCTCTGTGTTAATCTGCAGATCTGAATTTAACTAAAAACTAAATTTAAAATGGCACTCACCCAGAATATTAAACTGAGGAAGAGGAGAATAGACTTGGAGGTGATGATGCTGCAGTCCATGGTCGTGTTCTGTAATGGAACCTCTCCAGCTGGTTCTGCCGCTCTGAACAACGCGAGCACACCCACGCACTCGGTCCTGTGACCGAAACGTCACAGCCGGCAGTTTCCGCAGTTCTTCAGGAAGAAAACCGCCAAACAACACAATTCTTTCAAATCCGTGCTGCTCCGGAGCGCCCACTAGTGCTCTACTTAAATACTACACGGCTCAAACAGGTTCTGGAAATGAATATACAGCCCGAAGTCCAGTTTAAAGGTTTTATTAGGTTTTTTTATTTTTTATTTTAAAATAACGGGTTACTTGGAAGTTTGGAAATTGCAGATGCGTTTCTAATTTTATAAAATAAATGTGTATGTTATAAAGTGGAAATTACACGCAGGTTTAATGGCAGATCATTTCGCAGCCACCTCCTCCTGATAATCTTGATGTTTTTGTTGGGTTCCAGTTCAGCTTTCTTTCTGATAACACTGAAGTATTATTTCAGTCCGCTGTTGACAGTTTGGTTTAAAAGTTAAATCGTAATCTTATTCTAATGTGAGATGGAAGTGGGCGGTTCTGTTTTTAGTGCCTACCTCATTCTGTGAGAAAGTTGAATAAGATGGGACCAATTTACACAATATAGACAAAACTATTGGGACATCCCCACGTTTACTTACAGGAGATTTCATGACATCCTGATGTAAGTTGGCCCAACATTTTCGGTTATAACGACCTCCACCTGTCTGTGAATGCTTTCCACAAGATTTTGGAATGTCTTTGTGAGAATTACTACCCATTCACCCAGAAGAGCATTTGTGAGGTCAGACACTGATGTTCAACCTGGAACTGGCTCACAATCTTAGTTCTAGTTCATCCCAAAGGTATTTATTTGGGTTGAGTTTAGGGCTTTGTGTTTACCCGACCTCACGTCCTCATAAGTGGAGACTTCTAAACATCTGCAGCAGTAATCGATAGTTACCTTAATAAACTTTAGGGTTTAATGTGGTATCATTAGCCAAAGGAACTGAGAATCAAAGCCTCCTTACCTGATTTCACTTCAAGCTCAAAAAAGGAAGTGGTACTTCTATACAAGTGGCTTTCTGAGAAAGAACCTAAGCTGGTCTGTGTTGCAGGAAGTCCAAAACCAAAGCCCTGAGGTATTTTTAAATTTAACGTTAAGATGCTTCTCCTGACATGAACGATCCAAACAGTCATGGGGCAGTTTGGAATCTCCTGTGTACCCATCAGCATGACTTTGAAATGGGTCAAGAAACTAGAATACCATAAAATGAGGCTCAAACCTGAGACCTTCTGATGTGTGCCAATGTGCTGCTTTTATTCAGTTGTTTTAGAGAATATTTGTAAGGTCCAGCTTTCATGTTGGACAAAGAGGCCAGGCTCCCTTTTTAACAATCAAATATATCCCAAATGTTGTGGTCAGGCCTCTGTTCAGGTCACTGATGTAGAGAAACAGACGACAGTCTGTAAAAATAAAATTACGTCGTCCATCTGAACAGTCAGTGGAACTAATAAAAGTGAACCATACGTTTAGAAACAATACGATATTGATAAATAATAAAAATTTTTGGTTAATGAAGTAAAAGAGGAAGAAGAGAGAAAGGAGAAGTCTCACAGCAAATACATTAAACTGCAGTAAATACTTCCTGTTCATCAGTAACTCTTATTTATTCAAATTACAGTCACACATTTGCAAAAGTCTTTTAAACATCTTCATTAATATTCTGATCTAATGCGCTTTCAATGAATATTACAGCTTTTTATATTAAGCTATATTTTTAAATTTTAATTATTAAGACTGTAATATAACCATCTTTGGTTTCTGCACCTGCATTTCCTGCAAATGATTTAGAATAAAATTTATTTTAGTTTTTCAAAGAAATAATATTAAAATATGCAACAGTTTTTATTTTTATTTTATGCAAAATGACAAGAAAATGTAGGAGAATAAAATTTGATTTAATTTGATTTGAATTTTATTTAAATAGTTTGATTTGTGTAAGTGTTAAGCAGCTTGTCATTTATATATTTCATATATTTATATATTTCATTTATTTATATATAACGGATGTTCCCACGTTTGCAAAATGACTTAATCAACAAATACAATAAACGTTCTGATAACGTCTGCCAAAAAGAGGAAGGTCTTTTAAGTCTGCTGACATGATGCTGAAATGAAACTAAAGCATTTGGTTAAAAAGTTTCCCTTGATGTCACGGAGCTCCACCCATCACTGAATATTAAAGTGAGTTGCAGGACTGAGATTGACTGCAGTTCTATCTGAACATCATGGCCTTCATCAAGCTCTCTGTGTTGATAACCTTTGCATTTTTCAGCACAGTGAGCCTCCATCCCTTCACTCGGATCAGCAACGGATTGCGCCAGTGCCGCAAAAACCTCTCGACCCCTGCGCTCGAGGTCCTCCCGGGTGGAGGATGGGACAACCTCCGTAATCTGGACATGGGTCGAGTCATGAACCTGAGTTACTCGCAGTGCCAGACCACGGAGGACGGGATCTACCTCCTACCAGACGAGGTCTTTGTCATCCCTCAGAAGGTGAGCCGGGTGGAGATGAACTCGGAGATCATCAGCTCATGGCTGGAGCAAAAGAGCAGCACATCTGGATCCATCAACATCCAGGCCTCGTTCTTCTCTGTGGTGAACGGAAAGTTCTCAGCTGAGAACAAACGCATGAAGACCCATCAGGTTCAGGGGAACTCTGTCACTGCTCGGGTGCAGGTACGATCCGGGTCACCTCCACACTGCACACATTCAGCAAGGATTCACATTTATAATAATCTTTATTGTTTAGTACTAAATTCTGTCAGAATCAGATTCAGATATTTGAATTGCTGCAATAAATTTTATTACTGTACAATTAATACAATACAGCAAAAGAATGTGGACGCACTACATCTCTATGATCTGTTAGGAGATGCTGTTTTGATATGGACATGTTTGTAGTTTTCTCCAACCAATTTGGAATGAGTTTCTGTAAGACATTCGGTTCATCGGATCAGACATTTAATGATAATAAACAAAAATAATTAAATTTTTAATTAAATAATTGAATTAAAATGAACATTTACAGTCAGTGCACCCTGACAATGAACTTATGCTCCATATCATTTTTTGGGTAAATTTGCTCAAACTAAATAAAACAAATGTTGCAAAAATGCAAACTATTGCCGCGTAACCTAAACGAAACCTTAAATAATTCATCTATTAGTCGAGCCGTTTCCTTTCCTTTAAGTTTCCTTTCCTTTATTATGCACACTTTAATCTATAATAATGTTTTTAAAAGAATTATATAGTTAAAGATATTTATACAGCATGCTTTATATGTGATTACTAGAATATTTTACAGCAGCCAGTTTCAAACTACCTGCTTTATTTAAAAAAAAAAAATGTAAAATAAATATAAATTTAAAATGCGTTTTTGCACAACTGGACTGGACTGGACTGGACTGGCTTAAACTTATATTCTTTTGTTTTTTTCGTACTCTATTTCTACTCCGAATTTTGGAGCTGTTGGTTGCCCTAAAATTTTTTAATAGTGTTTATCTATTAAAAATGTGATGTTTGAAGTCTCCTTTGTGGAGTTACGTTTTTGAGAAATCAGTGAAACTGCCGCTTCAGCTTTTTTTATCGACCAGCAGCAGATTTATAGAAACTGAGAATGTCTAAAGAGGAACATTGCTCTTCCCTCATCATCACCTTGTATCATTACCATAAAGCCAGACGAGGTCGCTGTTGCAGCAGCATAGATTTATTTCCCAGCCATTATCCTGAGACTCTTCAGCACATCAAGCCCTCCACATCTGTCCAACCAACTGTAAAAACAATCCAGTCTAGGTTTAACCTGTAAAACTCAACATCTGGATTATCTGGAAAGTTTGTTAAAACACCTGATTTTTCCAAAGTAATATTTATAAATGTTAATTATTCCAGCACGTAATGAACCCGACTGTGTCTGTTCTGTAATAATTGGTGCATGGACGGTTACTAATTTCACTCTGTATGTGTTTCTCTAGGTTCGTAACCATCTGTATACAGTGAAGGCGTTTCCTGATTTCACTCTGGACTCGCGCTTTGCCCGTCAGGCAGAAGAAATCGCAGACGCCATTGAAAACAATCAAACCCGCCTCGCAGACTTCCTCTCAGAGAAGATGGTGCTGGACTATGGCACTCACGTCATCACGAGTGTGGACGCCGGGGCCGCGTTGGTGGAGGAGGACTATTTAAAATCTTCTTATGTTTCCGATGCTGGATCCTCTCAGTCGTCAGTTTCAGCATCAGCTGGTGCCAACTTCTTCAGCAAAGTGCAGTTTGATGTCGGTGGAAAGACCACGCAAGAGACGTCCGAATCGAAGGCCTACCAAGGGAATACCACATACTCTATAACGATCAGCCACGGAGGGGCCTTGTTTTATCCAGGCATCACTCTGAAGACCTGGCAGGAGAGCACCCTCAACAACCTGGTAGCTATCGACCGTAGTGGGTTGCCACTCCCATTCTTTCTCAGTCCATCCATGTTTCCGGACCTCCCGATCCCAACGGTCAATAAACTAGCTCAAACGGTCAGAAAGGCGATAGATAGGTACTACAAAATTAACACCTATCCCGGCTGCGTTAATCCAGACTCCAAAAACTTCAACTTCCAAGCCAACGTGGATGATGCTTCCTGCGAAGGTCCAACCACCAACCTTAGTTTTGGTGGAGTTTACCAGCAGTGCACAGCTCTGACTTCAGATGGTGGTCCAATCTGTGATGAACTAGCCGTGAAGAACCCGGCAACAGGTTCCTTTTCCTGTCGACAGCCATACACTGCTACGCTGTTGCACTCGGAGACGATTGAAAGGCCGTACAACGCATATGAATGTCACAAACAATGTCACACATGCTGGCTTTTTGCAACCTGCTGCAAAGACGTGTGTGGAAATGCCTACTACGTTCGAAGAGCACAGATCAAGACCTACTGGTGTTCCACTAATAATGCAGCTCCACAGTTTTCTGGGTATCTCTTTGGGGGGTTGTACGGCCCGTCTTTGCAAAACCCATTGACCAAATCCAGATCTTGCCCTCCAAATTTTTTTGCCCTCAAATTTTTATCCAGCGGCATGATGGTCTGTCTGAGTAACGACTACGAGAGCGCAACTAGGTTCTCCGTACCGTTCGGAGGGTTCTTCAGCTGTCAGTCTGGAAACATGCTGGCGAACGGTCAACAGCGCTGCCCTCCACAGTTCAGCCAGCATCTCGCAGCCATTAGTGACGGATGTCAGGTCTTATTCTGCGTTAAATCAGGGGTTTTCACTGGAGGACAGTTACTACCCATCCACCTCCCACCATTCACAAAACCGCCAGTGATCAGCATGATAGCCACCAACACCGTTGCCGTGATGACACAAGGCGACAAAGCCTGGGTCCGAATCAAAGACACGAAGATGTGGAAGCTGGCAAAGCCTGAGGAAATCAACAAAATGTCCCAAATGTTTGAGGAGGATCATTCCACAGGACAGAAGGTCGGGATCGCGTTCGGTGTGCTGGGCCTGATTGCCTTCGTGGCGGCAATCACGGTGTTGGTTGTGAAGCGGAGGAGGAGGGGCTTTGTTCTGGGAATGGACAGCGGATATCAGAACATTGAAAGTTCAGGTCAGGACGAGACCAGAGTAGAATGTCAGGTGGAGCAGCAGTCTGAGTGCATTGAAGAGAATCCCAATCAGGGCCTTTTGAATTGAGTACTGTCGCAACAAGAAACACTTGTTGCTCTTTCAAAGAATTTTTAAGTATTTAGTGGAATACACCAAACTTCTGTGACATTATCTCACAATTTATGTAGCCATTTTAAAGCTCACAGCTGTAAAATACTAAAGCACTTTAACACATTAAATCATCATTATAAAATTTATTTACATGTAATGATTTTGATTAAAAAGTAGACTTCTTTTATGTTTGTAAAACTTTCTATCTATACTCTCATATCATATGTTAGAGTTAGGGTGTTGGGTTAGTTTTGTCTTTGCAATTCATTGTAAAATCTTTTTTTAATAAAATAAGACATAAGCTAATGAAGCTAAAAGTGTTTTTTTTGTTATATAAACCAATTAACATTTACTTACAAAATAGTAAGAACTGAATTCATGACTTTAGGAAACATCAAGAGGTCAGCAGCTGGATTTAAAGTTAATCATTATAAAAAATAAAGGAATGTTTGATCAGATAAACATCACCAGCAGAGAGAAAGTAAATAGTTATACATCAGTAACTGTGGCATGCTTTCAAGGTTCACACTTGTCTGTCCTGGACTAGAAAATGTATATTGATCTATTAAAGCTCATTAATGACTGCATTCGGTCATTACAGTTTGTCAGCTGCAAAAAAGGTCAATTTTCCACCAATTGTTTGCATTTAATATTTTCTGTTTTATGGTAAATACAGCAAGATAACTGAACACAGAACGTTCTTGCCATGCGGTGACGGCTGGCACCGTTTGTTACCAAGAGAGGGCAGCAGAGAGCCGGCAAGCTCTGAAATGTCATTTAAAACCAGTAGCGTATTTTATCCTTTCATTCATTCATTATCTTCCGCTTTATCCTATATTAGGGTCGCGGTGGGGTTCCCCATGCCCATCCAGGGGAGAACATCTCAGGCGCTGGGCAGATAGACCCAGGACAGGACACCAATCCATCGCTGGGCACACACTCACACACACACTCTATATGGGGCAATTTTGAGAATTCAATTGACTTGATCCATGTTTTTGGACTGTGGGAGGAAACCGGAGAACCCGGAGGAAACCCACGCAGACACGGGGAGAACATGGAAACTCCACCCAGATGGGGATTCGAACCGGGAATCCCTAGTGCTGAGAGGCGAACGTGCCAAACCACTAAGCCACCGTGCCACCTCAGTAGCGTATTTTAATGTTTTCGAATGTTATTCGAAATAAGCAAAATGTTTCTCAAATATTATATATATATTTCAATATAATTATTTTGATCCTAACTACAGTCTATTTCTCCCTCAAAGCTCCATGCAGCTGGATGCAAATAACAGAGATCACACTAAAATCAGTTTATGATTTTTATAGAAATTAATATTTATTTCAAACTTGTAATATTTTACAATTAGATTTAAATCTGGCATTTTTTTAAAACATAATTTTAGGTTTTCTTTATTTATTGTGGATTTTAATTTACTTAGACTTTTAGATAACAGTAGTTTAAACATTCACCGGTGTTTTATCATGTTAACTTTAGTGATAAGTGTTTATTAAAATGTGCAAAAGTTAAAAATCACCATAAAAAATCAAAACATCAGATTAAGAGTTTTGTGTAACAGAAATCGTGATGAAAAGACAAATATTCGGATGATTTGTAAGTTCATAAAAACATGGCCGGTAAAAAACTGCTTTTTTTTAACACCACAATAAACTCTGACTCTGCTTTGGCTCGACCAGTTTCTCCTGAAACGAAACTGAAAGAGGAGAAGGTTTCCCTTGATGTCACGGAGCTCCACCCATCACTGAATATTAAAGTGAGTTGCAGGACTGAGATTGACTGCAGTTCTATCTGAACATCATGGCCTTCATCAAGCTCTCTGTGTTGATAACCTTTGCATTTCTCAGCACAGTGAACCTCCATCCCTTCACTCGGATCAGCAACGGATTGCGCCAGTGCCGCAAAAACCTCTCGACCCCTGCGCTCGAGGTCCTCCCGGGTGGAGGATGGGACAACCTCCGTAATCTGGACATGGGTCGAGTCATGAACCTGAGTTACTCGCAGTGCCAGACCACGGAGGACGGGATCTACCTCCTACCAGACGAGGTCTTTGTCATCCCTCAGAAGGTGAGCCGGGTGGAGATGAACTCGGAGATCATCAGCTCATGGCTGGAGCAAAAGAGCAGCACATCTGGATCCATCAACATCCAGGCCTCGTTCTTCTCTGTGGTGAACGGAAAGTTCTCAGATGAGAACAAACGCATGAAAACCCATCAGGTTCAGGGGAACTCTGTCACTGCTCGGGTGCAGGTACGATCCGGGTCACCTCCGCACTGCACCTCGCGCTCACGCGCCCGTCGTTCCAGCTGTTGCGGCTGCGGTTTTCTTTGTTCGCAGAGACGAAAAGTCCCGAAAGCCGTGCACATTTTAATACACATTAATTTTTATTTTACTGAAATTAAACGTAGACAGTAAAACATAATGAATAGTCACGCAGCTCTCAGGCTGAATACTTTTGACTTTTACAACAAATGCTAAAAATAAAATCGAGTTTACAAAGTTAACTGTTTAACAATTACAATTAATTCATATATAAAATAGCACCGTGGCTTAGTGGGTTGGCATGTTCTCCTCTCAGCGCTAGGGATTCCCGTTTCGAATCCCCATCTGGGTGGAGTTTCCATGTTCTCCCCGTGAATGCGTGGGTTTCCTCCGGGTTCTCCGGTTTCCTCCCACAGCCCAAAAAACATGGATCACTACTACTACTACTACTGTGTGTAATTTAATGACTGCTACATGAAGGGGTTTAGTCACTCTCCATCTTCACCTTTTCTAGGTTCGTAACCATCTGTATACAGTGAAGGCGTTTCCTGATTTCACTCTGGACTCGCGCTTTGCCCGTCAGGCAGAAGAAATCGCAGACGCCATTGAAAACAATCAAACCCGCCTCGCAGACTTCCTCTCAGAGAAGATGGTGCTGGACTATGGCACTCACGTCATCACGAGTGTGGACGCCGGGGCCGCGTTGGTGGAGGAGGACTATTTAAAATCTTCCTATGTCTCCGATGCTGGATCCTCTCAGTCGTCAGTTTCAGCATCAGCTGGTGCCAACTTCTTCAACATAGTGCAGTTTGATGTTGGTGGAAAGACCACGCAAGAGACGTCTGAAATGAAGGCCTACCGAGACAGTGTTACATACTCTATAACGATCAGCCACGGAGGGGCGTCGTTTTATCCAGGCATCACTCTGAAGACCTGGCAGGAGAGCACCCTCAACAACCTGGTAGCTATCGACCGTAGTGGGTTGCCACTCCCATCCTTTCTCAGTCCGTCCATGTTTCCGGACCTCCCGAACCCAACGGTTAATAAACTAGCTCAAACGGTCAGAAAGGCGATAGATAGGTACTACAAAATTAACACCTATCCCGGCTGCGTTAATCCAGACTCCAAGAATTTCAACTTCCAAGCCAACGTGGATGATGCTTCCTGCGAAGGTCCAACCACCAACCTTAGTTTTGGTGGAGTTTACCAGCAGTGCACAGCTCTGACTTCAGATGGTGGTCCAATCTGTGATGAACTAGCCGTGAAGAACCCGGCAACAGGTTCCTTTTCCTGTCAACAGGCGTACACTACTACGCTGTTGCACTCGGAGACGATTGAAAGGCCGTACACAAAATCTGAATGTCAACAGCATTGTGAGTCATGTGGGTTTTTGTGGTTGTCTACATGCTGTACACAAGTGTGTAGAAATATGTACTACGTTCGAAGAGCACAGATCAACACCAACTGGTGTTCCACTAATAATGCAGCTCCACAGTTTTCTGGGTATCTCTTTGGGGGGTTGTACGGCCCGTCTTTGCAAAACCCATTGACCAAATCCAGATCTTGCCCTCCAAATTTTTTTGCACTCAAATTTTTATCCAGCGGCATGATGGTCTGTCTGAGTAACGATTATGAAGGAGGAACCAAGTCCGCTGTACCGTTCGGAGGGTTCTTCAGCTGCCAGGCTGGAAACATGCTGGCAAACGGTCAACAGCGCTGCCCTCCACAGTTCAGCCAGCATCTCGCAGCCATTAGTGACGGATGTCAGGTCTTATTCTGCGTTAAATCAGGGGTTTTCACTGGAGGACAGTTACTACCCATCCACCTCCCACCATTCACAAAACCGCCAGTGATCAGCATGATAGCCACCAACACCGTCGCCGTGATGACACAAGGCGACAAAGCCTGGGTCCGAATCAAAGACACGAAGATGTGGAAGCTGGCAAATCCTGAGGACATCAACAAAATGTCCCAATTGTTTGAGGAGGGTCATCCCACAGGACAGAAGGTCGGGATCGCGTTCGGTGTGCTGGGCCTGATTGCCTTCGTGGTGGCAATCACGGTGTTGGTGGTGAAGCGGAGGAGGAGGGGCTTTGTTCTGGGACGGGGCAGGGGATATCAGGAGATTGAAAATGCAGGTCAGGACGAGACCAGAGGAGGGCAAGGCAATGAGCGTATCCATGACAATCCCACTCAGAATCTCTTAGCTTGATTGGTCTCCGGTTCCAGATTTATTAAAACAAACGGAGCAGCAAACGAGCTCTAAAGCTACTATTATCACAACATACTAAACCACCAGTGCTTCGTGGAACCCAAGACAAGTTTTATACATTTTAATATCTGATTTTTAGTCTTTTTTTCACTATTGTCTCATACAGTGTAATAAAACTCACAGAAAGTTTTAAAAAAGGACTTAAAACGTTTCTTTTTAGAAGAACTTACCATTCTTAATTGATTGTTGCTTTTATAGTGTTATCTGCTTTTTAGAAGAACTGACCATTTTTAATTGATTTTTGCTTTAAAGTGTTGTTTAAAGTGCACTACAAATAAAATGTATTATTATTATTATTATTATTATTATTACAGTTTTACATTAATTCTTTATACACCTATACATTTCTAATCCAAGGCAAGTATTTCAGATTTTTAACTAAGATTGAGTTTTATAATTGCTCTCTCTTGCTCTCTTTGTATTCAGTATATAAAAATATCTTAACCATGCTTTTTTTAGTCATGTTTTATGTCACATTGCTGCAGTTTAATAAATATATGAACTTCATAAAGGCATGTTTGTTCTGCTTTGTTTCCAGTCATTTGTTGTTAGGGACTCGAACAGGTTTATACTTTGTGGTTTGAGGTTTGACTCCTTGTTTTTGACTTTGCAGTGCTGATGATCCTCCACACGATCACATGCCTCACGTCAGACAGGTTTCACAACGTTAACCCCTCTTATTTAATCCTGTAACTGAAACCTCTGCCTTTTCTGAAACTAATTAATTCTTTGAGCTTCCTAGTAAAACAAAGTTTAGTTGAAGTCTTTTTGTTAGTAAGTTAGTTTCAGGCAGAAAATGAACATTGAAGATGATGATTATACACATGTGTTTTTATGGTTTATATACAGTATACATAATGTGTAGGATTATTAAGCCATTTTTATATATATATCAGTGCTTCTCAAATAGTGGGGCGCAGTGCGCTGCATGAGGGGGCTCATAACAAGAAATCACAGAGCAAGTGATATTAAGTGTTCTGAACAAACCCTCAAGAGACAACATGGACAAATATTTAACAGAGATGAGGAGAGAAAGGCGGAGAGAGACGAAGATAATGAGAGCAACAAAAGTCAACCGAAATTTAAATGACGAAGCGTATGGCTGGCGCCTGGCTTCACTGTCACTGAGGTGGAGACGAAGAAAGACCCATGTTTTCTTCTGTGTCTTTAAATGTTGGCAGCGGACAGCATGAAGCCAAATAAATGAATGCGTCATTTAAAGACATTACACCCCAATCACGCTGATAACCGCTTGAGTTTTTAAATCGTAAACGTGACGCGTATAACCAGCAATCATTATTCTAGTTTAAATAAGGATTTCATTCGTTTCTGTTACAAATTAAAAAACAAGTTAATAAAATTATTATTTGTTCTAAGTTGATCTATATTTTTTCTTTTTTATTGTTAATAAGGATACATTGTTATAATCATACTACAGTGGGCGTGTAAAAATACTTTATCCCATTTTGTCATGTGGGGGGGGGGGGGGGGCGCAAAATGTTTTCTTCTTCCTAGGGGGGGGGGGGGGGCTTAACAGAAAATAATTGAGAATCACTGATATATATATATATATATATATATATATATATATATATATATATATATATATATATATTTATATCAGGTGTTTGTGAATGAGATGTGTTTTTAGGTGATAAAAGCTCATGTGATTCACGTTCAGTCTGTTTAGCAGACAGGTTTTCTGATGTACAAACATCACATGACCCTGTATCTGTAACCGTCTTATCAGACCTGTTCCAGGAAAAATAGTCAAAAAATGAGAGCTGTGTAATTTAGTTAAATTAAATATATTAAAATACCCCTGGGTGTCAGTCTTCATCATGTCTGGCTTTTTTAATTACCCAGTACTAATTGGAAAAAAGAAGGCAATCAATTATTGTTTAATTTACTTTTTAGATCTTACTCTGGTGTGGTAGGATGGGGCAGCTCAGCATTTAGGCTGCTGGGCTATCGATCTAAAAGTGGGGTTCACAGAAGTTACAGTGAGCATCTTTGAGCAGGACCCCTAACCCTCATTGATTTAGGGATGCTGCTCTCTCTGTTCTTGTAACTTTTGTGTAAAAGCATCTGCTAAATTATCAAATACAGATACTCTTTATTACTATAAACTAAACTAAACTAAACTAAATTAAACTAAACTAAACCATTCTAATCTCATCGAGACATTGTGACCTTGTCTGTTGTGAAAACAACACTGAATTTCCGCATGCCTCAGGTTAGTCATAGCACCAGCAGTACCCACCGAGACCAAAAGAGGGCAGCAGAGGTACAGGTCAAGATCTAAAATGGCGGTCGCTGGAACTACATGACCCACAATCCCTCGCAACCTTCTGTCTTAACAAGTGCATGCTGGGAGCCGCCGGTGTGGCTCAGCGTGTTATTGTTGTGAGGTCGGCGCTCGGTGTGATGGTGAGTGTTGTGTGTTTAAATAAGAAATGAAATCTTAAGAAGGAAACGTGAGGATAAGGAACACCAGGTCAGAGGGACTGAAGGTTCAGGCTTTGGATCGATCAGCTCACAGCGCTGTTGGTTCGTGCTGCAGTTTGTTTGGTGGGGGCGCTATGGCGCAGGGAATGGTGATTGGTCTCACAGTAAAAAAGTCCAGATTAGTTTCAGGGTTGAGATCTGTGTGGAGTTTGCATGTTCTCACCGTCTCTCTCTGTGGGTCCTTCTTGTAACGCTGGTCTTTCTACTATAATTTAAAAACACTCTCCATGGGGTAATTACATGGGGTAATTAATTTTTGTAGTTTTATTTAAATTCCCATCCCATTCCTTATCTTCTGCTTAATTCTCTACTAGGGTCGCGGGGCGGGGCGGGGCGGGGCGGGGCGGGGCGGGGCGGGGCGGGGCGGGGCGGGGCAGATACACCCAGGACAGGGTGCCAATCTATCGCTGGGCACACTCAACGCTGGGAAACCCATGTGGACATGGGGAGAACATGCAAACTCCACCCAGATTGGGATTTGAACTGGGAATCTGCAATGCTTAGAGGAGAACATGCTAAACCACTAAATCACCATGCCGCACTTTATTTAAATTTGTGAGTCTTTTAATTAATAAAACAAACGTCCAGCATATAAAAATATTAACCAGTTAACCACAATGTAACTGTTGCAGAAATAGTCGTTGTCAATATAATATATTATAAAAGAGTCGTTATTAATAAAAGTTTAGATTAAGCCCTTAAATTTAACATTTAATGCTTTATGAATACTGGGTTAGACTCCATCACCTCCCCCCACACACCCTGTCCCAATCAGGATTAAGAGATTACAGGAGCTTTCATCACATCCCATTCTGAGTTGGTCTCTATGCACCTGTGCTTGGTACCAGCTTCCACTCTTGGACAACTTTCTACAAGATTTTGGAGAACCTTCATGAGAACCATCAGCAACTGATGTTGGATGAGATGACCAGCATCACAATCTCTGATCCAGTTCATCTCAAAGGTGTTGGATGGACGTTAGGTCAGGATTCAGTCGAGTTCCTCTGTGATAAACTCACCCGACATGTTGTTATGGACATTGCGTTGCACACTGGAGTAAAACACACAAAGCCTTTCTTAACGTAAAAGTTTAATATTTTATGAATAAAGAAGCAATTAAAAAAAGTTTTGTTATTTTACGTCTGTGTCTGAGGAAATCTCACTATGAATGTCTTTAATCTAATGCACGCTAATATAAGATTTGCTTTACTGAAATTTAACCAATCAAAAGGTTTTGGATGCTAACACAATGTAAAAAAATGGCGATAATAATGTCCAACCACCTATTATCTTCCGATTTATCCTTTATTAGGGTCGTGTTCCCCATGCCCATACAGGGGAGACTGTTTCGGGCACTGGGGAGATACACCCTGGACAGGACGCCAATCTATCACTGGGCACACACTCACTCAGACAGACAGACACACAAACACAATATACATGCGGTAATTTTGGAAAATTTAATTGACCTTGATCCATGTTTTTGGACTGTGGGAGGAAACCGGAGAACCCGGAGGAAACCCACGCGGATACGGGGAGAACATGGAAACTCCACCCAGATTGGGATTCGAACCGGGAATCCCTAGAGCTGAGAGGAGAACGTGCTAAACCACTAAGCCACCGTGCAGCCCCTCAGTTATAATGTAATGAAGGTAAATTCTTAGAGCTTAGTTACAGATCAGTAATTAATGATCATTAATATTCAGCAGTTGCCTTTAAAACGTAGTCCTGTTCATGGTTGAAGTCGTGAGGGTTTGGGGATTTTACAGACTCCCTGAGGAATGATTCACCTCTCAGGAAAAACAATCTCAGCCCGAACCCTCAGCAGAGTCGCAGCTGTGCGGAGCGCGTTGCGCAGCTCGGGCGTGTGGCGCTATCGCTGCCGACCAATCGGCGCGAAGGAGCGACGTCAGCGAGAAGGTGCGACGTCTACGGCAGGACCGAGGGAGGGAGGGAGGGGGGCAGGGATCCGCGCCGATCAACATTTCGGCGTTCCGTCCGTGTGCCGGCGGGCTGAGAGCGCGGCGTTATGGAGAGGCCAGCGTCAGAGGCGCTGCGGCCGCCGCGTGCAGGCACCGCCGGAGAACCCGCGACCTGTAGCCCGGGATCCCGTCACCTCTCCGGCTCCACGCAGCGCCCTTGACGTGGAGCAGGCGGCTTAATTGCGGGAGATTACTAAACGGATTACCAATGACGCGCCTTTCAGGCCCGGTGGGGATGGAGATGCTCGGGCTGCTCGACTCTTCGGCGGTGTTCCACGGTGCGTCCCTGCACGGCGCGCGTCATCCGTGACGGTGGCACCGTGAGCAGCCGCGGATAGCCCCGATCACGCGTTCGAACCCCGCTTCTTGTTTGCGATGTCCGGCTTCGCTCTGGATTTGCAATCCGCTTCATCCGCAACGGCCGAGATTTCAGCACCAGACGAGCTGGACAGCGCCTGCGCGGCCGACGCACCGACGCGCCGCGACGCCGCCGCCGCCGAATTCAGTCCTATCCCTGCACTCACACAGCCGTCCTGCTCCGGGGGACTCGGGATGGCTCTGGAAGAGGAGCTGGCGCTCCTGACGCGGGAGCGGGACGAGGCTCTGCCCGGGAACGAGCAGGACGCAGACATGGTGGCGCTGTTCCGGCAGAAGGAGAAGGACCTGCTGCTGGCGGCCAAACTGGGCAAAGCTCTGCTGGAGAGGAACCAGGACCTCACCCAGCAATACGAAACCATGAGCAGGGACCTGAACGACAAGCTGGAGGTACCGCCACCTTTAAAAGAGCTGCTGAAAGCACAGAGAGCTGCATTAATACACATCCTTATTTACAAAAACCCAATAATGACGCGCATTGTGACGAAACCATCAGCCAAGAGAGGCGGAAGCACTTATAGAGCCAGATTTAAAAATCTGAAACATTTCAAATACTGCATTAAAAAGTTACTAAATGGCTGATTGGTTCATTTTTATAAGAAAGAATTACAAATATTAACTTTTTAGTTCAGTGTATTAAGTAAAAAATTTATATACAACATGGTTACAGTCTTGGAAATATATATATATATATATATATATATATATATATATATATATATATATATATATATATATAAATTTTTTGTAAGTGAATCAGGGTGTAAATCAGTCAGAGTTATCGTTCAGTCGTTTATTATCCTTCTGTTTCAGTCCTAATCCAATTACTGTCTCTGTGGATGAGAACATCTATGAAATGTTCTTTCAGTATGAGAGCACTACAGCTCAGCACTGTGTATAAATTATTTAGTTGTTATTGATTGAACACTTAATGGATGACTTTTATCAACAATCCCATAAACCAGTGTTGGCTGAAACCACAGTTGTATTCGAATGTGTAATTGTATTTGATTTAATTCCGTCCTGTTAAATACAGATGAATCACAAGATACTTTTGAATTATTTAGGGTAGTGGGGTATTTTAAAACTGCATTGTTTAATTGGGAGGGAGGGAAAGGCTGCAGACTGCATACAGTAAATGGAGTAAACTTTTGTAAAAGTGACATTTTAACGATAAGGGTTTTGTAACAGGATACAAAATATTAAACGTCTAGAAATATGTCCAGTCAGCCAGCCGTGTCTGTCAGCAACACTGTATGTTGAACCCAGATTGTTCTGTCTCACATATCGAACCAATTTAAGCAGCAAAGGTTATTTAGATATGTTTATATTTATATTTTATGTTATTAAACTTATTTTCTTAGCCGGTAATGTGACTGTGAGACTATACAACAAAAGTACTGAACTAAATTACTGTAAACAGGGAGGTGTATCTTATAAAGTGGCCAGTAAAGAGTGTAGATGCTCTTTTTTGTTAAGCAATTGTCTACAAAATCATTGCTACCTACACTTAAAGGAAGTCCAAACCTTAAACTGTGTAACCCACGGTAACGGGGATTTAGTTCAGTGATTCACTGTGTTTTAAGTATTTGGTCTGAAATCAGTGCGTTTACATTATAAAATCGATAACGTCATGACAGGAAGCTTGTTTTCTGTCCTCTTTGTTATTTTGCTCCAGTGAAGAAACTTAACCCAATTTCTAGACTGCAGTAGGAAAAAAAAAACATCTGCGCGGTAAAAATAAAATAATCCAGCAAACCGAGCCAACTGCTTTCAGACAGCAGTGACAAAAGAGCTGGCAGCTGGACATCATTCTGTTTGCTTAACAGCATCAAAGAATTAAGCCAAAGCCAGATTATCTGTTCACAGTGAGATCGGTGACCATTTCTGCAGTTTATTATTTTACCTAAATCTTCTTTCTTCATCATATAACATTATGGTGCCCCCCCCCCTTCTAATGTGGGTCTCCACACATCTGTCTCCTCACATCTGCTCCCAGATCAGTAGTGTGTCATGGAGTCAACAACAGATAATGATAACATGGTGTTCAGTGTACCCGTCATCCCTGTTTCTTTATTTAATCTCATTGTTTGAGTTATGGGCGGCACGGTGGCTTAGTGGTTTAGCACGTTCTCCTCTCAGCGCTGGGGATTCCCGGTTCGAATCCCCATCTGGGTGGAGTTTCCATGTTCTCCCCGTGTCCACGTGGGTTTCATCCGGGTTCTCCGTTTTCCTCCCACAGTCCAAAAACATGGATCAAGGTCAATTGAGTTCTCCAAATTGCCCCATGTAGAGTGTGCCTGTTTGAGTGAGTGTGTGCCCAGCGATGAATTGGCGCCCTGTCCTGGGTCTATCTGCCCAGCGCCCGAACCGTTCTCCCCTGGATGGGCATGAGGAACCCCACGCGACCCTAATAGAGGATAAAGCGGAAGATAATGAATGAATGAATGAATGTTTGTGTTACAGATTTCCCCTTAAATCAGACTCCGCCTTTTCGAACCCGTTGTGATCTGTGGTCTGTCTGCTCTTGTTCCCGCAGCACCTGGAGCAGGAGAAGCACGAACTCAGGCAGCGAATGGAGAGGAGGGACGGCGAGTGGGAGGGCCGTGTGGCGGAGCTGGAGAGCGACGTGCAGCAGCTAAGAGATGAGCTGGAGAGACAGCAGGTGCAGCTACGCGACGCCGATCGGGACAAGAGCCGCCTGGTGGCCGAGCTGTCTGAGCAAAACCACCGTCTGCTCGAGCAGCTCAGCAGAGTGAGTGCATCATGGGTAACTGGGAAACGAGCGGGCGCACCGTCACCAACGCAGCTCAAATCCTTCAGGGGTTCTGTCTTCAGCTTTCCCTTCAGCATCACGAGTCTCCACAGAGAGTATTTACAAAGTGTATGGACGAAGTATCAGGACACCTTCTCCTTACACCATGTTCCATTCTGTGTGTGTGTGTGTGTGTGTGTGTGTGTTGTGTATGAGCTGTGAGTGGTGTACAGTGTGTTGTTGTTTTTTTTTTTAACAAACAGGGGTCAGTCACTGGACACATCTTTTCTAGATGAAAGGTTATGTTGTTTTTGTTTAATCGTGGAGAAGCGAGAGTGAATGGGATGACCCCGGTTGCCATGGCGACGGTGCGGCACTTGAGCGTAATTGGATTCATGCGAATGGCACCGCGCGGACTGGCACTCCATCACTCTGTTGGTTTGAATCTGAGAGTTTGTAAAGCTGCTGGTGGTCAGGGCTCTCGCGTGAGGACGAGCGAACATGTGGGCGTGTCACTTCATCGGGGCTGTGAGTCACGGCGTGATGAGCATTGACCTTTTCGTTCCCTCTGCCGCAGTGTTCTGTATTACACTCGAATCAGATACAACAGAGGCGATAAAAACAAGACCCTAATCATTTCATCATGTTTCTTTTATTTGAATAATAGAAACATAATTCCATTTTTCCAATGTTGAAACAGTATGGGGAAGGTCCCGTTGGTGGCCTCGCCTCCATAACCCTGTCTGTAGGCGCTTTGGTTCTGGAGGAATATTTTCATAGTTCTTAGAGAAAATACCTGTTTGTTGGTGTTTGCACTGCAGGGATGAGGGAGTGATGTAGTTCAGAGAAAGGCACCTTTTTATAAATCAAGTACATAATTAAATTTAAATAATTAAATAAATGAAGTGACAGTAAGTTCCAGACTTTATAGGATCTGTGCGTGGTGGAGGAGACATGATGCATGATTGGGACGCAGCAGAATGATGTACAGATATTAACCCTCCATCACACAGACAGACGTAATGGGACCTCACTGAATTGTATGCATGCTTCCTACATTGTTTGGGGAGTTTGGAGAAGGCCCTTTCTGTAATAAATCATAAAGAGCTAAGGATGAACATAACTGAATCCCACAGAGCTGTGACATCAACTCCATCTCACGTTTTAAGGCTTTAATTTAATGTCCAGTTTTATAATAAGTGCTTGTGGTGTGTAAGCCTTTAATACAGTGTACAGTAAAACCACGGCATCTGCTGCAGCGTCCTGTTGAAGTGTTTGAAGCACCATAACAGATTCTGCCGTCAGTCCGCATCGTCTGCGGTCCGGCTTAATTACCACGGCGATGCGCTGCTGGAGCGACGTCGGTCTGATGAACGTCTGACGGCAGCGGATCTGATTTATCTCTGCGCGTCTGATTCCTCTGCAGGCTGCCGAAGTGGAGAAGCTCCTGTCCACTCAGGTCCACTCATTACGGGACGACTTCAGAGAGAAGAACACCTCCACCAACCAGCACATGACGCAGCTGGAGAGCCTTCAAGCAGAGGTAAAGCATGCTGGGATATGTGCTCCGTTCTTATAGAAGTAAAACAACAATCGGATTCATCCAGCATTTAATTACACAATTTATTTAATTATATCATAAATTAAGGGTATTTAATAATCAACTGTTGATCTTCTGATCACTCTTGTTGCTGTTCTGTCCTCCTGGAAGCAGCAAGGTCTGGAGGTAAGCTCACGTTCTGAACGTCTCTCATCCGCTCGTCTCATTCGATGTCTCGCCGTCGAACTGTCTGCGTCCTCAGGCATCACGTCCCTGTAGAATTCACTTCGTTTCCGGGTTGTAGGCTCGTCGTTATGTAAATGAAGGAGCATGCGGCTGATCATTCACACGTGAATCATGTTCTCACCAAGCATGACACCACTCCTCCATCTTCACCCGAACGTTCATCACGGGGATCAGTTAGAGAACACGTCTTACCTTCTGATCAGGTCACGAACGGGGGGAATCCCGTGCTCCCGAGGAACAGGGCGGTGAGGGCGGGTGTGAACGGCGTCATTACTGCACCACTGACACGAATCGCACATGAATCCCCATGAAGGGATTTCAGGAAAACTGCGTCGTGTTTTTAATAAATACTCAAATCTCGGTTTGTAGCTGTTTTTAAGACTAATTACAGTCAGAATTCAGAATTCAGTCATGTGGATGTTAGAAAAAAAGACTGAAAAGAACGAAACGTTCTGCATTCACATGTTCTTCTTGTTTTGTTTAGAGAACCTTGACGATGGCGTCGTTTTCAGTAAATGTGTTCTAAAGGTGATGCTTGTGTCTGAAGTAATTAATTTTAAGCTCATTAATTACAAACAGAGTTCATCAGAGGATTTCGTTCTCTGTGTGTGTGAGCGCCGGCTGCAGGGATGTTGGTTGTTATGCAGTGCGTGCGGGTACAGATGGAGTTAATAATATAATGAAATTAAAACCATTATTCAGTTTACTGCAGAGGTGTTGAATTGTATGGTGGAACCCACGGAACCGGGCTTTCTGTGAGCAGGTCTTATGAAACACTCAGGATTACGTTTATAAAAGAAAATGCACTCAGTCTGATTAAACGAGTGCCAAACTGTCAGTGAGTTACGGACTGATCAATCAGCTGATTCACGTCAATCCACAGACCTTTCACTCTCTGTCTCTCTCTCTCTCTGTCTCTCTGTCTCTCTCTCTCTCTCTCTCTGTCTCGGTCTCTCTCTCTCTCTCTCTCTCTCTCTCTCTCTCTCTCTCTCTCTCTCTCTCTGTCTCTCTCTCTCTCTCTCTCTCTCTCTCTGTCTCTCTCTCTCTCTCTGTCTCTCTCTCTCTCTCTCTCTTTTTGAGGTGAAGCAGGAACTAGTGAGCAAAGCTGTGGGTCTATTTAAGGGAACAGGGTTGCCGTGTTTCTCCAGAAACTTTGGCATGGTTAGAAATGCTCTATGGAGGTTTACAGTGTTGCAGGAACCTTCCGGTTCCAGGATGTTACACCAGAGATCGTATGTTTAAAATGAATCCGTTCCTGTTTATTAAGGACAAACGTCCTGAGCCAAGAAAACAAAAGCTGCTACCAAAAATATAACAGCAGATAATACAGGCTTCCTCAGAGTGGAAACCTGCACCTTTACAGTGCCATGGTTCTCGAGCCGCGTGGTTCTCTGATGACATTTGCATTTTTATCACACGTTGATCTGACTTGCGCTCGTCCTGGAACTTCTCCTAAATAGAGTCACGGTGTACCAGCTCAGGGTTGAGATGCACCATGAGCAGGGCCGCCCATGTGAAAAAACATGTAAAGTAGGCTGCGTGGGCCGAGCCTCGTGGCATCTTGTGTCAGGCAGTGTTTTTCCTATGGAAATGTGCCAAGAGAGAAACCAAAATACAGACAGAAAAGAGGCAGCGAGGACATACAGGAGGACAGAATCACACAGAATAAAAAAAATATCATTACTGCTCAGTGGTGTTTGAGAAAAGCACATAAAAACCCCCACTAAAAATAAACACAGGGGATCCAGAGGAACCAGAAAATGGAAATGAAGGAACAGAAGGGTTCAGGTTCTAAAAGAGCAGAGGAAGAGAAGCAGTCTGATGTTAGATGGGTAAAGCTGTCTGATTAACAGGGAGAATCACGCCGCTCTCTGAACTGGGTCAGCGCATGTGGGTCACTACATCAGGGATCGAGCTGCAGACATGAGCCAGAGTTTGATAAACCAACCAAAGCTTTGAAGATTAACTAATACAAAAGATTTTAGTGACTCAGGATCTGAACCTCTGTTTTGTTCTGATTCCTGATTATCAGTCCTGAATTCCTGCAGCGGAGCCTCATCCCTCCCACACATTCACTACGCAACAGTTCCAGATCAGCGCTTCTGAGGCTGTGCTGTGTGTGTGTGTGTGTGTGTGGGGGGGGGGTCCCATTCAGTTCTGAGTGGAGCTTCACAATCACACCAGTAAAAAGAGCTCAGACCTCACCACCCAGTATCACGATCAGTGAGTCGGTAATGAATCAGTAAATCTGTTTACATTCAGTTGACTCAGTGAATCAGTTGCTCATCACTAAGATTTATTTTGCTCATCTAACTCTGTTCAATCTAAATATTTAATAAATATTGTTTTAATTAATTTGATATTTCTGCTTCAGATAAAGATGCTCTCTGAGAGTAAGCAGGATCTGGAGCGGCGTGTGGTTGCAGTTTTGGAGGAGAACGAGCAGCTGCAGAACACTTTGGACGGTTTAAAGGAGAGAATGCTTGTTCTTGAGAAGATGTGCAATGAGAAGGACATGCAGGTGAGAAACCAGCCCAACGTTGACTCCATTAGCAAATACATCCCATAAAAAAACCCCAAAACGCAGCGCCCCGCTGAGAGCCCCTGCTGTGAGTCCTGCTGAGAAAAGCTGGCTCGTGAATTCTTTCCTCTCTGGGTAAATTTAAAGTATGTCGGTGCCAAGCAACTCCCCTAAAGAGCTGCTTTTCTTTTTACCATCCCACGCTGCGCACACTCAGCTACGCCAAAATCAGCTGGAGCTCCAAGAAGTTCGAGTCTCTCATCGACAGCTGAGCGCCCGGCTGGAGGAGCTGACCGAGGAGAGGAACCTGCAGAGCTTCAGCTCCAACAGCCACTCCCTGCTGTGTGAGATAGAACAGAGTATGGAACAGGAGGAGCTCGAGCAGGAGAGAGAGCAGGTACACACACACACACACACACTCATCACGCCTCACACCAGGTTAGTTTTGCAGTCGTTCTTTCTGTGGGGAGTTTGCATGTTCTTTCCTCTCCATATGTTTAGTTTTTCTCAGAGCTCCGGTTCCCCCAGAGCTCAGTCTAAAAACATGCCATTAGGTAAAAATGATTTTGTCTGTGTTCATTGCAGTGATTCAGTGATTCAGTGAATCATTTAGATAGAATACTTTATTCATCCCGAAGGAAATTTAGCGGCCAGTAGCAATAACAGTACAATAAAAAAAAGAGAAAAAAAGAAAAAATAGAGGGGAAAAAAAAAAAAAAAAAAAAAAAAAAAAAATATATATATATATATATATATATATATATATATATATATATATATTTACCATTTACTATTATAAAGTGTCAAGTGTGTGTGTAGTTGTATCAAAAATGTGAAAATAAAGTGTTCCATTTGACTCACATTCAGTAAAACTGGTTCATCATGCAGAAATGTATCATTTAGTTTATGAGGCCTTTTTAAAAACAGCATCATTTTGTATTTTAGATGCACATTTATCGGTTTTGTGAAAAACTCAGGACATCATTTAATTTAGTAAGTTATTATATTATGGTTGTAATATTTTTAGGGAAACAGTTTTAGCAGTGGAAGTCTTGGTGTTTTTAAAGCTCATTGCAATGAAAAATTCTTTATAATGCAGGAAATCAAGTGCATCCAGGTTGTAATATCGATCTTTAAACAATTATATTGAAATTTCTGAGAATTCGTTAAATCCGACTCTGTTTCTAAGTGTTACATCATCATCATCATCATCATCAAACAGGAACCTGTTCTAGAGCAGAGAAGCAGATGGAGCCAGCTTATGGTTCCTTTAACCCACAGAATGGAGACAGATGGTTTCATAATCCCATCTCAATCAGACCTGCAGCTCTAAAGCTGCACCACAGAGGGAACTCAGTCGCCGTGGCCTTACAATGGATCGAAATTAATACTGACAAAAGGAACCGTGTGTGTTACAGAACCGTGTTTTTGTGTCCGACTGCATTAAAAGGTGCTGATAATCACGTACGCCGTAGCTTTCTGTCTTCGTATCGTCAGTGCCTGCAGGATTTTATTCACCTTCTTTCTCTCTCTTCCACTTGCCTCTCGTTCTAAAAACCAGACGCCCACACATGCCTGCACCGCACATCAGAAAATCTGAACCGTCTTGCATCAGCACTCTTCAGCTTGGCCACATTTCTAAGTCTCTATTTGGGGAAATTGCAGAATTCTTCACTTTGTAATTAGAAATAAGATGTGTCATGTGATCACACCTGATCGTTTAGCTTTGGAGTGAGACTCATGAGAGCCATTTTAAAACAAGCCTGAAATAATGTCCTGCAGCTCTGCAGCATGAAGCCCCGGGGCCACCGATCGCCCACTCCTGACTCAAACGAAGGGTCAGTGAACAGTTCACACGTTTTAAATGGTTCTAAGCTCAGAGGGGTTTTGGATAAACGAACACCACTCGGGTTCTTCAGGTCAGCTGTTTACATCGTTCTCTTTCTCTCTGCAGTTGCGTCTGCAGCTCTGGGAAGCTTATTGCCAGGTCCGATCCATCTGCTCCCAGCTGAGAGGAAGTGACATCACAGACTCCGCATTGTCTACCGATTCATCCATGGACGAGTCGTCAGAAACGCTGTCGGCGAAAGATGTGCCCACGGGAAGCCTGCAGTCCAGTCTGCTCGAGCTGCGCAGACTCACACAAAACCTGCTGGATGGCAACGAGTCCACGGTAGCACATGATCACACGCCCATAATAAACCCCACCCATCATACGTACTCAAGACCATCAATGATGCTTTGGAAATTAGTTTATGTCACTAATGAGTAAACACCTATTAACATAATGAAGCACTGATTTACTGAAGGAGCAGCTAAATTATGACATCACAGCGAGTCCCTAAGACATAAAGTGATTTCAGAATGGATGGAGGGATGGATCTGTAATGTGAGGGTTCTGTTTTGGGATCAGGGCTCACGCCGCAGTGACGAGGACATGCTGGAGGAACAAGTACGGAAACTGGGGGAGGAGCTGAGAGAGGCGCGAGAGCTGTACGAAAGTGAACAAGAGAAGGTACGCAGCACCCAGGAGGAGGTGCTGCAGCTCCACAACCAGGTGTGAGAAGCTCACAGCTTGTTTGAGGAGCTCACAGCTTGAGCACTTGTTTGAATCTGAACCATGTTGTTGTAGGTGGCGCTGCTGTCGATGGAAGCGTCTTCGTCGAGGGAGACCAACGAGAGACTGAGAGCGATGGCTGAGGTTCAGGAACCCAGCAAACAACTGCAAAGTGCAATACGGGACCGAGACGATGCCATCGCCAAGTAAGCCTTTACTTCACAGACGTTTCTCCGTAGGTTTCGATCTCAGAGTCTCCTTCAAATGTTATTTCAAGAATTTACGGATTAACAAACAAAGCTGATGGAGAAGTTCACCGATGGCTTCCTTTCACAATCATTTTTTTAAAAAGATTGATGTCCACATGAGGGCGCTGTGGTTAATTTAGCCAGTTTTAATTTTTAAATGTCGTATTAGCTAGTTGGCTCTCAAACATTTCGTGTTGCATGAAGAAGCGATTACATTTTTAATGATGTATTTGTTTTGAATCTAAATTAAATGGCTGTACTCAAATTCAGTTTTGCACTGAATTTATAAATGTTTAAAACACGTTAGCTTAAACGCCGCGTCACAGCGTCAATAAACGATTTGATATTATTAATATTTCAAAAAGCGTGTATCTTTGTTTTACCACAAGGTGGCAGCATTTAGTGCAAAATCTACTAATGTTGTGGATTAATGCTGCCACCTTGTGGTAATACAAAGACACGCTTTTTTGACATTAATAAAATGAAATCGTACACTGAGCTTCCTGAATTCTGTAAATAAATCAACCTGAAGTTTTAGAAACAGAAGTGAATATTCAGAGGAAACATTGGGGGGGGGGGTTTATTTTAAGAAAGCTTTAACTAAAAGTGTTTTGTGCAACTCGGTTCCAGATGTCAGAATAAATCTGCCCTGCATCCTGCTTTAACCTCCTCACGTTCTCTCTGCAGAAAGAAGGCAGTGGAGATGGAGCTGTCCAAATGCAAAATCGACATCATGTCGCTCAACAACCAGCTTTTGGACGCTATCCAGCAGAAGTTAAGCCTGTCCCAGCAGCTTGAAGCCTGGCAGGTGAGTCTCGACTGATCGGTGTGTTATTTTTTTCCCTCTCTCTCTTCGTGTGGTGTTTCCAGTCAGCCCCTCGTTTCCTCTTCTTTGCTCTCTGATTTTGGATTTAATGCTCAGGTGTTTGTTTCGTCCTCTTTTTAATAGCGTGTCCCTCCTGTCCCTGTTGTAACCGGGGCTGTCTCTTTCTCTCCGTCTGCAGTTTGCCTCTTCAGGGCTCTTCACTGTGTGGCTCTTGTGGTTTCTGATATAGTGGCCTTTCTCAGCTTCCGTACAACCCCCCCTCCCTCTGTGGTAGCCCCTCCCTGCCTTAGAGGTGAGCACATGTATGAGTCTAGAACCCATACATCTTTCTGTTGCAGTGAATCCCTCTTCCTTCTCCATCTGTAGTCGGATTGTGTTGCACCTGCTGAATGTTAAAGGTTCCTTCTCTCTGGCCGTGTTCTGTAGGATGATATGCTGAGAGTCATTAATCAGCAGCTGATGGATAAGCACCAGGAGGAATGGAGAGAACCTCCGTACTCTTTCTCCAGTGCCAACGTCAGTGCCCGTGGCTCTTCAGGAGCTTCTTCCAGTCGATCCCAGCGCCTGCCTGATGGTGACTGGAGCTTCTTCTCATTTTTCAAGAAGACCTGAAGCCTCTCTGGAGACTGTTGGGGGGCAACCAGGTGAGGCAGCGATCGAGACCAGAGCTCGAGGACAAACAAGGACTGTAACGTTCAGAGCACCAAAGATGAAGAAGGTAAATCGATTACTCACTAAGCTGCAGGATATTTTGGAGGCACGGAGCTGTTTTTGCACTTTATCTTTATCCTAAGCACTCCAGACTATTCTAGAAGGGTTCGGGGCCGTCCGCTGGATTTAGAGAAACCTGAGTGATTGGTCATGGCACAGTTTCGCGCTCTGCTTCAGGGCAGTAGGGTCGACGTTCGTTCCACGTCAGAGGCCAGCTTCCCCTCCGAGTGCCTCAGACACCATTATTCACCCCACTGCCAAAATTTAGAGCTGATAGATCCAAGGGTTCTTCTCGCTATAACCTCAGGATGAGCGTCACTCTGCAGGGCTCGGACTGATCTCAGATCAGGCTGTGGGTCGTGGTGGGTGAATTAAAGCAGCATAGTGAGCAGTTTGTTCGTGTTTTCGTGTTTTCAGGGACAGGAGCGCCTTTTTGCCAGCAGGTATTATTCCCACAGCCATTTAATCCCCCCCCCCTCCATAAATATATCATTTTTAAACATTTAAAGCTGCAGTATCTAATTTTTCAGGATCCAGAAATTTGCTGACGCATCTGAGATCCATCGTCCATTTATCTGCTTTATAATGCAGCGACTTTAGATGTCTCACAACAGAACACCGAAAACAATGTATTATAAAAATACCTAACAGTGTTACAAAAATACATTAAACTGCAATACTCAGAATGACCACTGGGTGTCCTCACCCTGTAAAACTACATTCACATTAACTACACCTGTCTCCTTCAGCTGTTTGGTAAATAATGATTTCTTTCTTTCTTTCTTTTTTAAGTTTATCTTTGTAAGATTTTCTACTCAACCAACCTTCTGCACCTTTTCAAAGTACAATCATTAATTACATACTGAATTAAACATTATATAATTATATATAATATAAACAAGGGAACATTAAAATGGTTTTATTTTAATAAAGTCAGGGATAAAAATACGGTTGTCTATGTATGTAAAGAAATAAAGTTCTCTATGTATTGACTTAAATCAGTTATGTTATAACTAATATAATCTATAATAATATAATAGAATTCTTTATTTTTTATCTTGCAGAGCTGCATTAATACAGATAACAGAACTGAGTACTTTGCTCCTGTACTGTACTAATAACACTATTTCAGTACATCAGCACTTTTCACTGTTGTTCTGTGACAGATGAACTTCGTTTATTGCTGAATCCACTGCATCAGTTACAGAACGCAGTGAGGAACATCTTACAAAACATCTAAATTAAAGTGATTAGTTCCGTAGTGGTACTCAGCATCAACAAGTACCTGAATGTTAGTACCTGCACGTGACACAACAGTATTAATGGAAACCTTTTCTGTTCTGCGAATGTTTGGACGATGGTGCGAATGCAGTGAGCACACAGAATCCGATCTGTATGCGACCACAATTAGATTTATAATAAAATCCCCTGAAGTTCTGCTTCCTGGATTTAATAACAGTGATGTACTGCAGCTTTAAATCAGATTAAGATTCAGAATAATCGGTTTTAAAATCCTAAACACACTTTCAAAATTGTAGTGTGTTTTCATAACAGTGTTCCAGTTCCAGTAAAAACTACAGGGTTCTAGATTTAGGTCCAGAACTAAGTTAACCTGAGCTTCTATCACTTCAGACTTCAGACTTTATTAAACCTCACTGCAGATGAAACGCTAAGTGCCCTGAACCTGAACCTGAACCTGACTGAGTGTGAGATGCACATCGTAGTCCAGCCTACGGAACCTCTGGAACCTGGAGGTGCTCTGGTTTAATCCTCACACACTTCTGCTCTTATTCTGGAGTCTTCTGAAAAGTCGGAGTGTTTCAGTCTCTTTTCTTTGAACCTTCTGTTCTGATCGTGCAATTCGGGAGTTCCGTTTAGAGTGATGCTATGCAGACGATTCTTATTTTCACTTCTGAAGCGGCGTGCGGTTTGGAAAAAAAAAAAAAAAAAAAAAACCCAAAGAGTGACTTTTTATACGGTTAGGTTTGGAATATAAAGAAATCAGATCTAAAGTGATATATTTGTAAATGTATTGTTTTTGATTGAGACTTGTTTTCTAGAGCAATTTCCATGTTTGTCTGTTTTGTCTGCAACGTTGTGAGGACATGACGCGCCGTCGTCTCTCCGCCGTCTGCGTTCCAACAGTTTCACAAACTGAAAGGTTTCTCACGCCACGGGCCAAACTTTAAATCATCTGGATCATTACAGTCCTGTGTAATTAACTTAAACAACACAATCAACACAGAATTCCATAGCAGTGCAGACAAGTCTGTTATGTGTGACATTTGCATGTTCTCCCAGTGTCTGTGTGAGTTTCCTCTCGGTTTGTGGAAGTGAATGTGAAAGTCCAAGGTTTGAATGTGTGTGTGAATGTGTCTGTCTGGAGATAAATGTCTCTCATTTAACGAGTTGTTTTTTTGTATCACATGTCAGAAGTGTATGTTTAATATGCAAATGAGGCACTAATTCGATTGAACATTTGCATAAACTTTCTCAATTTCCAAACTGTAATCGTCAGGTTCAGTATTCTTGTCGCCATATTTCAAAATGTTTAAACTTTGTGTTTTAAGATATAAATGTAAATTTATAAGGGTTTAAAAAGTAATCAAACCCTTCAGTATTAAACAGGATACTTAATCTGTCCACATATTTTTGGCCACATTATGTTTACAGCATTGATTGTGAATGTGCAGAAGAGTTTGATGGACAGTGTTGGGTCTTTGTGTTCCTGTTTGAGTGAAACCTTCTCCGTCACGTTCCAGATAAACACAGGTTCTCCTTCACAGCGTGTCTTTAATTTGGGAGTTCTAAACTTCCCGTTCGGTTGGAACGCGGCGGCGGCGGAGTGTCGACTCACTTCTGTTTTTAAGATCTTTGTTTCTGTTGTTTTCTTGTCACTTTTTCTCTGTCTGTAAAAGTCTTGTCACTTTAAAGTCATTTAAAAAATGTTTTTATAGTCTGTGTCCTGCGTTCTCACTGAGTGTGTGTGTGTGTGTGTGTGTGTGTGTGTGTGTGTGTCAGCTTTAAACAGTCTGCTGCGTCTTCATTCATGTTTTATTACCAAGGTGTTTAATCTGCTGAACACAGGATCATTTTCTTTTTTACACTCAGACTGTTTTGTGTGTGTGTGTGTGTGTGTGTGTGTGTGTGTGTACAAAATCTCTTATGGTACCAACAACCATGCCACAGTCAAAATCAGTAAACATAAAGATTTATATTTGTAATATGTGAAAGATGCAGGAAGCTTTATAACTTCATACGCAGCTGCGTCGTTGCTTTGATGTGATGGTTGTGTGTGAATTCAACATTAACACTAAACTGAGAGGTTAATGATGTCAGAAAAACATTAACGTCATACTTTCTACTTACAAAGATAAGAATGTTCCCCATACATTTTGACTGTCTGTCCATCTGTTGCAGTTCAGATCAAGTTTTGTAATTTTTTATGTATCAGGAGGTTGAAGATTTAAGTGGCTGAAAAAGTTGGAACTGTGCGTTGTACCGACGCTCGCCACCAGAGGGCGTTTAAGGCTTAATTTTACATTCTGTTAATGTTCCACAGGAGGGTGCTATGGAGCTGAGCTTTAATCCTGATCGAGTTTGTGTTTGATAGATTTTTGTAAAGCTGGTGTAAGTTTTCTTTAGGTTTATTAAGAAACAGTTCGGCAATAATCCCTTCAATATATGAACAACTGAACAGAGACACAAAATAAAACTCTGCCCTCAACTTCATTCCAACACATGAATGAGAACTGAGATTGTCAGCAGGACTCTCTAGTGCAACATCAGAGTCTGAAAATACAAATATGCTTCTGTGTGAAGGGGCAGAAAATTCAACAGACACACTCCAAAATGTTGTCGAAAGCAATCGTTAAAACATTATAAGCTCATAATGTGAAAGTGTTTTATCTGCGTCGTAAATTCACAAAATTTTAATGACGTAACCACAGATTTCATCAATTACGCTCTGAGATATAAAAGTATGACGTTCCTTCAGAATCAGAACTCCGATGTCTAAGTGGTTTATGATGATCAGATCACCACATGGACAATCATCCATAAACCTTCAGCTGGATGTGAGGCTGTAAATTAAAACTGCAATATTATGACACAAGGACACTTTAATAAAAAAAGGCCAAGATCTGATGTGGATGTATTTTTAAATGTTCTAGCATCTCGTGAACGTACGCCGTCACGTGGAACAAACTGTGAGCCAATAAAAGAGTCAATAACGAACCGTCTCATCGTCTCCATCCTTCAGCTGACTGTAAACGGAGAAAAGAAAAGTTTCTGCACCAGACGGCAATCTGATTAAAATATTTATTATTTTAATTCATAAAAGGCTCGTGGAACCTCCAGGACACAGTTCTTTATTCCAGTGTACAGCAGAACCAGATGCAACTCAAGCACAAGGCAGCGTGCAGGTACGTACCTCACACACACACACACACACACACACACAGGTCAGGTTCTGCAGTCCTGTGGTTCTGAAGTGAACTCAGAACACTGTATGTTGGCTGAACTGGAAGCTTCTGAAGCTCCTGCGGATCTACACTTCGGATCATACTGTTATTGTAACTCAGGTTCTTTAATACAGTTGGCACAGAACGTTAAAGTCCTTACTGTGGAGATCTCTTATTAACAAAATCTACATAGAGCAAAAGTATGTGGACACCATTATACACGCTCAGGTTTTGGGGTGGTGCTGATGCACAGTGGAGCCTGGTTCTCAGGGTGCTTCAGTCAAACGGAGATCAGGTTGGTCCCTGTGTCATCACATCTTATAACATAAAGCTCTACAACGTGCTGGTGGATTGGACAGCCTGTAGAGGTCGCTGCTGCAGTAACGCCACCCGGTCAGTCACAGCTAATCGAGTCGGTTTGCTGCCCTGGCAGGGCGCCGACACATACCGCCACCGACAGGCTAACGGCAGCAACTACATTTACAAACTAAAAACTTTACACCAGTGTTTGTGGAAATAAAAATGCTTCTCAAACTCGGATGTAAAATTTCCAGAGCAAACACCATCATTTCATTGAACCTACTGGGACGGGGGTTTCACAAACATCCAGCGTGAACGAAGACAGAACATCCCTCTGATGATATGGCTACACGTCTTAAATCATACGAATCTCTCAGCAGGGGAGAACCGCTGCCAAATTTGGTAACTGGAGCAGAAGCAGGGGGTGTGTCCACAGACTTTTGCACAGTGGCAAATAACGACACATATAAAGGGGGCGGAGCATCTAGTAATACAAGTACAAAAGACATCAATAAAAATGTTGTCAGCATACATGAGGTGCAGACGTCATCTCTTTCAGATGAGATGATCAGTTGGTGGTGGTGGGGGGGGGGGGGGCATCACTGAGAAAGCGTTTTAATTGCCGAAACTCGCCGGCATCAGTCCACAGTCCGAACCAAAAAAGATGAATGTATTTAAGAAAAGGCGGGAGAACGAGGAAGCACAGTAACGGGGTGTAATAGAGCGGGCGAGCGAGGGGGCGAGCGAGCAAGGCGGCGAGCAGGTCCTTCGAGAAAAAAGGAGGGTCTTTTATTAAATAGCACGTCTGCTGGATTCCACATAAAAACTCACTTCTAATAAAATCTGTACATTTTCTGTTTTTTTTTTTAAAAGTCTTTATGATTCGAATCAGTCCGAAAGGGACCACCGGGGGGCGTGTCCTCTCCCCCCTCACTCTTCATTTCCGCAGTGGTGACAGTCCTGGTTTTTTGGAGGAAGGAACAGGATGCATTAGCAGCACTTCTTTTTCCTCTTGCTGTTCTTGTTCAGCTTGATCACGTCGTTCTGCTGCTGCTGCTGCTGCTTGGCTACCGACTCCTTCTTCACCCGCAACACCAGCTCAGTGATGCAGTTAAACATCTGCAGGGGGGTGGAACAGAACGCACCCGGTTACATACAGTACACCAACATCATGATGACCTCCACCGCAGCTGATGGAGTCGCTCACCTCCTCCACGTTCACGTTCTCTTTTGCACTCGTCTCAAACAGACGGATTCCCATCTGCTCTGCAAACTTCTGTGCGTCGTTGGTCTCCACCACCTTTGAGTTCGGGTCGTCGTTCTTGTTTCCCACTGCGGCACAGCAACCACATCCAAGACTATGAATTACTGTAAACGAGGAACCTTCCAGTCCCAGTGTTGGAACCGTGTTAGAACTTGTGGAGTACAAAGCGGAACTCACCTAATATCCGACAAACGTCGTCACAGTTCTGATTGATCTCATGAAGCCATCGTTTGACGTTGACGAACGATTCGGCGCTGCTGACGTCGTAAACCACGATGACCCCGTGGGTTCCTCTGTAATACCTGATACCCAGAGACAGAGAAATGAAGAGTTTCACCACAAGAGGGCGCTAAACCCTTCAACACATTTACATTCAACACATTTACTTTTAGTCGGTCATTTAGCAGACCTCTTTATCTGAAGTGGCTTAAAGTGAGCACAGGGTTGAGCGCCTTTAACACATTGTGTTCACTCCAATACAACAGAACTGCACTGATGATTATCCACCAACAAAAACTGTCCCGTCATCAATGTCCTGTAGGTGGCGCCCTGTAACCACTGATGAAGAATTTAGAGGATGATGAACACTTCTGCAGCAACACGTGACTTATTGCCTCTGATTCTATATTTTACTGATGAATTCCTGCTGAAGATCATCTGACCTATCAAGATGTTATGGTTGCCATATCCTCTACTAATTAATTACACAAAAACCCTACAGTGCAACATTGTAACTGCAATCCCAAACCAACACACAACCTGTGTATGATCCGCTGATTCACTCTGAGCTCCTAGAAGAAATGAGGTTGCCAGATTGACTGCAATCCTCTCCTAAACCTGTGACTTCTGTGGTCAACAAGTGATCATGTGATGTGGTGTCACTCACGTAGAGGTGATGGTTCGGAAGCGTTCCTGTCCGGCTGTGTCCCAGATCTGCAGCTTCACCTTCTCGCCGTTGATCTCCACCGTCCTGATCTTGAAATCCACTCCTATGGTGGTGATGTAGCTTCCTGCACAGAGCGGCTCATTAAATCGAGTCATGATAATGTCGTTAGAACGGAGCTGAGGAACACACATACCTGAAAACGTGTTGTCTGCAAAGCGCAGGAGGAGACTGCTCTTCCCCACACCTACAGGACAAACACAAACACTGTGAGTGAAGGAACCGAACCGAGAACCGAACGTCACAACAATGACAAAGAGTCTGAAGTGGGGCTGAGACGTGACGCTTCTTTTTTCCCTGTCAGGGAGCTCGGAGTCTGTGGTTCATGTCTGTTTTCGGTTCTGGGACACAGTGGTTCCTCACATTGGCTGAACATAATGAAGCACCACAACGACACACTTCCAAAAATCTGTAATCCAAAGCACAGCTGTATCAGCCGACTGCTCAGGAAATAAAAGGCTGCAGTGAGGATTCCGTCTCTCTGAAACACTGGCGTCTGTGTAGCAGCATTACAGCGTGCGCACAGTGGCTCTGTCCTGTGAGGTCATTACCACACCAACACAGAGAGGAAGGACAGAAGGACACAGACCCGGTTCTGCAGCCTGATGGACGAACATAAAGGCAAGGAGAAAGTAATGTGACGGAGCTGAAAGTGAGCCGTTACTTTGAATTGATTGCAGAATCATGCAGAGTTGCTTTTCTGCAGACCACAGAAACCAAAAGCACACTGACACGCATGCAAAGCATACATAAACACACACACACAGTAAGTGGTCTCTGGAGTTACACAGCTCAGCACTAATAAAGGATGATTTATCGTTTCAGTTCCAAATAATCCCAATGTCACATCATTTTAAAAACGAGACCCGACCCCGCAGGACGAACTGATGACGTCATTCTGAAACCCCATTTGGATCGGTGTTAATAAAAGTGCTTTGTGGTTTTAAGCCTCCGTGTTTAAACAGATGTTTGTAGCTGATGAAAGTTTGTAACATCCATATGAGGAAGTTCTCTGTCGTGTGTAGGGATTTTAATTAATTGTCATTCATAAAATAATATCCTGAGATGTTTATTATGAATATTCTAAGAAACCATGTAAAATAAACTGCGATGGACTTGATGAGAAATCTGTAAAAGAGCAGCTATTTTAAACGGGCACTGTGTCATGGTCTTCTTTACACAGTGACCTAAAACATAATTAGTCTTATAAAAATCTGAAGTTCTGTACGACTTCTCTCATACATTAATATGACAACTGCTTCTTCTTTTTAACAACCAGATTTACAAAAATCTGCAAACACACCACAGTGCAACTTTCTGAAACACGGGCTCATTCTCGATAATGTTTGTAACTTTCTATCATTAAATTGTGCTATACGTTTAAATTCAGGTCATCAGTAAAGCGGGATTTGGAGCCCTCTCTGGTGAAGCAGCGTTACTGCAGGCAGAACGTTCATTCACATCTGGGTTGCAGCAGATTGTCCTCCTGTCCTGCAGCAGAACGTCCTCCTGTCCTGCAGCAGAACATCAGCTCAACTTTCAGATGTTCGGCTTCAGAAAATCAAAGCCTTGGTCTGATTCATTTATATTTTATTAATTTATACAACAGCCTGTCTGACTTTACTCTTAACCTCAGCTGTGCCCCTGGATTCGCTTTATGGTTTATTTGACACTGTATTTTATTCTAAATTTATTTAATGAAAAACAAAAACAGAGGTTTAAACAGAGAGAAGTGAGGAACCTGAGCTGGAGGTTGTGATGGAGGGTGACAGGTTCAGGTTCTGAATAAGTGAAGGCACAGAAGGCAAAATGAAGGTATTTATCTTTCACACTGCCCGAGAGGACACACTCTGAAAACCAAATCAAATCTGAAGAATGGAAGGATTTTAATATTGTTTAAAAAATAAAAACCTGCTAAACACCTGTAGAAGTGGATTTGTGGGAGGAAGCTGATAGCTGATACATCCGGCCTGTTTGGTTTGTTGACCCAGCCCTGTTTAATCTTCAGCTATACACTATTTTGATTCTAATCGTGTATTGATTAGGTACATTTATTTATTTGTAAGCTCCGGCGTTCGCTTATAAAAAATATAAATAAGTGTGTAGACGGTTGAAGCGGAATACCACTCGGGCCTACTTCCCTTGTGGCGCCGCGGTCTCGCTTACCGCTGTCCCCGATGATGAGCAGCTTAAAGAGGTAATCGTAGTCTCTGGCCATGCCGCTGGTGTCGGCCGAGCCCGCCGCGCTCCTGCAGCCTCTCTCAGCTCATCAGCCGAAGCCTCGCTGCGTCGGTCGGCAGGTCGTCTGCCGCGCTGGAGGGCCGAGCGGCGCGTTTCTGACTGATTCTCGGCGGGGCTGGGCGCTGCACGCAGGGCGGAAACCGGGCTTCCTTCTGGGTGGGAAGCTAAGCTAAAGCTAGCGCTCAACTCGGGCTTCCCGGCCGGGCCATAGTGCGCACGCGCGATCACTAACACCCGCCCTGCTCACTACCTAGTGCACTTCATTACCGACAGCCAGAGATTAGAGACGCGCATCAGACTTTCTACTGGAACCAGCTCCATTACACACGTTTATGATTAAAATACCTGTAAATTATTCAGATTGTAAACTGTGTAACACGTGGTTCAGTCAGTTACGATTCACATTTGTAAATATTTTAAACATCAATATGACGTTTAGTTAATTAAAGTAATAAAGTTAGTTAAAGTAATAACTAAAAAAAACTAAAAAAGTTTCAGAAAAAAAATGCAATGGTTTATTTCTTGCTCCACTGTGTGATTAAACCCGCAGCATCAGGTCACTGCTGTAGATCCAGGTTTATTTATAGGAACACCTGACCAGCCCAGACCAATGGGGACGTGATATGACTAATTAATGGAGATAAAAATAACTCACTCACACACGGACACAAATACAGAAAGACAGCCTGACCAACAAACTCAAGAGTTTTTTTTTACGCACCTTCATAAAGCAGATTTGTAACGTTTATTTCATTTTTACAACTGATATTAAAGGACAGAGCAATGAAGAGAATCGGCGTCTCGTCCTTCAGGTTGTCTCTTTCACACATTCCGTGAAGAAAAGCCATAATAACACTGCAGAGACGGAAGCGTCTCATTTCACACAGAATGAAAAGTGTTAGAATGAAACTCATTTCATTTAAACAAAGAGATTTGGCTTCAAACGAGGAAAACAGGATTGTTACCAAAACAGCACAAAGAAAGTGAATGTGATGCGTGTTGTTCCTTTACATTCACACAGAGCCGTGATGGAGAGAAACGAGCCTGAAGAGCGCCGCACCACGCCGTGCCGTCCGACCGCAGTGATGATGACAGATCACGTGAGGATGGTGTCATCAATTTCTTCATTGGAATCGGGGAGGCCTGAGATCTTCTTCAGCGAGCGGCGGTAACATTCGGACAGCAGCTCGTTACTGGTGGAGTCCAGGATGGTGCTGATGCTCTGTGAGAAACAAGAACACACTCCGTTCACTACGGGAAGATGGAGGGGTTTTCCTCGAGAGGTGTAACCTTACTTTTATAAGTCCACTGTCCTGTGACAGGGCTGGAACACCAGGAGGTGTATAACACTGACAGACAGGAGGCACTGTTTCCAAGTGAAACAAACTTCACATTGTTTTTTATGAAGATGAACTGTGTGTGTGTGTGTGTGTGTACCTGCATGACTTCGTCTCCCTGGCGCAGGCGCAGCATATTAACGAGGGTGTGTTCACTCTGTGCACGGACCCCAGTGTTCTTGTCTTTGGTGTTGTCAAGCAGAGCTTTGATTAGTGGTTTAACCAGACTGGGCTCGGGTTCCGGACTGTCGGGGTCCTTAAACACCCACCAAAGCACCCGCTCCGTCACCAGACGGATATCACTCGCCTGGTTCTGCAAACACTGCCATGCAAAAAAAAAAAAAAAAAACACCACAACCTTAAAAATCAAAGCTACAGATTTCAAACCATCAAACTGAAGCAGCTCTGTGAGATCCCCGCACTGGCCTCGTCTCAATCCCACACAAGTGAACTTTGCCCTCTGGGTTTAATTTGACTGACCTTAATGAACTGCGTGATGATGCGGGGTGAGACGGCGTCGGCTCCCGCCGTTCGGAGCTGGTGTCTCATCAGGTATCCCATCGCTCGGATCCCGCTGCAGGCTATAGGAATCTGTAACCGGGGAGACGAGACGGATCAGATAAAAGGATTCATCATCAGTCTTCTACAGGATCTGAAATAAAGATCCGCTGCAAAGTTTTATTAAAAAAAGAAAGAAAAATTACTCTGTCCGCAGTGGCGCTGGATAGAACGGCCTGCAGCACGGTGGCGCTGTACTCGGGAGCACACAGCTGCTCTGGAGCAGATTTCACGGCTAAAGCCAGAGCCATGCTGCGGCCGTGTCTCACCATCCAGTCCACTCCGGAGATGTCGGCTGTGGAGGGAACGGTACGTCAGTGCGTTCAGGGGGACAGACGGACGTCCCGATCACATTTACACGTCGTTACAGTGTCTCACCGAGAACATGTTGCAGTAAGACACTCTTCAGCTCCTCCTCCGACAGGAACGCACACAGCACCCCCACACAGCCAGCGGAGGCCATGCGCGTGGAGTCCTAAAGCCAAACGTACAAACAAACCATCTCAGAACAATGAGGATTAAACTTAAAGACATAGCGAGTAACAGTGACATCTAGTGGTGAGATGGA
The DNA here is from genome assembly GCA_019802505.1 of Corydoras sp. C115. NCBI lineage: Eukaryota > Metazoa > Chordata > Actinopteri > Siluriformes > Callichthyidae > Corydoras > Corydoras sp. C115. The sequence goes on from JAFMOC010000134.1 coordinate 1,139,107, forward strand.
ATATAACAACCACTTCTCTTCTTTGACTCACTGCTGGAGGAACAATCCGAACATTACAGCTCATTAAAAACACCTTCATTAGGAACTTAAAAATATATACACACACAGATCTGGAATTAAATCCTTTAAGTGTTAAATGTAAACACAACATTTCTCTAAACACGTCACATGAGCCGCACCTCGTCGTGTCCCAGCATGCCCAGCAGAGTCGTGGTGATGTTCTTCCTGATTACGGGGTCGACCTTCGCTCCAGCACCCAGAATGACGAACCTGAGGGCTTGTAGCATGGTCTCCCTGCAGCAGACACCAGAACACACATTCATTAAATTCATAAAATGTCAGTCGGCAGGTGGAGGTCCCGATGCAGAAGTGTAATAAATAAATAAAACGAAAGCTGAATAATATCCAACCAGATAACGACGTGTGGAAATAACGATCTTTAAAATGTAAAAATGACGAAATTCATTCATAAAGCTCAACACGTTTGTTATGACATCACAACACACCTGACGCCCGAGTCCTCGGCGTTGCGGATGGCAGAGAGCTGCTCCGTGAACAGCGGGTCCACTTTGGCGTGGATGGAGACGAGCTGCCCGAGAGCCTCGGCCGCCTTCAGCCTCACGGCCCGGCTGGAGTCCTGCAGCGCCTTCAGGAAGGTGGTCTGCAGCTGCGGCAGGAACGGCTTCAGGGCGATGCCCACCTGCACCGAGACACCGAGACAGGACGTCTGTTAGGATCCTCAGAGTATCGACACGGCGGAGCTGGATCAACCACCATAACGCGAGAGAGGGTGGCGTGAAAATCAATCTAATAAACGTAACGAGGGCAGACAGACGATCATGTGACCTTGTTCAGGAGGAGAGTCAGCGTCTCCAGGAGGGCCGTCTTCACCGTCGGGGCGAAGCGATCTCCGAGGATCCGGATCAGAGGGCCGGTGATGTTGACCACAGACGGGCGGAGGGCCTCTGCGGAGGTCAGCTTGATGACGGCCCCCAGCGCCCGCGCCGCCTCCTCCTTCTGCTCCGGGCTTCCGGTCAGCACGCCCTCCCTCAGAACGGGCAGAATGCAGGTCACACCCTGGCAGGGGGGGGGGGGGCAGTGTTCAGAGTTAAAGGGGATTTAAAACAGGAGAACTACAGACCTCTAAAGATTTAAAGAGACGACTGACCTTCTTGGGCAGACAGAAGCCAGGCAGATGTTCACCTTTGACCTCTGAGGCTACAGAGCGAACATCTCTGTGCAGGTCATCGATCAGAGAGAGCTGACTGCCAGCGTCCAGTTTCTGCAAACATCACACACGACCTCAGAGTGAGTGTGTATGCTGAGTATTAATGAGAACATGCACCAGTGTACACACACACACACACACCTTGGTGATGGAGTTAATGGTGTCCCAGCTCTGGTTCAGAACCTCTGGGTTCGGGTCGTTGAGCAGGCGCATGAGGCCGGACAGCAGCGTACGCATGTGAGCGCTGTAGTCGAGCCGCGTTCGGGAGAAGTACGCGTTCAGGATGGTCACAGACGCCTCCCGGAGGCCGGCGTCGGAACCGCGCGTGGCCTCCAGCAGGTCCTCAATGATGATCCTCTGACCCGTTTCATCCTCCACCGACAGGATGACGGTCTGACAGCTGCTCAGCTCCTGCACCACCCAAAAACACCCCCCCCACCGATCACACACTTAATCCAAACTCGCGCTGCTTCAGGATTAAAACTCAAACAAACCCGTGTTCACCCGCTGCAGCGCCATTATTAACATTACAACTTAATTAGAATGGGGTTACCTGGGGGCCCTCATCGGTGCCCAATTTCCCTTTGAGGGATGACAGCAGGGCGGGTAGAATCACCCCGAGGTGACGTGTCAGGGCTTCTCCGGTCACCGCAGACAGAAAGGCGAGGACACGCGTGTTCACAGGAGGTGCGGTGAGCTGGATCGAAAAAATGAATCGTTAAAAAAATTCATAAAATACATACGAACACTTTAAACCAGCACTAGAACCCGAGCATAAATAATAAAAACACATTCAAATGTTTTAAAGTGGAACTATTCACCAGCACATTATTTAAAAGCCCCTCAGACTCATGACATTCAGAACTACAGCAAGGTGCACTTTTAACGCTTCACCACCAGATGTCACCAAAGTCCTGTTGTCAGAAGCTGTATTTTTTATTTAATGTATTTATTTTTAATTCACACCAATCACAAAAATATTGTTTAAAGTATTTTCTGAAGAAAAGAACCACCTTAGGCACCAGGTACGGCAGAACCGATCGACTCTTCACCGCCATAACCTGCTTCAGCCCGTCCAGCGCGAACTCCGCCGTCTCCTCGTCCTCCTGCACAGTAAACAGCAGGTTTAGGTGTCAGATATGAAACCCGATTCTAAAACAGATCACCGGCCCGGTGGGTCACAGTCGGGGTCAGTACGGTACCAGAGATCATAGAGACGCATGTCGACGTTTCTCACCAGCTGTTTGAGCAGAGCAGGGAGGATGTCATCCAGAGCTTGATGTCCGATGGTGGAGTGAAGCTGCTCAAAGGTTTTGGCTGCAGCTTCTCGCACCTCCTCCAGGGGGTCACACAGAGCCTTCCGCACCGTCGGTACCAGAGACTCGGAGAACACCAGCACCTGTGGAACACACACACACACACAATGAGTTCTCACACCTCAGGATAGGAGTTTGCAGACACATGTTCACATCATGGACGTGATGAAGGTCCATGTTTACAGCAGCTGCTCTTTGTGTTTATACTAAATACTGCAATTCAGTATTAAATATTTCAGTTTCTAAAACTTCAGACGAGAAAATGAGATCAAACTTAAAAGAAAGACCAAAAGCAGTGTCTCCCTTTAAAGTTAGGAGAATGGGGTGGAAGACGTACGGCGTCTCTGCTGGTGGACTTCATGATCTCGCTCAGGCCGATGCACACGCCCTGCCTCTCGTCGCTCTTGTCCGAGCGCAGACCCTCCTCCAGGATGGGGATGATTTCAGGCAGAATCTTCTCCCCCAGCTTCCTCACCAGATCCCCCAGAGTGCGAGCTGCGATCTGAGACAACGGCATTTAAAGACCTGTCGCTTCATTGAACTGACTGTGTGTGTGTGTGCGCGCGTGTGTGTGTGTGTGTACCGTTCTCTTATCCGGGCAGGTGGAGGCCAGGAAACCCAGCAGCAGTGTGAACAGGGTGGGCAGGATTTCTCGCAGCGTACGAGGCGTGTTGGACACCACGATCTTCCAGACATGCAGCGACGCCTGTCTGACCACCAGCTGGGTGTCTGAGCGGCCCATGTAGAGACCGGACAGGACCCGGTTCCTCCTCTCTGCTCCCAGAGCTCCTATGATGGCCTGAGGAGGAGCCGCACAGTTAGAGCTGAATGTGAAGGTGGAGGGAAGGGGAGGTACAGGTGATAACGACTAAACGCCGCACCTTGTTCGATTGGGCCGTCCCGAAGTTGTCGTCCTCCGAGGCCGTCTCGGTCGTCATCTTCCCCGAAACCCCCGAGATGTGGAAGAGCAGATCCCCGAGCAGCTGCACGGAGCTGAACCTGAGCAAGGAGTTTAATAAAGCCGCTTTAAACCGGCGTTCCGACTCCGAGTGACATGACCGTCTCCGTTAGCGTCCCCTCACCTGATCCTCCACAGGTCATCGAACAGGCCTTGCTCCAGCTCGGGCAGCAGCAGAGCGATGGCCGTCTCGGCGTACATGCTGATGATGCGCTGACCCGCTCGGAGCGCCGTGTCCCTCACGTACTCGTTCTCATCGGCCAGCGCCTGAAGACGTTCGTTTACAGAGTTATAAACACGGACGCATCAGCCTAACGAGGGTCAGCGTCCTATCCCGGCAGTGCCAAGGGATACTCGCCTTCAGGATGCAGGGAATGATGGGGCCGACGTAGGGCGTGAACCTCTCCCCGAAGGTCAGCGGGAGGTAGATGAACATCATGATGTAACCGTCGCGCACGTGAGACGCGATGTCCACTTTGCTGGCCGTCTGAACCACATCCGGCATCAGCTTGTCCAGCTTCTCCACCCCTAAACCGGCGATGACCTCCGCCAGACCTGAGGAGATGTAATCATCACAGAGTTTCACACACGCTGACCGAAGTCCAGGACTAAAGGACCATTCAGACCCATCTGGGACTTTTATGCAGCTGCTCACCCTGCGCCGCTCCGGAACGATCCACCGAGCTTTGTTCGGAGGCCAGGGTCTCCATCAACCAGGGCAGGAGGTCATCGAAGCAGGACTCACCCATGCCCTTCACCATGGCACCCAGGGCCTTCGCCGACACGGTGCGCACCTGCCGCAGGAACATGATCACATGATCAACTCTGAGCGCAACAGGAACTATAGGACAAGATAACGGCGAGTCAGCGGGACCGTACCTCTGGAACCGGATCCAGGAGGGACGTTTTGAGGCCGGGTATGACGCTGGGCAGATACGGGGACAAGTCCTGCAAAAATAATAACGTCATTCAGTATGAAGAGCGCAGTGTAAACACAACCCTGAGGGTTTGGATCCAGTTGGCACCTTCTGGTCGGTGAGGGAGTACATGTTGCCGATGATCTGCGCCGCCATCTTGCGCGTGTCGGTGGAGCGGTCCTGGAACGCCCGCTGGACGATGGGCATGATGAGGGCGAGGGAGGGGGCGTCGATGAAGTGCACGAACTTGGTTTCCAGCAGCGTGTGCAGGCAGTGCTGCGTCCTGTGAGACGGGTCGGTCAGCGCGTCCAGCAGGATCGGGGTGATGGCTGAAGGCAGATGGAGTTTGGATTAAAAGCCAGCCGTCTCGTTACTCAGCGAGTCGAGTGCGCTCGCTCTGCGCTCACCCTGGATCTCGGGGTTACGGATGACCGAGCCGATCTGGCGCAGCGCCTGCTGCCCGGCTTTCTGAACCTTGACGTGGGAGTCTGTGAGGACCTCGGTCAGTTTGGGCACGATGCTCGGGAGGCAGGAGGACAGCTGCTTGGGGGCGCAGAAGGCCATGGCACCGAGCAGCTCCACGGAGCCTGTGGACCGGAAAGCACGGAACGTTTAACACGGAGCGCTGCGACGACCTGAAACCGGGCAGGAGGACGGGACGGGACAGGACCTGCTTTGGTTCTCCACGACTCCTCCTCCAGCGCCACCAGGAGAGACGGCAGCACCAGCTTCACGCCGTGCGCGCTCAGGTTCCGCATGACGGCTTTGGCACAGTCATCTGCAGCCTGACGGACGGACGGACAGACAGACGTTCACACGGGTTCCTCACACACGTTTAAACAGAGGGTGAACGCTGTGGTACCTCTCTGACGTACTGGTTCCCGTCCCCGAAGCACAGCAGCAGGTGAGGGAGGACGTGCACCACGTAGGGTTCGAACAGCTTGCCCAGCATGTTGCAGAGCATCTCGAAGGCGAACAGAGAACCTGAGAATGGAACGCATCCGAAAATCAAAACAAGGTGCACGTGAACACCGGCGAGGGAACACGAGGGGGGGAGGTGCGTCACTGAGGACTCACCCTCTCGGCGCCTGGCGTTCTTCTTGTCCTGTATGGCGTCGGTGAGCGTGGTCATGATGTCCTGCTGTTTGAGAGACAGGATGCCCAGACCCTTGACCAGCCCCGCCAGGCCGTACGCCGCCCCCTTCCTCTCGGCGTACTTGTCGCTCTCCAGCAGCAGCTGCAGCAGCTTGCGCACCATGTCACCCGCGTCTTCCTTTATAGCGGGCACCAGAGGGGGCAGGCAGCTGGCCACCGACTCCTGGACCTGAAGCATCAACATCGAGCTCATGTTAACATCCAAAACCCTACACATTACGACTCCGGACAGACAGACAGACAGACGGACGGACGGACAGAGGTACGGACCTGCTGCGACGGCGTGGACAGAGCCGTGATCAGCTTGGCGACGATGGGCTTGACCTTGGGGTCAGATTTGTCCAGATGCTTGGCGAGCGAGCCCATGAGGATGACCACACTCTGGCGCACAGAGTCGTAGCTGGCGTCCTGCGGGGCGTTCTTTAAAAACTCCTCGAACACGGGCAGCAGAGAGTTCACGTTGTCCTGAAGCAAACAACGCCCGCGTTACACCACGGCACGACGGCAGAACCGCGCAGGGGCAGGGGGGCAGGGGGCGGGGCTACGGTACCTTGCCGTGAGAGTTGAGGACGGCGAGCGCGGCGTCCAGCATGCAGCGGCGCACCTCCTCATGTCGGTCGTTGAGTGCGTCGGGCACGAAAAACAGGAAGAGGGGGGTCACCTGACTCTCGTTCAGCCACTGAGAGAGCTTGTTGAGGGCCAGCGCGATGCCGCACCTGCACAGAGACACACGTCACCACCACCCCGCCACGCCCAGCGCCGGGCAGTCAGAGGTGGAGGAGTCCGGACGTTACCTCGCCTCCCACTGATCCGGAGGAGCTTCAGAGATGACTCGGCCCAAAGCATCCAGGACGGGCGGAGGTCTCTGCACCAGAGTAACACCAATCACAACGGATACGCAGATTAACTAATTAATTAAGTATTATAAAGGTTCAGAGTCGTGGTTCTGGTTTTCGTGGCTTTCAGATAATTATTCAGTTATGACCCACCTTAAAGCCAATCAGATAAAGCCATGGGCGGGACATTCAGAATACAAAGCTGGTGATTGGTGCACCAGAAACACGCAGAATATTCAAACCATTTGAGAGTTTATTCAACCGGATGGATATTAATTACTAATTAATAATCATAGGCTTAGAGAGTGGGTGGGGGGGGGGCAAAGGAGAGACTGTCTCACGTAGAGTTTTTGTTGATAGAGTTCATTGAGCTGAGCGAGGACGCCGCTGGACTCGTCCCGGTACTGACTGACGGTCAGGGACAGCGCCTCGGCCGCCGCCGTCCTCACCGACTCCTCATGATGAGTGACATCAGAGATCAGCAGCGGACACAGTTCAGGAACCAGCTCCAAACACAGAGCCTGCCAGAGTCTGACACACACACACACACGGTTAACACTGAGCGTTAAATACACACACACAAAAAACACCAAAAACAAAAAGTGTGCAAAGACAAAATCATACACCCCCCCCCCCCACAGAAACACACACACACACACACACACTTCTGGAACTCACTTATCAGCCAGCGCTCGTCCTTCTTCCTCCACATCGAATTTGGCGACCCAGAGTCTGCGGAGAACGTTGAGTCCGTTGGAGTCGGAGCTGTCTGTGGGCAGTGCCAACTCCAGCTCCAGCAGCCCCTACACACACACACACACACACACACATTGAGGTTTTTCACACTATACTCCATCTGTGTGTAATAAATTGCTGTCTCATCAACATCGACTCTTTATTCGGGTCACTTTCTGCTCAGGATTTGTTTTGGTTTTTTTGGCACATGAGCGCCATCTTGAGGTTTGGATGTGAGGGTCACCTGGCCGTCCGGGCGCCCCTCACCTGTGCGCTGAGGTCTGAGATCATTCTGTATTAATTAACAAAAGCCGTCTGAACGAGGGCGTTAACCGACCCTCAGCGCCGCATCCCGGACGTGAAAGCAGGGGGACAGCAGCGCCTCCAGCAGGACGTCGATCTCGGGCTGTTCCGCCAGCGTGCAGCCCTCTTGGTCGCCCCCTGCGCTGGTGCACAGTGCGGTGAGACAGCTGGATGCCAGCACCTGCAGCAGAGAGACCACGTGAGGCACCGCAGCGCAGCCGCACACTCCAAACTCACTCCGGAACCGACGCAGCCGTCCGTACCTGCAGGCGTGGGGTCGAGGTTCCGATGACTCTGGTTAACAGGAGCAGCATGTTCACACGGGGGAGGAGCTCCGGGCCGTTCTGCCGAAACAAAAACATGACTCTGAATAACGCAGCGGCGGGTCTAACACGTTTACGGTTCCGCTGTAGAACACAAGCCCAACACACTGCACGATGGACGGAACGTTGGTTATGGAGATTAAAAGCTTCAAAAGGATTCAAATAATTATTCATTCATTCATTAATGAATAATTATGGGCATGGGGGGTGGTGTTCACCATGCCCAGCCAGGGGAGAACGTCTCGGGTGCTGGGCAGATACACCCAGGACAGGACACCAATCTATCGCTGGGCACACACACACTCACACAGACACACTCTATATGGGGCAATTTGGAGAACTCAATTCACCTTGATCCATGTTTTTTGGACTGTGGGAGGAAACCGGAGAACCCGGAGGAAACCCATGCGGACACGGGGAGGTCCCTAGCTCTGAGAGGAGAACATGCCAAACCACCAAGCCACCGTGCCGCCCCGATTCAATTAATTAATTAATTATAAATAAATCAGGTATAAATCGCACACCTCGTCAATGACATCATCAGCGGCGCTAGCAGAGCGGAGCTGCGTGTGAGCGAGGATGATCTGCAGCGAGCGAGTCAGCATTAGCTCCGCCTCCTCAGAGGTTCCGCTGTTCTGGCTGAGGACGGCCTGCAGCAGGGGGAAGACGAAGGCAAACGCAGGCGCAGACAGAGGACGCACGTCTGCAGGACACACGCAAAGAGACGCCATCAACACTGCGAGCGCTGCAGCTGAGAAACAACCAGGTGTGTATGTACACTGTGTGTGTGTGTGTGTGTGTGTGTGTGTGTGTGTGTGTGTGTGTGTGTACTGACCGCTCTTGTTCTCTCTCTGCGTGACGGTGTGTGTGTGTGTGTGTGTGTACTGACCGCTCTTGTTCTCTCTCTGCGTGACGGTGTGTGTGTGTGTGTGTGTGTCTGCGTGACGGTGTGTGTGTGTGTGTGTGTACTGACCGCTCTTGTTCTCTCTCTGCGTGACGGTGTGTGTGTGTGTGTGTGTGTGTACTGACCGCTCTTGTTCTCTCTCTGCGTGACGGTGTGTGTGTGTGTGTGTGTGTGTACTGACCGCTCTTGTTCTCTCTCTGCGTGACGGTGTGTGTGTGTACTGACCGCTCTTGTTCTCTCTCTGCGTGACGGTGTGTGTGTGTGTGTGTGTGTCTGCGTGACGGTGTGTGTGTGTGTGTGTGTACTGACCGCTCTTGTTCTCTCTCTGCGTGACGGTGTGTGTGTGTGTGTGTGTGTACTGACCGCTCTTGTTCTCTCTCTGCGTGACGGTGTGTGTGTGTGTGTGTGTGTACTGACCGCTCTTGTTCTCTCTCTGCGTGACGGTGTGTGTGTGTGTGTGTACTGACCGCTCTTGTTCTCTCTCTGCGTGACGGTGTGTGTGTGTGTGTGTGTACTGACCGCTCTTGTTCTCTCTCTGCGTGACGGTGTGTGTGTGTACTGACCGCTCTTGTTCTCTCTCTGCGTGACGGTGTGTGTGTGTGTGTGTGTACTGACCGCTCTTGTTCTCTCTCTGCGTGACGGTGTGTGTGTGTGTACTGACCGCTCTTGTTCTCTCTCTGCGTGACGGTGTGTGTGTGTACTGACCGCTCTTGTTCTCTCTCTGCGTGACGGTGTGTGTGTGTGTGTGTACTGACCGCTCTTGTTCTCTCTCTGTGTGACGGTGTGTGTGTGTGTGTGTGTGTGTACTGACCGCTCTTGTTCTCTCTCTGCGTGACGGTGTGTGTGTGTACTGACCGCTCTTGTTCTCTCTCTGCGTGACGGTGTGTGTGTGTGTGTGTACTGACCGCTCTTGTTCTCTCTCTGTGTGACGGTGTGTGTGTGTGTGTGTGTGTGTACTGACCGCTCTTGTTCTCTCTCTGCGTGACGGTGTGTGTGTGTGTGTGTGTACTGACCGCTCTTGTTCTCTCTCTGCGTGACGGTGTGTGTGTGGAGCAGCAGCACTGTGCGCTGAGTCGCCGTGTCCAGCTCCTCTTGACCCCACGCTGCGTCCAGCTCACACTCAGGCTTCAGCAGGCGCAGGGTCACATGACCCACCAGGAGCGCTGCGGGAGATCGACATCGCAATTAATATTAACAATTAAAACACCAAACGAGCCGAGACCAGTGCGCTCATATCGACTCCTACGAATCATTTAAAATCTGACGAATCACTTAAGACTCGACTCGGATCAGAGAGTCTGTTCGGAGGCATGTCGGTGACGGGGGATGTGAGGGGGCGGGGTTAAAGTCTGTACCCAGGAAATACAGGTCTGTGGGGAGGAGGCAGGTCCCGATTTGGAGAAAGATTCGGTGAACACGCGGCGCCGCCAACGGTGACCGCAGCAGAGGCAGCAGCGCCTGCAGCACCGCGGGCAAGTGATGAGAAACCTGAGGGGGGCGCCGGAGAACCAACGCCTCCAGAATCCCAACGGTGCACTGCAGCTCCAAATCCAACTGAGACAGAGAGACAGAGACAGACAGAGAGAGACAGACAGAGAGACAGAGACAGGGAGAGAGAGAGAGAGACAGGGAGAGAGAGAGAGAGACAGAGAGAGAGACAGGGGGAGAGAGAGAGACAGGGGGAGAGAGAGAGACAGGGAGAGAGAGAGAGAGAGACAGGGGGAGAGAGAGACAGGGGGAGAGAGAGAGACAGGGGGAGAGAGAGAGACAGGGGGAGAGAGAGAGACAGGGGGAGAGAGAGAGACAGGGGGAGAGAGAGAGACAGGGGGAGAGAGAGAGACAGGGGGAGATAGAGGGAGAGAGATAGAGAGACAGACAGAGAGAGAGACAGGGAGAGAGAGAGATTAGAACGACTCTTTTGTAATGACTCAGTGATTCTGAATCTGATTCGTTGTCCTTACGGCTCGCAGTTTCTTGCGGATGGACGTCTCCTTGTCCAGCTGGTTCTGCATCATCTCCTTCTGTTTGCTGGTCAGCTGCAGCTCCTCTTTGATCCCCTTCTTCTTCTTGATCTCCTGAGAGAGAGCCGAGAGTGAGACACGCGGGACAGACAGACAGACAGACGGACGGACAGACGGACGGACGGACAGCCCGTGGCCTCCGGAGCGTCTCACCTCCTGCAGCTCCAGCTCGATGATCTGCTCTTTGAAGGAGTAGGCTTTGTTCTCCCTCTTCATGTTGCCTTTCTTGGTGCTCTCCTGCTGTGCACTGCATCATGGGAAATAGAGTCTGAATGTAGATCCTCATATTAATTAACAACAACAGTGACGATGTGAACTAATTAAGGTGTCCCACCTCATGATGATGCTCTTATCGTACAGTTCTCCGTCCGGCGTCCTCATGATGTCACACTCCTGCCGTGTCACCTGACCCAGCGCCGGATTGGAGAGCCAGAGGACCACATGACCCATCACACGCGAGAGCAGCTTCCCCGGAGAGAGAGCGGACAACCCCGCCACGGCATTCCTAACAGCCTGCGAGAGAGACCGGGAGAGAGTGGTCAGCGCAGGGGTCAGCGCGTCCGGTCGTCCCGGCCGCCGAGCGTCTCTCACCTGATTGTCCGTGTTTCCTTCCAGCAGCAGAGGGACGATCACCTCCAGATGTTTGTCTATAAAGACGGCAGCGTCCATTTTCATCAGCCGCAGCAGCGTGGCCCACGTCTCCGGCTTCACCCCCACTGCGGGACAGAAGAGCGAGCGTTAACGGCGCCGGGACGAGGCGGACGCAGGACGTACGGCCGGGTTAACGGACGGACCGACGGAGGGGTGATGAGACACGACCATCATCTCCACGCACAGCTTCTCGGCCTCGGCCGGCTCGCCCCACTGCCCCGCTGCTGCCCCCATCACCGCCAGAGCCTCCACCAACACCCTGGGCTGGACGTACGAGCGGCCCAGCTCGGTCAGCTCCCCCGCCTCCGTCTGCAGCGCCTCCGGGGGGACGACCTGAGGACGGACGGACGGACAGACGGCTTCAGAATGACAAGCCACACCTGAGGTTCCGAAGCAGTCCAGAGCCACGCCCCCTTCACCTTATGCTTGTTGATGATGACGCGCAGCTCTCCCAGAAGCCCATGAGCCAGGCCGGCCCCGCCCAGCGACGACAGGAGCTTCCTCACGGCCTGCCAGGCGCGCTTTCGCACCCGGTACCACCGGCTGAGGAGCACGGCCACCAGGGCGCGCTGGTACATCCTGCACAGACAGACACGGGGTCTTAGAATAAATAAAATGACGGCTGGTGGAGGAGCGTTCTCCCACAAGGATCCTCAACTTTTCAACAACAGTTACTGTTTGTGATTCTGAATCACTATTAATCTTTAAAAATCAATTAAAAACACATTTAATTAATCTTGCGTTTAATTAATCCCCTGTAGATAAAGATGTAGATCTCAGACTTGGCTGTGTTGGGGGGGGGGTAATCTGTAACCTCATCATTAATGGGGGGGTGTGGCGCTGAAATGATGCTGTTCCGGGGCGCCATCTCAACTATGTACCCTGCAGTATCTGCCTCTTTTAGTTCTGCTGCTCTGGTCAGTGATGCCGGAGTCACATGATGCACTGTGTCAATTAATCACTTATTAATTAAATTCTGTGCTTAATTATCAGCTCTAACGGCCTTCCTCGTCTGTTTCTTTTGAGGTGTGACCGGCTTCCTGGAGATCTTCATCCATGGCTCTGCTGACGAATACTGGATGGAACCTGAATATCAATTGGACTGGCGGTCCTGCAGGACGCCCCCTAATGGACTCACATATAGTTCTACAGTTGTTAGTTTTTCCATTTGTTAAATATCTGTACATAGCTGTCCTACATTGTTGTTTCTGCCTGGACGCTCAAGGAGGACGAGTCCCCCACTGAGTCTCGGTCCTCACAAGGTTTCTTCCTTAAATAACAACATAAGAGTTTTTTCTTGCCGCTGTCGCTTCGGCTCGCTCTTTGGGGGTTTAAAGGCTCTTCATTCTGTAAAGCTGCTTTGTGACGATGTACTGTTGTAAAAAGCGCGACAGAAATAAATAACTTGAACTTGAACATGTCTGAGCGGCGCAGAACCGATGACAGATCACATTTCATTCAGCAGAGGCTTTTATCCAAAGCGACTTACAGATGAGAACATCACAGTCAGAAGTTCTGCAGAAAACCAACTCCACTGTAAATTCATCAAACCTGATTGTTATTTATGCTGCGCCCCCCCCCTTTCTTTTTATTTTTTACAACAGGTATTTGTTAAAGACATGCGTCTTTGTTATCTTTGGTATTTCTCTTTGGTATTCGGTATTTGTTATTTGTTTTTGGTATTTGTTAAAGACATGCGTCTTCAGTAGTTTCTTAAAGCTGCTCAGTGATTCTGCCTTACGGACAGTTGGGTGATATGGACAGGTCAGATCAGGTCAGAGGAGGGACTCACTGAGCCTTGCTGTCGCTGAGCCTCTGCGGCTGGTCCAGGAACAGTCTCTCACACAGCTGCAGGACGGTGCACAGCGCTGCGGACAGAGAGCAGACGTCAGATCAGAACCTCGCCCTGCGCAGGCTCGCCGTCGTCTTCTGCGGGGAGGGGGCGGAGCTTACTTTCCTCGCCGGCCTGCCAGAGGAACTTCTCCGTGGTGAAGAGCAACTTCTTCTCGTCCAGAATCAGAGTCCAAAACGAAGACAGTTTCGATTCTGCAGACAGAAGGACTTTGATATTAAAATAACACGCCGTTTTCACCTGAACGCTAATTTAAGGGATAATAATAATAATAATAATAATAAAATAAACGTCCTCTGGACCTGGAATGGAGTCGAGCGTGGAGAGATGGCACAGCAGCACCGAGGCAGCCACGCCCTCGGAGAGCAGGGCATGCTGGGAACTCTGCGCAGCTGCCTTTTCCACGGTCTGGATGAGCAAAGGCACCAGATCGACGGCCTGACCCAGGGCGTCACCTGAAACACGACACGGAACAGCCGATCATGCGCCGGCCCCCGCTGGACCGCGAAGAACCTGGAGACCCGCCGGACGCACGGCTCTGACCTTTATAGAGCGCCAGCATGGCCTGCAGGTAGGCGTGGCGCACCGGTGAGGTGGAGGACTTGAGCGTGAAGGCTTTCTTAAACCAGTCCCTCAGGGCAGCGGGGACTTCTACGTTCAGACGGGACGTCCACTGAGACAGCACCCCCACCGCGTGCACCAGCAGACCCTCATGGACTAACACACACACACACACACACACACACATCAGCATGACGGAACACTGTACAGCTGGTCTGTGGAGGTTCAGAGGTGCGCTCACCCTCCTGCTGCAGGAACGGGATGAAGAGCACGGCCACCGTGGAACTGAGAGCCTGACTGGACGAACCAGAGACGGTGTGATGACTGCAGCTACCGATTCCTACAAAGAGAGTCAGCGCACACACACACACACACACACACACACATTAATAACACAAAGATACACACGAAAATAAAACGCACCTCCATGTTCCACCCACAGAATGACCGGTCCTACCTGAAAGCACGTTCATTTTTTGGGCCACCACGGTGAGCTTCCCCTCGGACCCTGCACACAGCAGAGGACGTGATGTCACACCACAGGAAACCACACACAAACACAAAGCACAGAGCCACACGAATGAAATCGGACTGACCTCCTAGAACGGCGAACAGGTGCTTCACCAGGTCCTGGATGGCACTCGGGTCACTGCACTGCCGGGCAAGGTTCTGCACCGCCTGCACGCCCTGCTCCATCAGCTCGGGGTTACTGGCCTTCAGCTGGCCTGCAACAAACGTCGGAGGAACGTCAGAGGAACATCAGAACCTGGCATCGCTCTCAGCTCAAAGTCAGTTTGTGTGTCACTCACTGGCGAGGCCTTTCCCAATGTCCAGCGCATACTGACTGAGGTCCAGCACCAGAGACGCAAGCAGGGAGGTGATGGCTGAGAAGAAAAACAGTTTACAGAACTACAACTGTGGAACATAAGAGTAGAACAACCACACACACACACCCATACACATACACACACACACACACACACAGCCCTGCATCGGTGTGTGAGGTCACTCACTCTGCATGGAGTTCTCTGGACTGCGCAGCAGGGCTTTCTGCAGGCTGGGCAGGAGCTGGTCCTTGAACTCAGTGTGTGTGATGTGCCGCAGCACGGGGGCGCTCTGATCCTGGAAACATGCGCAGATCTCAGAACAGTTCTTATTAAAAACCCAAGGACGGTTCCGACTGCACTCACCAGAACGTGCTGGAGAGGTCTGCTCTTGCTCATCAGCACCGTCTTCATGTACAGGTCCAAAATCGGCGCCTACGACACAAAAATCCACCCGCGGGTCAACGGAGCGGCCGAGAGGGACGGGGCCCGCAGGCGGAACCGGACCGCGGACCGACCTTATGCTTGTTAATGGTTTCCAGATCTTTCTGAGAGGCACAGAAGTTCACACAAGCGCCCAGCAGAGGCAGCGAGGAGGCACTCTGGTCCAGAGCCAGCAGCGTGCTGAGGTACTGACCCACCAGGCCGGGGTTCTGCAGGGGACAGGGGACAGGGGACAGGGGACCACATTCAGACGCAGCTCATCTTTAGGATCTAAAATCCCGCACGCTGTTTAGACGCTTACATCTTTCCACAGTTTGTTGAGTCTCTTGTTGGTCGACTTGAGGGCATTCTGTGAGGCTCCGCCCACCACCTCAGCATAAAGAAGGCTCTGAACTTCCACCTGGTTGAAGAAAGAAATGGAATCAGAGCCTGTGGTCCCGGGTTCGACGGTCACAGCCGGTTCAGATGAATGCGGTGCATCATTTAATAAACAGACCAGTTTCTTCCAGTTGGGCCCCTCCCGTTTCTCCAGAGTGGGAAAGACCACGCGCACTACCAGGCACGTCCACGGGAGGGCGCAACACGCGGCCGACGCCGTGCCCTTCCTGCGGCGTCACAGAGGAAACGGGTGAAAACGGTGACGCAGACGAAACGAGAACGTTTTAATTAACGAGGCAGGTTAACGACGTACCCCGGCATGGCGCCCCTGCTGACCACGCCGCAGCTGAGCAGGCCGACGGGGAGGTTGGCGGCGACGGCCTCGGGGTGGCACCGTGCCAACAGGTCAACGACGGAGAGCACGGCACGCCGGGACGCCGCATCTCTGAGAAAACACACAGCGGTTTTAAAACAAGGTTCTGTTCAGGTCATCCAGGTGATGAAGAGAAGTGGGCGGGGCTTCGTTCTGCTCACCTGTATCTGTGGAGCGTGAGACAGAAGAGCTTACAGAGACCTTTCACCACAGGTTCAGGAAGATCTGAACACAAACGCACGCCGTTAACATCAAACACCACACAAGTGTGGAGGAGGAGGAGCTACGGGAGGCTCCGCCTCATAAAAATCATAAACAATGCTTCAACCCAATAAACCAAACCGGCCAATCAGTGTGCAGGAACATCTGCTGGAGAACATTCTGAGATTCGGGAGTTTTGCAAGATCTGAACCGAAGGTGAGGAAGTGACCTCACAGCAGATCCGACCAATCAGACGGAAGCAGACAGTAAACACACTCACTCTTTGTGCTGATGCAGTCCTGCAGATCTCTCAGAATCTCACGACGTTCCCTCAAACTCGAGGTCGTCACTTTGGCAGCAAACTTTTTCAGTGTGTCTGAAACCTGAACACACACACACACACAAACACATACACACACAAACACACACACATACAAACACACACACATACACACACACACACACACAGTTCAGCATCAAAGAAAAGAGTCAAATTCTGCCTGAAACACGACCTTCATTCAGAGTTTATTCATTATTTTGTTGAATCCTCGACTTTCGGGCGCTGGGCAGATACAGGGTCACCAATCACACACACTCACTCACACACTCACTCACACACTCACTCACACACACTCTCTCTCACACTCACTCTCTCACACACTCACTCTCTCTCACTCTCTCTCTCACACACTCACTCTCACACACTCTCTCTCACACACACACACACTCTCTCTCACACACACACTCACTCACACACACACTCACTCACACACACACACACTCACTCTCTCACTCACACACACACACACTCACTCTCTCACTCACACACACACACTCTCTCTCACACACTCTCTATATGGGGCAATTTAGACCGTACAATTCACATTAAATCCATGTTTTTAGATTGTGGAAAGAAACTTGAGAACCCGGAGGAAACACGGGGAGAACATGCAAACTCCACCCAGATCGGGATTCGAACCGGGAACCCCCAGCGCTGAAAGGAGAACATGCTAAACCACCCTGCCGCCCACATTCAGGGTTTAATTTGGATTTGATTAATTAAATGAATCTCGCGGCACGCTGGCTTAGTGCTTTTGCATGTTCTCCTCTCAGCGCTGGGGATTCCCGGTTCGAATCCCGATCTGGGTGGAGGTTCTCCCTGTGTCCACGTGGGTTTCCTCCGGGTTCTCCGGTTTCCTCCCACAGTCCAGAAACATGGATCAAGGTGAATTGAATTCTCCAAATTGCCCCATATAGAGTGTGTGTGAGCGAGTGTGTGTTGGATTGCACCCCCCCTGTCCTGGGTGTATCTGCCCAGCACCCGAAACGTTCTCCTCTGGATGGGCATGGAGAACCCCCCGCGACCCTGATGGATGATGATGGATGAATCTCTGTCAGACAGGTTGATGACGTTCTGTTAGATGATTGGTTACTGAGAGCAGCGCCACACTGCAGTCTGTTCCATCAGAACCGTAACAGCTCACAGATCCACCACCTTAAACCCTGAGCAGACTCACGCTTACTGCTCACGCCTTAGTATTATGGGATGTTCTGTGCAGATCGATGACGCTGCAGAACTCTTTAAAATCAACTTTCCGTCGAAAATAAAAAACAAACTGCCTCCACGATCGGCTTTAAAGGCCAGCACGCGCGCTGAGGCGACTTTATCATACAAGTCGGCGTTCTGATGCATGTCTTAATGCGACGCGTTTCGGTCGAACCGGTCCGAACCGGATTTCAGTCACAACTCCTTTAGCTTCAGCTGAATCGACTCCCATACGAACCGAACCGAACTGAACCGAACCCACGGGGACAGGGGGCGCGAACGTTTCTGCAACCTCAAACCTAAACCCTAAACCTAAACCTGAACCTAAACCTGAACCTAAACCTGAACCTGAACCGTGCAGCGACTTCCACGCCGTTTAATCAGAACCCCGCGCGCACAGACCTGCGTGTCGGCGGCCATCTTGCCGGTCTCGAGGTGGAGGAAGGTCTATGACGTCACCTCCTGGTCGTTACGTCGGTTCCAGCCACGCGCTCGGCCTGTGTGTGTGTTTTATTTTTTACGTTAAAACTCCGAAAAACAACCTGTTTACAGATTTAACTTCATTAATTAAATTAATTACGTTCATTAACACACCGCGCAAACTGATCGATCAAAAACAAAAATACAGGCGACAACGCAATTTCAGAATAAAAGCTTTTGCTGACGTAGAACTTACACAATAAAAGTCCAAGACGTGTGTTTTGTGACGTCATTTCACTGAAGTTTAACTGTAAGAGCCCAAAATAATTGAAAAGAAACGGATTTATAGCAAGACTAATTCAAGAGTTTTTTTAAATGTAGAAATCTGATCTGAAAGTTTACTCAATAGTAAATAAATTCATTTTTATTTTTTATTTAACTTTTTTTCATTTCATGGCAATTACATAAAAAAAATAATAATAATGAAGCAAATTATTTTAATGAACTTACAAAATAAATGGGAATTTTTACTATTTGCTTTATTCGCTCTTTATTCGCTCTTGGATCTTCATGTGGACCTCACTCCATCATGAGGTGATCCAGGTTCTGTGGGTCAGTCGTAATATCAGACTTACCAAACGAAAGCATAACCTTAACTTTATTCACCTCTGATAATGAGGTCAGTGGAGGTTCTGATTTATCTGTGATTGGTCTGCGGTCAGTGGAGGTTCTGATTTATCTGTGATTGGTCTGCGGTCAGTGGAGGTTCTGATTTATCTGTGATTGGTCTGCGGTCAGTGGAGGTTCTGATTTATCCCTGTGATTGGTCTACGGTCAGTGGAGGTTCTGATTTATCCCTGTGATTGGTCTACGGTCAGTGGAGGTTCTGATTTATCCGTGTGATTGGTCTACGGTCAGTGGAGGTTTTGATTTATCTGTGTGATTGGTCTGCGGTCAGTGGAGGTTCTGAGTTATCTGTGTGATTGGTCTGCGGTCAGTGGAGGTTCTGATTTATCTGTGTGATTGGTCTGCGGTCAGTGGAGGTTCTGAGTTATCTGTGTGATTGGTCTGCGGTCAGTGGAGGTTCTGAGTTATCTGTGTGATTGGTCTGCGGTCAGTGGAGGTTCTGAGTTATCTGTGTGATTGGTCTGCGGTCAGTGGAGGTTCTGAGTTATCTGTGTGATTGGTCTGCGGTCAGTGGAGGTTCTGAGTTATCTGTGTGATTGGTCTGCGGTCAGTGGAGGTTCTGATTTATCCCTGTGTGATTGGTCTGCGGTCAGTGGAGGTTCTGATTTATCCCTGTGTGATTGGTCTGCGGTCAGTGGAGGTTCTGATTTATCTGTGTGATTGGTCTGCGGTCAGTGGAGGTTCTGATTTATCCGTGTGATTGGTCTGCGGTCAGTGGAGGTAATTGTGTGTAATCCAAAACACAGACTTCATGTAAACATCAAAGTAATTTATTGATGAATAACGAAGGGTATGAACGGAGTCAGTATAATGAAACAAGCCGTGACAGTGTTACAGAAGATAAACCAACAGAAGCTTCACATTGAGTAAATAAACAGAGGTCATTCCAACTGACCGTAACTGAATAAACATCAGAGAGGAGAACAGTACAATCAACCCCCTTAAACAAAAAGAAGAGCAAACCAGTGTAATAAAGGAGACCGGGCCCGTCCGTCTCTCAGAGGTCCGATCAGCGAGCTGCTGGTTACAGGCTGCAGGTTCATCTCACTGTAATCACTCTGAAGATCGAGGCAAGAAGAGAAGTTCTAACAACAGACGCTGCTTTTAAAACCTCGGGACACTTAAGACTTTAAGGCAAAAAGCGAAGAGAATTAAAATATGGTGAAATAATACAGCAGTTTAACATGGAGCACGTCGTCACCGCCGCTCCATCCGCTCGAGCGCGTCGACGGGATCAGTGGTTATTAAAACATTTTAATAGGATCGACTGCTACAGGTCATTAAAGTTCACGAGCTGAGCCGCCACGCTGAACAGGACGAGGTCTGAAACACCAACACGAAACCCAGACTCATGGACCAAACACCATTCAGGGCTGTAAGGCTACAGAAATCCCCTCTACACTCAGAGACAGAAGACACTGATGAACCCTGAACTGTGGATCGATGATAAAACCACAGTCTGAGATGTGTGTGTGTGTGTGTGTGTGTGTGTGTGTGTGTGTGAAAGGCCAGCACGGCGTTAAAGTGAAACGTGGCCATAAAACCCACAGAAAAGGGTTCAGGGTTCATGTAAAAGTCTCGGTCTCTGGGTTGGTAAAAAGAAGTGGCATCATGTGCTCAGGGGAGATTGTCGTGGTCAGAGTGCTACAGCACCCCCTAGTGAATGGTGTAGGACCTGCACATTGTTAACATTAACTGGTTTGGAACCTGTGAGCTGCAGAACTCATCCCTGTTGAGCGAAGCAGCAGAAAAAAAACATTAAATCCATCATCACAAAATAAAAACATCATCAGAGAACAGGGCTTTCTCTTCACAGTGAGTCAGAACGTGTCGATTCATCCCCGTGTTCCAGGGCTCTGCTCTTCGGCTCGCAGCCGGGCGTGTCTCGGCTGACGATCAGGTGACGTGCTGGTAACGTTTGGCACACAAACATCAATAGAATCTCAATAGAAATGTACACAATCTGTCTCTAAACTAATATATTTGGTAGATCTTTATATAAAGTCTCATAGAAAACAAGGCACTGATTGTAGAAACGGGTGCAGACGACCGGCCCGCCCACCCTGCGTGCATACTGCATGCATACCGTCCTCGCGTCGCCCTCCGGTGGAGCGTCCAGGACTTCCACAGGTCAACTGACCCGAAGCAACGTTTCTTAAACACTGAACTCAACCAGTGAGCAGATATCTGAATCTTCTCCCGGCTCTAATCTCCTTTTACAGGCGGATCAGAACGAACATCCGTTAACATGCAGGCGGAGGCAGCGGAGGGGGGACGCTCCCCTCCTGCATGGTGAGAACGACATTCTCATTCAGTCACTTTTAATTGAGCAATTTTAATTGCTTTCATTTAATTTTAATTGCTTTTAATCAAACCTCCACAAAGGGGCAGATGAAACTTAATTAAAAAAAGTAATTCAGGGGTGAAAAAGCATCATAACACTTTATAAATCAGATGTTATCTAAAGAATTTAAAGTAAAACCACATCACTCTCGGATGTATTTATCCATTTCTCCACCAGGTGGCAGTGGTTGGTGAGAGGCAGGGACACACCCTGGACATACTGTATCATCAGTCTAATGGCAGGGCAGACGGTGTACTCTGACCCCACTCCACAGTTCCAGTGGACATGACGGAGTAACACTGGAAATTAAAACGACCTCCTCATGGAACCATCTGTAAGGAAAACCTCATCCCGTCCACATTCACCTCAAACTTTAAAATACCCTCATCTGATCTTTTAAAACTACATCTGATCTTTGGGATTTCATAATGCAAAGTGAATGACCGTCGCTCACACCATGCAGGAGAGAACACGAGCCCCACGATGCTGCCGCATATCCAACAGACAGACTGAATGACAGACAGGCTCTCTCTCTGACACACACACACACACACACACACACACACACACACACACTGGGGACCTCAGATCAGTCTAGCTGAAGAGTTTGATGAAGCAGCCGTGACAGTAGGGCTTGTCGTTCTGCTCCTTGAAGGTGCCCTTGTTCAGCTGTTTCAGGCAGAAGGCGCAGACAAAATGCTCGGGGTGAAACTTCTTGCCCATGGCCGTGATGCAGCGCCCCGTGATGGGCTTCTGACAGCCGGAGCACAGCGAGCCACGCCGCTCGTGGTAGTGGACCTCGCAGTACGGCTGGCCGTCATGCTCGAAGAAACTGCCGTTCACAAACGGCGTGAAGCACTCCTGAAAAACATCAGAGAATAACAACACACAATAAAACACTGACCTCCAATTCATCTGATCAGCTGTCTGTAAACCAACGGGAGAAAATCAATTCAATTAAATAAGAGAATTTAAATACAGGTGATGACACACACACACACACACACACACACACACACACACACACACACACACACACACACATACCCTGCACACAAAGCACTCGGGGTGCCACAGGCTGTTCAGGGCAGAGATGTAATTCTCCAGGATGGCGCGAGCACAGCCGCCACACTTCGGCGCAAAAAGGTCAAAGTAGTCTTTACGACAGAACGCCTTTCCATCCTTCTCATGGAAACCTACACACACACACACACACACACACACACACACACACACACACACACACACACACACACGTTATACAAATGTACAGACAGTAATGTGATATGTATTATTATGGGATGTGATGCCCCTCACCCTCAGGGCCAAAAAAGGCACCGCAGTGAGCGCAGAAGAAGTGTTCAGGGTGCCAAGTTCTGTCCAGAGCCGTCACCACTTTCTGTGAGACAAAATCAGAGCGTTGACTTCTTCATTCTTTTAATTTATCAGAACAACAACCTGCTGCGTGTGGAGATGTGGAGGTGTAGATGTGTGGAGGTGTGGACATGTGGACATGTGGAGGTGTGGACGTGTGGAGGTGAAGATGTGTGGAGGAGTGGAGATGTGGAGGTGTAGATGTGTAGATGTGTGGAGGTGTGGACGTGTGGAGGTGTGGAGATGTGGAGATGTGGAGGTGTGGAGGTGTAGAGATGTGGAGGTGTAGATGTGTGGACGTGTGGAGATGTGGACGTGTAGACGTGTAGACGTGTGGAGATGTGGACGTGTAGACGTGTGGAGGTGTAGATGTGGACATGTGGAGGTGTGGAGATGTGTGGAGATGTGGACGTGTGGAGATGTGGAGGTGCTCCTACATCCAGGATGGGGCCGTTGCAGTAGAAGCAGCGGGGGGAGAACAGTTGATGGTAGTCCCTCTCGCAGTACGGCTGTCCGTCGCGCTCAAAGAAGTTCCGGGAGCCGATCTCGTCCTGACAGTGTGTGCACACAAAGTGCTCGGGGTGCCACGTACGGCCCATCGCCGTCACCACCTGAACCCGTGAAGAGGTCACTGTGAGGTCACGCCAGCGTCTCTCACCTGCACATTGATCATGCTCCCCGCCGCAGGGCAGCACCTCACCTGACCCACGATGGGCTTGGCGCAGGCTCCACACACCCCCTTGGCCACGGTCTTCACCCCCAGCTTGTGTAAGTCTGACTGAAGGCTGCCCAGCATGTTGTCCAGCTTGTTGACCTGGGTGTGAGGGGTCTTACCCTGCGCCATGATCTAACGAGGGTCAGACAGACGAGCGTCAACACCACCACCTACACTCACACAGGCTGCGTCTTAAAATCCTCTCCTGATGGGGGCGCTAAAGCATCTCAGACATGTGACCAATCGCAGATCAGTCGCAAACATTTTCACCAACGAACCTACAGCTTGTTCTCAGATAACAACCAAACTCCTTGGGGAAAATACAGAGACATGTGGAGAACATACCAAATCCCCAAACATAAAGACACTGCTGTTGAAATTGATGATGACTTGTGGAAATCTTACATTTCATTTAGTTTGCTGTATATTTATAATAATTTTTCATCTTATTGTTGGAACAAAATGTTAATAAGGCTCTAGCACCCTAAACTAGTACCTTAAACTAGTACCCTAAACTAGTACCCTACTGCCCCTGAATTACAAACAAACTGCGAGGTGTGAGGAACCACATGCTGGCACCTGCATGGGAGGAAAGAAGGGGTCGTACTCCGTCTGGCAACCCACCGACACCAGCATTTTGGGAGGACAGACGGGGGCAGGAGGAGGTGCTTGTGCAGGCGGAGGTGGAGGTGCTTGTGCAGGTGGAGGAGGAGGCGGTGGAGGAGGTATGGGTTCGGGTTTGGGAACGGCTTTAGGAGGCTCGATGGGCTCCGGAGTGGGGGGCTTAACCGGAGCAGGAGGCGGCTGAGGAATCACGAGGGGGGTGGGAGGAGGCGTGGGCTCGCGAGGAGGAGGAGGGGGAGGCGGCACCGGCACCGGCAGCACTTTAACCGGCGGCGGTCGCTTGGGCTCGACGGGCGGAATCAAAGGGCGAAGTGCCGGGGGGGAGTGGGGGGGAGGGATGACCTTTCTGTGAGGGACGGGAGACTCGGGGGGGATGATGATCTAGGAGACAGAGGTGTAGAAAAGACGGCAGGTCAGAAAACACGGCTCGACCTCATGCACCCCAAGCACACGGAGCGGCAGACGTGGCTCGTCTACCTTGTCCACCTCCCTGCTCTGGTCTTCTCGTGAACGTTTGGGGTTGGACATGACGATGACCCCCTCGGTCAGCCAGTCGTCGGGCTGCTTCTTCTGCCGCTCCTTCCGGGCGATGCCGAGCTTGCCCTGCAGCTCCTCGATCAGGCGGTCCTGAGAGCTGCTCTTGTGGAAGATGATGGGACCCATCCGTCGCCGGATGAGGCCGTCCCTGTACATGGGGTGGACGTTGGGCGTCTCCTTGGTGCGTCTGATGACAGACTTGAGCTGGGCGTGAGGCAGAGAGCGGTCAGACGTCTGCACCGCGGCACACTTCATGCAGCACACGGTGACATCGGGGGGGGGGGCGGGGCGGGTTAGAGGTGCGAGGTTAGACACCGCAAATTCATCCGTCCGTCGTCAACGCGGCACCCCGCTGGCGCTCCGTCCTCGTGGAGACGTGCTTTGTGTAGTTTTTGTAGTGTGTGTGTTATTCTGAAAGCAAACACATGCAAACACTCCTCATGCTCGAACCACAAGCCACCAGCGCAAGCCGCACGCACAGCACTCCACGTCCCCGTGCATCCATACATGTCCAGATGCCGAAATCCTGTCCACGGTGCCGACTGGGTGAAGCGTGGGCAGATCGATTTGGACGTCCGGCGTCCCCGGGCACGAGGAAGGAGTGAGCGAGTCGTCCATCCAGCTGACGTCCGTCATGGGAGTCACGGAACCGTCGGCGCCGTCGTAGGCCAACTTCAGCTCCATGTCAGTCCAGTCCAGCAGATCGCTCCTGCAATCCGATTGGTCCTCCAGCAACCCGTCCCCCACCTCACTCTCGGTTAGAGTGTCGGGCCGGACGACGCTGCGGTCCATCGCCACGATGGTCTCCTCAAACACCTCCGGCTGCGGCTCCGAGTTCAGATTGGGGAGCGATGACCCCGCCTGAGGGACCTCGGGTTTGCTGAAGCTCATGGCCAGGAGGTCGTCCAGGGCATCGTCCAGGGACGGCTCCAGCTCGGCCAGGCCTGGGTTTAGGGTCATCCCGGTCGATACGGAGACTGGAGCGCTCAGAGGCGTGGTGAGGCGGGGGGATGCGGGTTTTGGAGGAGGTGAGGAGTTCGAGATGATGAACGATGAGGTAGAAACAGAAGATGGAGCAACTGGAACAGATTCAGGAGCCTCCATCTCAGGGCTCGTCCTAATCAGAGGCTGAATTAAGGGACTGGGGGATTTGGGAAGGGGCTTAACGGCTGGGCTGAGCGAAGGACTTTCACATTTTGGTGGGAGGTACACCGGAGCATGGAGGTTCTTATAGGACACCTCGGTGCTGGTGGTTTGGGACAGAACGAGGGATTCCAGTTCAGAGATCAGGATTCCAGTAGAAGGGTCTGGATTTCGGTCTGCCATGGGGGGGTATCTAGGGCTCGACATGGTGTTGACTGCTGACTGGGCGGTTTTTCGTGAACTGGTTTCATTGAGATCCTCAAAGATGTGCAGCTCCAGAGGGCCTGTAGGGGACGGCAGTGGGGAGTAGCCACCTGGTTTGGCGGGGAGGTTTGGAACACCGGGAGACGAATGGATTTCCACTACGGTGGTGGAGAAGCTGCAGGACTGATCAAACAGAGGCTCAGAGTTCAGGGAGCCCAAAGAACTTGGCTGGAGAACCGGCACAGAAGGAGGAAAGCAAAAGGGAAGGGATAGATTAAAAATACAGACGAGAAAACCTAAACCTCACACGAAGGAACACGACTATTCCAGCTCGCTGCCAACCTGAGCGCCTTAAGACTGTCTGCTTCAGCTCTCTGTCCTGAAATAGTTCCCGTAAACAACATTCTCCGACATTCGGTCTCCACAACTAAGTATGTGGAGTAAAATTCTTTAAGGTCACTCACATTGCTCTGCACCTTGAAATCGGACAGGCAGGCCATGAGCTCGTCCAGCTCCCGCGTGGCCGAGGTGGCGGACATTCGACCCTGCTGCTCGGAGGGTGCCTCCAGATGACCTTCTATTTGCAGGTTGGTGGGGTTTGACCTGCTCACATAATCAGACGCGAACCAATACAGAGAAATCTACACGTGGAACCCTGGAACAGAACGGAGAACGTGGAGGTGACGGCGACTCACGTGGGGGCAGGAATGGAGCTCTCCAGCTCGTTCAGCAAGCTTTCGACGGAGGGACGGCCATCCTCGGGCCCTTTGGTTCCGTTTCTCTGAGCCTTGTCCTTGCCCGAGTGGGAACCATTTTCTTGGATATAGTGCGCAGTACTGGATGAAGGCAGAGGAGGCGCTGCATCCTCTGAAAAGAAAGCGTTCATTAGAACACACAGAGGAAGTGGATTTGACGCGAGGATGGATGCAGAGGTCCGTGCTGGTGGCGTTCGCACCCGTGCTGGGGAAGGACGGCGTGTTCTGCTGGACGGCGTTGAGTTCCAGGAGCAGGCGGTCCAGTTCGGACAGGTTGTTCCCCAAAGCGGAGTTCATGGCTGCGGACGAATCGGACGACTTCTGCTTGTTGGGAAAGCTGGAGGCACAGGAATGCATCTGTCAGTCAAATCAACTTCTGATGGTTAACCACCTTAACCATTTAAAATGAGGAGGTTATACAAATGTGACATCATCGAAATAACACACCCCTCTGAATGCTTCACATTCGTATCAGTGTGTGACACACAATACATTAATTCCCATGTTTTTTAATTGAAGAATTTAGTTCCGTAATTTGGCCACCAGATGGCAGCGTTTAGTCATTAGAGATCTTTTTGATTGTTATTTGCTGTTCACTTTAAAAAGTAGATTACGTGGCGGAAGATCAGATTATTATTAATGATTTAGTTTTTAATAAAGGCACTTCTGAATCAAAGCTTGGTTTTTAATTACAGTGTGATTGTAAGTGATTTATTAAAGCAATCAGACACTCGAGGTTGTGTATTATTGTGAATAAATCACAGGAAAGAGGTAAAACTGTTCTCCACTACACGCCGGGACTAATAGCAGTTCTTTATGGGATTTATATAATGCCACGCCCTTTTGTACCTCACTGGTTTATTATTTCTTCCTGACATAAACATACCTCATAACATCAGTCTCATAGGGATCAGAATATAGATCTGAAAGTTTTAGATGTTTAAAGGTGTAGAACCAGGTACAGCTCTCTCTCTCTCTCTCTCAGTGCAGCGGTAACTAACCTGTAAACGTGATCCTCCTCCGGCTGAGACAGCGGAGAGCTGCTGCTGTTTCGAGATACAGAAGGTTTCTGAGCCGAGCCGAGAGACTGAAGAAGAGAAAACACAAATAAATATGTAAATATAATTAAATGAAGTTACTTTCAAAGCTTCACTGATCAGAGACATCACACACACAGAGTTCCACATCCTGTCTGAAGATCCATTCATGTTCCTCTGGTTCCATCATGGAATGATCATGTGGGTGATTTAGTAATGCCTGTGATTTAGCAGCGCTGTGAAGTTCTGATGTTCTGATTCAGGTCTGTGCGGCTGCATGCACCGTCTTGTACGCAGAAGGAATGCTGGGAGAACCACACGGCTGAGAGGTACGAACGTTTAAAACATCCCACTGTAAAAGGTCTAAATCTAAATATCAACCGAGAGAGAGAGAGAGAGAGAGAGAGAGAGAGAGAGAGAGAGAGAGAGAGAGAGACTGGAGGTCAGACCTGTTGGGAGGAGTGCTGCGATCCAGTTCGGTTCTGAAGAGATCCGTTCAGAGCGTCAGATGACGGTGGAGGGGGCAGGGGGGGAGGTGCAGCATTGTCCTGCAGCAGGCTTCCACTGCTGGGAAAGGAGTAAGGAGTCTCTTCGGGGAGAAACACGGCGCACTTGGAAATGTGCGCGGTGGACGACTCCAGGTCCGCCAGCAACGCGTCTGCACGGAAAAGAGGACCGTTTGAACATCTCAGATCCTCAGAACACGACGTGCAGACACACGAACGTAGAGAGAACCCTGGACATGACGACGCCTGCTTCACGATGCAAGTTTAAACCGGAGCTCGGCGGAAACCTTCACATTCAGCCAGATTACTGTTAATGCCCTCAATATTTAGAACTGCAGATAATCTCTCATTAACATAACCTTCTTTAAACATTTAAACAATCTTTAAAGGTGTTGTACTGAAGTCTGACCCGGATATCAGACCCGTTATAAACCGACACATCCTCATTTGGTCATTTACATTTGGTCATTTAGCAGACGTCTTTTATCCAAAGGTGAGCACAGGGTTAATCACAGCTCCCCCTGCAGCACTGAGGGTTAAGGGTCTCGCTCAAGGAGCCACACTGGTAACTTCAGTGGACCTGGGCTTTGAACCCCCAACATTCAGATTGATAACCCAACACCCTGACCACTGAGCTACCGCTCCATCCTCATCTGCACACATCAAAATCCAAAATCAGACAAAAGCTATAAACTGATTAAAAAGCATTAACGTTACAGAAACATCATGATTAGTTTTTTTTTTTGGTTTTCTTATTTGTTAATATTACATGTTCTGTATTTAATCTGAACACAGTGTTGTAGAAAGACAGAAACAAAATCCTGTGTTAATTGTACATTATTCAGATAAATTTACACATTAAATAAAAAAAACAAGCATGAATAATGTTGAGTAATGTTGAGTACAGAAGTCGTGTCGCTGTGGAGAAGAGAATGAAGCTCTTTACTCAGACATGAAGCTCATGATCGGTTTCTAAAATAAACACACGGACGAAGAACAGAGCTTTAAACATCAGCATCACAGCCAACTGGAAACAGAAGCATGATTTTCCTCCTGCACTCGCACAGCTTCATTCCATTCAGTCCAACTGGCTTTACACAAGAAGTTAAAAATACACACACACACACACACACACACACACACACACACACACACACACACCTTTTGTATTATTCATATAAAATTAGCAGGGTCTAAAGCAATGTGCACTCCACACTTCAATCCACTCCACTGTATACAGAATTAAATAATAATACACTCGTAAACCGATGCATTCACTCTCAAAATGTCTAATCTCATATCTAATCATTATTAATTGCAGTGAATGTTTTAATATGTGGTTTAATATAATTTATTATTATTTATGAAGTCCCTAAAAGCGCTATATAAATGAAATGTATTGTTATATTTTCTGTTCCAGAATATTCTCAAAGCTCGATGTGTTCCATAGAGACACGTCATGGTTACCCCATAACACATTTGCAATCAAATAAAAACATTAGGTCATTTGAACATGTTCTTCAGACTTCAGTCGTAATGAAACAGGAAACGAAACATCATTCATTAATTCAGAACTCACTTTAACAGCAGCCTCTTAGCCAATGAGCACGCAGACGCGAGGTCATGTGTGAACATGGAACACAAGGACGTTCTACCTGTGAACTTTGTACTTCAGTGGTTTCTGATAAGAAAAACAATTCACTCATCAGGACGAGAATTTAATTATAGTTCATCATGAGGACCTCAGAGAAAAGCTGGAGCAACCAAAGACTGATGAACCAAATAACTTCATTCTGAAAGAGCCATCAATACAATATTCAGAGTAAATAGAAGTCTGCATCTAATCTCATCGATTACTGAGCAGAAAAAGTCGGGAAACACCCAGAACGGACGACCAGTCCATCACATGGCACACACACAGACTCTGAGGAGAAGGTTTTGCACTTATAGCTTTAATCTCAGTTTTGTGCTTTGGGTGAAACTGTGAGTGATATTAATACCCCCCCCCCCCACAAAGCTCATGAAGCCTAATCCTTCAACAATGGCTCCTGTAAACACAGAGCTGGGACCACAGGACGGACGGGTCATCGGGGGCCCCTGGAGCTGCTCCCCATGAGGCTGCTGCTGCTATATTTGAGCAGCGCCGATCCCGTGGGTGTGGTGCGCCGCTTTAGATAAACAGTTTAAACACGAGTTCTGTGTTCGTCTCTGAAGACGCAGGTATGATGAGCGCACTGCGTTTGAAGTATGATAGCATGCTTCAGCCTGCAACGAAAAAAAAACCACACTCCCTGCATCCTTCTACATCTCGCCTCATTAACCCTGCCACTGCCCTGCGGGGTCAATAATAGCATGTGGCTCCCACATTCCACGGACAGGGGGGAGAAAAGAATTCTCACTTGTTGAAGAACTGACAACACGAGTGGCACAGAAGGTTTATATGACAGCCCGATTCTAACCTGGGCTTCAGACATCTGAGCCAGCGCCAAAGAAAAGTTTATGAGCGCAAACCTGCGGGCTCGCCCTGGCCTATATCTGGAGGGGTCCAAGAAACAACCGATTCCAACAATAAGTTGCCCTTTTAAAGATCTGGACATCAGTTTTCAGACCATCAGAGTTAAATGAATGGAGTTTTAAAGCAGACGTCACCTTGCGGCTGAAGATTCCAACCAACAGGAATCTTAACTCTAACCATAAAAGCTACAAACATTAAACAAACTCAAAATCTAACTCAAAACACACTCCGAAAAAAAAGTTTAACACTACTCACAGTCTACAGGTGAATTTCTCCAAGGCCCTGTTCACACCTGAGTGTGTGTGCACGCCAGTAAAACTCGTGTGGAGTGAACAGTGAACATGTCATGCAGTGGGAGGGACGACAGCCCGCGCCGTTTAACCCCATACTGACCAAACAGACCGTCCTCGGCTCAGTGTGTGGCACCGATTCATCTCTGTATAAAGTCGCATAATGAAATAGTTCACTATGAAATCAGAGTTTAACCTCCCCGGGTCATTTTGCAGGTAATCTGATCCCCCCCTGCTCCGACTGAGGAGGGTTTATATATAGACAGGTCAACGGTGCGTCGGGATAACAACATGCACACGCCATATCCAAAACTCGCTGGGTTTAAATTTACCCATTGAGCCACATGGGAGCATAAATCCCAGCTATTTAAAGTTTCAGGAGCTGGAACTCGCTGTGGGGGAAACTGAAAATACGGGACAGGGATTCACACCGAAAAAAGTCCTACACCGAAACCACAGACTTTATACAGCCACTAAAACAGTTAACACGCCCATCATTCAGCAGCCATCAGGAACTTCACTCCACAGACTGAGTGTATGATATAAACACAGCGGGGAGAACATGCTACAGAAAGACGCTCTGCCATATTTAATGTTCCAGATCCTTTATCTCTTTTAAAACAGTTAATTAACAGGAACACAGATGCTGCATTTAAAGTTATAATGAGCTGGTATTTCGGAACGTTAAAAGAACTTACCACTAGATGGCGGTGTTTCCCGGTTTTGTGAGACTGTATTAACTCATCATTCTTTTCTCTGATCCTGGGGTCCTTTATTCTACTGACTTCTTGTTTTATATTTCGAACAAAACAATGAAGAACATGTTTATAATGAATAGGATTAATAGAATTAAAGAATCCATGCACACTGTTAACGGGGTTAATGATTAAACTGTGAAGCTAAATTACTCACAACTTAATGCCTCGGTGGGTTTCACTAAAACTGGAACAGAGTGCGAATATTAATTACCTCCTGTTAGAAGTGAAATGGGTCGGAATGTTTCAGTAACACAGGGAGAACTTCTCACCCCTGAAAGACTTTAAAATCCTGCTTTTGTTTAAAGGCTAAAACTAATCTACAAATTAACAAAAATAAGGTTTGATCCTTTATGGAACAAAGAAACATAATTGATTAACTAAATGCACTTTTCCACATGATGCTGGGGTTCATGTGCATCTGTGAGAAAGTTCGCCCGTTCATCCAGAAGAGCTTTTGTGAGGTCAGACGCTGATGTTGGCCGAGGTCCTGGGTCACACTCGTCCCACAGGTCTTAAATTGGGTTACGGTTAGGGCTCTGTGTGTTAGGGCTCTGTGCAGATCACTTCAGATTTTCCACATCAAACTCAACTGTGACATTATAGACCTTGCTTTGAGCACTGGGGCTCAGTTCCCCCCAAATCAGATTGAACACTGATCACTTTGGTTTTACATCAGATTAATTAGCCCTAACTAAAAGCATTCCATCATAAGTTTAAGCGGGGTGCACGTGGACGTCGTATGAAGCGGAGGAAGCGCTGTTGCTTTCAGACGGGTTATTTTAGTCCACATCAGAGTGAGATCACTGCTTTCTCACCTCCTTAAATGATCCGCGGGGTAAAAAAAGTCCCCCGCATTGCATTCAGATGGATATTAGAACACGCAACACCAACATGTACAATGAAACCTCATTAAAGAAATAAAGTTAAGAAACCATTCAGCAGATATAAATCATACGCAGTGCTGAGGTCACCTCACAGTGATTGTAGTGACCGTCCTTGGTGAACTAAACCACACACATTTGGGTTTACACACCTATTAAATCCCTCTCTCAGTACAGGAAATATAGTGAAGGATTTTGGCTCGTTGACTGCAAACCCCAAACCAGAACAGGATATCCTGTCTGCCCATCAGAATTCCTGTCAGTGGTGTGGTCAGACCATCAGAAAATAACAGCTCCATGGTGACAGGAAGGGTTTTTAATAAAAACAATACCCTCAGTAACCTGTGGGAGTGTGTGGGTGTGTTACAGTGAGACAGGGGGCTCATACACCAGATCTGACCCATGTGCTACCGAAAACAAACAGGAGGAGGCAGTCTTGAGTTTTAAATGACCATCAGAAGGTGGGAGCTCTTAAAGGAGAATGTAATTGTTTGTACGAGATAAAAGAACAAACTGCAACTAGACACAACTCTGTGGGGGGGGGGGGGGGTTATCAATCTTGTGAAGGCTAACGAGTACAACAACATTAATAAACTTATTTTAGATGATAACAGGTCACCAGCTTTGAGTTTAATGAATAGAACTTAAATCTCAAACCTACCAAACACCAGCACAGGAATTCATTCAACATCAACCATCAAACAAACTTAATAAATTAAATTAAATCTCATCATCATTCTCCAAATTCATACGGCGAGTCCACGTCAACAACAGAGTGTGTTACAGTCAGAAAGCAAAAACTGTTTAGATAAAATATCACAAAGGCCAGATTAAAGGGAAAGAAATCCCTTACTCCAGTGGAGGTCCCACCCCCTTCTGGCTCTTGGAAACCCCTTCCCCCACATCCACACCCATCCACCCACCCTGACTTGTGCGAATATCTGATTGAATTCCACACATTCCGCAGCAGAACCAGCAAAGAAAAGGGCCACAGAGGGAGAAAGGTAGAGGGACGTGTGGTCCACAGGCCGACAACAGGCCGCTTGACCGAACCCTCGAGTGCCACCGCGTCAAACTTCCCCCATCTAATTATAGTAAAACAGTCGGTGCATTGACAGAGCTGTTACAGCGAGCCTGATGCTTTCAGAAGATCTGAAAATACACACGGCGTTCTCACAGAGCTGCAACAGGACAGCGAGCTTCGACTGGTCAGCGCAATAACCTGCAACAGAATCCTGCAGCATGCAAACGAGAGAAAAAACGGGAAGTTTTAAAAATACTGCACATGCTGCGGTTAGAAATCCAACACTGGACTTTAATATTCATTCTGCTCTTTTGTGCACCACATGGACTATAGTTTCAGGACAGTGCACCCGTGTAATGTAACGACATAATGAGTGCTGACCCGAACCCTGTCCAGTGTTTTAAAATGCACACAATGCTGCAGTTCACGTCAAGCGCATGGAAGGAAGGCGTGATGGTTTTAAAACAGACGTCCCACGCAAACGAATAAAGAACGCTCGGCTGATTTACGAGCTGCAGGGAACATGTAGAAACAACTCAGTAGCTTCCAGGTATTTTACTGTACGACGTCCTGGGCAGAAGTCCCTGCAGAAACACTATACCACCTATATTTATACCACGGGGGAGAGAAACCAAGCGCGACAGAGAAATGAGACACAAGCATCAGAACAGAGAGAACAATAGAGAAAAAGACATCATAACGAGCTGCGTGTGTGTGTGTGTGTGTGTTTGGGTGGAGGCAAATATATAGGGTCTTTAAAATTAAAAAGTAACGCAGACATATCTGCAGGCGATATGTGGACATACAGAGTCTCAGTAAGTTAATGCTTCCCTGAAGATCCCAAAATAAAAGCGCTTTCCTGAGGACCGAACATACAGCTTGCAAGGGGTGGTGGGGGCACTATTCTGGAAACGTGTGCAGGCGCACACACACACACACACACACACACACACACACACACACACACACACACACACACACACACACACACACACACACCTATTTTAACCCAGCGTTGCTGGCTGACAGGGGTTTGAGTCCAGTGTATTTAATCCTGAGCGTATGGACTCCCTGTTCAGAGTGTTTTTCTTTACCATGCACTCGATGGAACTTGTTCTGCACATTATGCCCCTGGGGCAGGGAGTGTGTGTGTGGGGGGGGGGGTCTTACTGCTTTAGTCATGTGTCAAGAATTCAGCACAAACCCGGATTCCACTTCTGGAACTTGAAGGAAAACAATCAGGGCTGTGTCCTATCCGAGGAAAGGGGGAGAGAGTCATAGAAATGACCTGAGAGAGAGAGGAGCAGACATGATGCAGTGTGTAACCAACCTCCAGCCCATCCCATAATTACACCCGCTTTATAATGCAAAGCCATTCTCTATGTTTACAGACAACACACACTGATTACCGGACCACACGGCACACACGGGGCAGTTTAACACACATCAATCCTAATGATTATTATACATTAAAGCTCTTAATTACACATCTCAAAACTCCTCATCATACATGCACCCACCGCCACCTTAAGCTTTCTGGGTCAGGACAAAATGAGAACATGCAAATTCCAAACCAAATCCAGGGGCGACCATGTGACCCGCTGCATCTGCATGATCATCATCATCATCATCATCAGATCATATTGTATATCTCAGCGATACGACTGTAATTGTGAGCAGTGTGTATAATATTAGTGTGTATATAAACTAATGATGGAAGCAGTGCTTGTGACGAACTCAACAGTGCTACAGTACGAAAATAAAGTTTGCTTATTACACAAAAAACGTGCTGCTGCTGTAAAAACTAAGACGTGTTTCGTGTGTAAACACTGCATTCGGTTTGCACACCACACTGAATGGACACATTTTAATCAGGACTCCGTGTTTACACTGTACTCAGTTTGGGCTTTGAGGTTCTAATTAGGGTTCTGATTGTGTTCTGTAATGAGAAGCTTAGTTCGGTGTACGTTCAGTGACATCCATAGCTCAGATTTAAAGACTGCGAAACAATGTGTTTTTAAAATAAATGGTTTTAAAAAGTCATTTGTGAGTATTGTTGTAAGATGCCGTCTCAGCCACCCGGACTGACGAAAAATAAGTGGTTTAAAGTTTACAGACATGCAAAAAGTGGTACTGCAGGAAACGCTGTTAGAAGTGTGAGAGAGACGTGAGAACATACGAACACATACGGCGGGTGGGGTGGGTGCCATGGTGGCGTGGCGGTTAACGCTCTAACAGAAGGGTGAAGGCGGTCACCTGACACCAGCGTGTCTGTCTGAGGGGGATATTGTTTGCTGAAATGCCTTTTGCGTGTTTAACAAATTGAAAGCAGGGAAACATTACGCCACGGGTTAAATATTCAACCTCAGCATATGGCTGTGATGTAAGCAATGAGCTAACGTGCCGCGAGTGAGCTCATGTTTGGAACGGCGGTGCTGGATGAGGGTTGTGGACTTCATTGGAGTCAGATCTCATGATTTCGGTAACGTAGGGGTGGACAGGACAGCGGCGGGCAGGAAGCCAGTGAACTACGCCGGCGCAGCACACTGTCCATCTGCTGTCCGTTAACGCAGCGTCCCCCTCTGATCTGACGAGGAACCGCTGAGGAACGCACTAACAAACAGGCCCTTCCGCATGACTGCAGTTTCCTGAGGAAGTGCTCTTATGGAAGTGCCAGTAAAGACTCGAGGCAGACTCAGGATGTGTGTGTGTGTGTGTGTGAGAGGTGGTCCATGGACAGGAAATCATTTTACTCAGGCCTAAGCTTTATTCTGTTAACCCTCTGGCTTCCTCACTCACTTCAGATTTCTCTCTGGTGCTGCGTCTAACTTCAGAGGGACGCCGCGGTACAGAGTTCACCAGCAGAACGTTGACAGCGTGTGAAAATGTTTCAGCACCTAATGTTTCCCGCTCGCCGAGGCGCTCTGGATGAAGATGGGGTCACACCCTGAGGTTTATGTCCTGCATATCTGCAGCTCATGAAACTGCATCCAGTGTTTAAAGCACTGAGAGGTTTACCAACTGATTCAACACATGCACTTTAACCCAGAAATGTACCACGGCTATTTGTGTATGCTCTCTCTCTCTCTCTCTCTCTCTCTCTCTCTCTCTCTGTGAGAATGCTGAGTAATCAGACACACCTTAAATCAGCACAGTAAAGAGATGACAGCAGGAATCCTCAAACGCTAACCGATACTCAGATATATTCATCATTTCAGTGAACAAATGTACAGCTGAAATGCTTAAATAATCATAAACTGTCAGAATTTTTTGTTGAGCAATGTTTATATTTATGTAAATGAGCACTGACGTCCAATCAGAATGCACATGTGCTCCTCCTTAATTACTTTAACTGAGGTTTTTTTTGGAAGTATGTAGAGAAACAGGTGGGCTTCGTGCTGTAAAGTCCAAACAAGGATGTACTAAAAAGTGTCCAGTGAGTGTGAGTGTGTGTGTCGCCCACTTACACAAAACTACAGCAAACAGCAGCGACAGACAAAACTCTGTGAGCGCAGCATAACTCATCACCCTCAAGGAAATGATCAGGGCAGAATTAATAAAAGACTGAGGGTTTCTCGGGTCAATCAGGCCTGACCCCGCATCACTCACTGTTCAGCGGAAACATGCACGTCGTCCACCGAACGCAGACAGACAGATGGCCGGTCGCTAATTGGAAACTTTTCTGCCTGGTTGAATCTCACACAATGAACAATAAAGCTGTTAATCAGCAGCTCACATCAGTGTCTTCGTTTTAGCATCAGAAGTGGAGGAGGCAAAGGAAAAAAGTAAGGAAAAAAACAAAGGGGGCGGGTGCAGCCGCTTGGCTCTGACTCAAAAGGACACGCCCATGTTCAAACATGCACATTACCCCGAGGGCAGAACCTCTCTGCTGCTTCATGAAATACATGGCCTACAGCAACACGTTCTGAATAAAAGTGGAAGAGGAATGTGTTGAACATAAAGAACATGGTGAAGGTGAACCGTACTGCCGTCACACACACACACGTTAAACACAGCGCAGGTGACGCCGGGCTGCACAGGGAAGTGTTTCACTCACTAATAAACGTCCTGAATGACCTACAGGACGTATCCGTGTTGAAGTCTGATCCGTAAGGTTTCGGACCGGATCGGAGCGGTTTGTTTTGATGGTATTAGTTGCGTTGTGCAACGGCAGAGATTTAGATTCAGCTTTAGTGTTGATGCGGTTGCAAAACCCGACGTGGCTTTAATCCCGGATCACAAGGCATGAACGACGTTACACAAATCTATGATGCGTCATCCACTTAAGATGCGCTACTTCAGCATTCAGTCTATTATTATCACCTACGTATCTTTAAAAGAGGAAGAAAGACTCCTGTTTTTAGGATGTTATTTATGTTAATGTAACCCATACACGTTTATCCTCCCGAGTCTCCCAGTTGAATGCAAATGAGCTAAACTTCTGTTTTAAAACTCTGAAAAGGGAAAAACAGGCCAGATACTGTTATTATATTTAAATA
Organism: Corydoras sp. C115; assembly: GCA_019802505.1. Classification (NCBI taxonomy): domain Eukaryota; kingdom Metazoa; phylum Chordata; class Actinopteri; order Siluriformes; family Callichthyidae; genus Corydoras; species Corydoras sp. C115. The sequence goes on from JAFMOC010000134.1 coordinate 1,176,946, forward strand.
TAAAAAATGGACTTCCCCAAACTGTTGCTACAAAGCTGGAAGCATACAGATGTCCAAAACGCATGGTTGGTATGTATGTAATTATATATGGTTGATCCTGTGTATATGCAGCACTAACACCCCCAAAAGAGTTCAGCTGTACAAACGGCCCTTCAGGGATTAAGGGTCATCTTTCCCACGGACACCACAAATTACAGTTTCAGTTCCTGTACGGGCAAATGGGACATCATCTGGATCTTAATATGCTCTTCAATGTGCCTACAATCTCCACTTTGGTGTAGTGCAGACAGAGGATCTGCATTGCTGAATAAAACAGAACACTCTGTAAAAATGAGACCAAACGATTCTGAAGTGTTTGTACAAGAATGCTAACTGAATCACATCACACATTTAAAGTCGAACGTTACTCTCACATCTCGTTAAACTGATGACTTGGTGATGATTTTTTTGTTTATGCACACAGACACGAGAATGGAACTTCCACCACAATGATAAAGCCCACAAGCTTACCAAATTAAAACCACTTCCTGGTCAATACCAGCTTGGTTCATGTCTGTGGTGCTCTTGCTTTTGTTGCTAAAAAACACACAGTGGTCCAAATTTACACCAAGTTTTAAAGTTTACAAACCCATTTAAGCTCCAATTAAACCTCAATGCAGGTAAAAATCCAGGAAAACAGAACAGAAAATAAAGCTGCCGTGGAGGAGGATCACCTGGCTGATGCACCCCAGACACCTGCATTCCTCCAAATTCATAGGGACAGTTCGGGAAAGTCCTCAAACATTTGGCCATGAGGAATCAACATTCCAGTTTAAACATAAGAATAAAAAAGTTTTTTCCCCCCCATTAAACCTCAGTAAACAGATCATGTAGTTAATAGAATATAAAAAATTAAAGAAGCTGATTAATTATTTCAATGAAAATAAACATGGGATAAATGATTATCTGCTCTGAGACAGTGTTATGTCTTCAGCGTGGTCCAAGGCTGCAGACGGAGAGGTCCCCCTCTAAGTTTTAAGAGATCACTTATTTCTGGTAATGAGTGTAATTATTGTATTTCATATCCTCATAGTTTTTATTGATCATATTTAAATCATGTTTGTAAAGAAGCAGATTTTATTTTATTTTTTATAATAGAAGTTTGACCTAAAAGCCACAGAGACATGACTGTGAAGCTCGAACAAAGTTCTTGATTGTACTTCCCGATAAGCTCCAACCTTCATGTTTGAACTTGGCAGTTTGTTGTTGCGTGTGGAGAATAACCCACCCAGAAGAACAACAAGAACACCCGACGTCACCATCAAAAATGTTCATGATCCGACTCAGCGGCAGCTCTCTTCAGATTTCAGGTGGTTTGAAGCCTGTTCTATGACTGAACACATGTAATAATCATGTATCACGCATTTCTATGACTGAACACATGATCTACATAAACAGGTATTATTTGGGTGGTGGATGACGCTCTGAACTGCAGTGACACTGATGCACTGTAAACAGGTTAGGAGGATGACTAACACAAACCATGCAACAGACATGAGTGTGGAAACAAGATGATGTATCTACACCACACTGAGCCAAACTGGGATGAATTGGTACACCCACTGCACACACACACACACACACAATCTTATAAACGCAATTGACCTGAATTCTTAGACACAATAAAACCGTGTGAGACATCTTACGGTGTAAACAAATCTTAAAGGTGTATGGGAATGGGTCGTTCCCAATTATTTTAAAGCATATACAGTATAATCATGTGAGGACGGCACGGTGGCTTAGTGTTTGGCATGTTCTCCTCTCAGCACTGGGGGATTCCCGGTTCGAATCCCACATCTGGGTGGAGTTCCCATGTTCTCCCCCTGTCTGCCTGAGTTTCCTCCGGGTTCTCTGGGTTCCTCCCACAGTCCAAAAACGTGGATCAAGGTGAACAGTATGCCCCAAATTGCCCCGTATAGTGAGTGCGTGTGTGTCCAGACTGGTGCCCTGTCCTGGGTGTCTCTGTCCTCTGGGTGGACATGAGGAACGCCGTGGTGAATAGTGTTCATGTTAAATGTTAATGTGAGCAGCTGTTGAAAACAAGGCCTTTAAAACTCCTGAAACTGCGGCTTTAAGAAGTTTCTCACAGTCCGACTCTCACAGGTTTACTGACGAGCCAGGACGAGCTAAAGCTAACCGAACCGAACCGAACCGAGCCGAACCCGCGGATAACCAGCGACCCGCAGGTGAAACGGCCCCGAGCGGCGCGGTGTGAAGCCCCGGGTTCGGATCCCTAACGCCGGCGGTGGGTCGGTGGGTCGGTCGGTGGTTGTTGGTTAGCAGAGCGCGGAGCAGCGCGTTAGCTCCCCCGCTCCAGCCTCCGATTAAACCCCCGAGATATTCAGATAAGAGCGGCTCACCCAGATCGTCCATGCTGCTTCACCGGTACCGCAGGTCCTCCTCCACCGAAGCACACCGACGCGAGCTCCGCGGCTGCAGATTAGTCTTTGTGGAACAAGTTTTTTCCGAAGTTGTGTCTCTCTCTCTCTCTCTCTCTCTCTCTCTCAGGTCCGCCAGAGTCCGAGTCCCGGCGGAGACATCAAAGCAGCGTCGACCCACTGCGCACGCGCGCCCCCCAGCGGCCGCTCGACCGACCACATCAACCGAGCTGAGGGATCACCGCAATCACGTGACCCATTCTTCTCCAGCGTATAACATTAATAAAACCCAACATTCATTTTAGGGCGCCTTAGTGGTTAGCACGGGTGGTGTTTGCATGTTCTCCCCGTGTCCGCGTGGGTTCCCTCCCACAGTCCAAAAACATGGATTAATATAGAGTGTGTGTCCAGCGATAGACTGGCGCCCTGTTCTGGGTGTATCTGCCCAGCACCCGAAACGTTCTCCCCTGGATGGGCATGGGGAACCCCTCCTCCCATCGCGACCCTAATAGAGGATAAAGCAGAAGATGATGTTTGGGATGGAGGGATTCATTTTATCATACGACTTTCGATCTCCAAATACATAGTTTTGTATTATGACGTCACATTGTGAAGCTTACTGCCGTCATTTTATTCTTGTAAAACAAAGGTTTAAAAAAATACTTTATGGTGGAAATATAACAATATTGTACTTATGTACAATATTGTAAAATTCACCTTGTAGACAATGTTACGGAGTCAGTCACATTTTACATATCTTCATTGACCTCTAATTTTACTCTTATGGTGAAGAGTTTGAACAGAGACTGCGTAGTGTGTGTGTGTGGAAAATGACTTTGCGCTGTGTAGCTCCATCATGAACGAACATAGAGGCCCTTCTCCAAACTGTTCCCACAAACTTCACTTATACATTTATCCAAAAGTGTTTAGTTTTATAACATATGCCAATGGGACTGAATAAAACCTCCAAATTCTGTAAATATACATTACTGCAACTTGAAAAATCAACCACATTAACATTATTTTTTATCTTGTGATTTTATTTGTAAAACTACATTTTTAATCCGCGGCTCTGAAACCCTATCCCAGTCATAATAACTGTATGAATGTCAAGTTCTTTGAACAGAATCTCAGAGTAATAAAACCTCTGATGTAAGGACATATCGATTGATTCCTGTTAGCATGTTAAAATGCTTCGTGCTGGTGTTTTGTCTCCGTCCTCCTCGGCTTCCTGCAACTCAGCTTCTGAATTATTGACGTCTTTATGGTGCAGTCTCCTGGAGAAAGCTTAATGAGACTGAAGCATCTGAGACTTTACATAATCACAATCTCCAAATCCTCCACATTCCTCTGTTCTGCATGCTGTGCGTATTTGCCTACATTATACACTCACTGGCCACTTTATTAGATACACATTCTTGTGTTTAACCTAATTTTTTAGCTCCACTGCTCATGGACTTTGTAGTTCTCCGATGCATTCTGTAGTTCTTTTGTTTCTCCACACACTCCGCAGGTGTGTTTGTGTCTCTTCACCGTCATCCTGTATCACTGATGGAGGATGGGAGGATGAAGAACACAACAGATGACTTCCTGTCTCTAATTCTACATCTAGAAGGTGGAGCAGTAAGGTGGAGGTGTGTAATAAAGTGTGCAGTAAGTGGAAACAGGGTTTAAAAACTGAAAATAAAAATAATCAGGCTTTGGTGTTGAAGTCACATTAAAAGTCCTCCGCCCGGAGCTTTTCCTCCTCCCGTGCCGTTAGAGGCTGCTGTGCTAGGAGCTTGCCGTGCAGCCGGTGGTGCTTCCCGATCCCGAGCTTGGGCAGTCCTCGGTTGAGGCCCTCCAGCAGCACGCAGGCTTTGCACAGCGCCTGGCTGGAGATGTAGCCACAGCGCGAGCACGTTCCCTGCACGGGCATCTTCACACCGTCCTTTACTGAGAGGTTCTCACCCGAGTGAATGATGTCAATGATGACGCTGGGCCTGATGGCCTCCAGGTCCTTAAGGAAGGCGCGTGCGTGGCCGCGGTACGCATTGGGCGAGTAGACGCACTCGGTGGAAAAGTAGTCAAGCTTTTTGAAGTAGGCGTAGAGCACGATCTCCTTCTCGTAGGCGTATTTGAGGGGCTTGCAGCGCGGCACGGCCCCCTCGCCGTCGCTGGCTGTGCTGATCGCCGTGCAGCGACGCAGGCGCGCAATGTCACCACGCAGCACGTTCATCAGGACCGTCTCAGCGATGTCATCGGCGTTGTGACCTGAACACAGAACAAATAACAATCAGATGTTAGATTACTCCATGCACCATCATCTACAGAACATCAGGGTTTCTCAATGAAAATCAAGAACACACACCATGACGCCAATGGAGCGGCGCGCACCTCAGCATGGATCTGTTTTAATTTGGTGCCGTGCTTTTAGTTAAGGGCTGATCGAGAAAGCCAATTAGTCAAATTGGAAGATTAGAAGGTTTTATTATCAATAAAGACATCATGTTATAAAGTGTAGCTAATTAAATCTTGAATAAAATCTGTTTGTGTGAAGTGTGCAATAATAAATAAAAATTAATTAACTAATTAAATTAAGAACATAAATGTTACTTTAAGGGCAGAACTGCTGTGGTAGCATTAAGGGGTTGTCAAAAAGTTATTTATTTATATATACATACATACACACACATACACAAGTCATTTCCTTCAAACTTAAAAGGAAGTCAGGTCATCCAAACAGTTAAACCACATTGATAATAGAATCATTTAACACTATATTCATCCATTATCTTCTGCTTTATCCTCTATTAGGGTCGCGGTGGGGTTCCCCATGCCCATCCAGGGGAGAACGTTTCAGGCGCTGGGCAGATAGACCCAGGACAGGATGCCAATCCATCGCTGGGCACACACAGACATACTCTATATGGGGCAATTTTTTTGAGAATTAAATTGACTTGATCCATGTTTTTGGACTGTGGGAGGAAACCGGAGAACCCGGATGAAACCTACACGTACACGGGAAGAACATGGAAACTCCACCTAGATGGGGATTCGAACCCCCGGAATCCCAACGCTGAGAGGCGAACGTGCTAAACCACTAAGCTACTGTGCCACTTTTAAAAATTAAACCATGTTCTATATATTTAAGCATAGACATCATTTATTAATTTGTTTAAGCCTAACTGTAAATCCATCAGTACGATTAGTTCTGTAAATTTCCACATATAATATTGATATTGATCTGATACTAAACCAATATTCTGTTAAAATAAGATGTACATGCGCAGAAGGAGCGTTTTCATGTGTTTATGTGCGTCTGTGTGAGGGAGTGTGTGCCCAACAATAGATTGCCCCCCTGTCCTGGATGTATCTGCCCAGCACCTGAAACGTTCTCCCTTGGATGGACATGGAGAACCCCCCCCCGAAATCCGGGTAGAGGATAAAGCAGAAGATAATGAATGGATGGATAATCCTCTACTAGGGTTGTAGGGCGCTGGGCAGATACACTTAGGGCACACACACACACACACTATGGGACAATTTGGAGTATTTAATTTTAGACTGTGAGGAAACCGGAGAACCCGGAGGAAACCCACGCGGACACAGGGAGAACGTGGAAAGTCCACCCACGTCCCATTGTTTTTCTTTGTGTTGCTGGAGTGTTGATGTGTGTGACAGACATGTTTATTGGAGACCCGTATTGACTGGACACGGGGCGGGTCCCCTCTGGAGGTGGACGGTGGTCAGTCGTACTGACCTGTGCAGATCTTGTCCACGTTGAGCATCATGGCGCCTCGGTCCAGCGCCTGCCTCCTGAAGACGCCGCAGAAGGTGCAGTTGTTCTTCAGCCCCACCTGCTCGACGATGGCGTCCATGGTCCAGCCGTACAGCTGCCGGTAGGACAGCACGGTGAGGGGCAGGCCGTACTGCCGCTGGTTCCGCCGGACGGTCTGCAGGGAGTCGTCCCGGTAGCCGGTGATGCCCTCGTCCACGGAGATCAGCAGCAGCTTCAGGCCGTAGTCGTAGCGCTCGTTCAGGACCGTCAGCACGTGGGCCAGCACCGTGGAGTCCTTCCCCCCCGACGCGCCGATGCCCACCGTCTCCCCCCGCCGGAACAGCCGCGCCGCCGCCACGCTGCGGTGCACCTCCTCCTCGAAGGCCCAGAAGAAGCAGGCCTTGCACAGCGAGTGGCCGGTCTTCGGTCGCCGGAGCACGGCTCGGTTCTGAGCGCAGCCGCTACACGTGACGGGCATGGCGGACGCTTCCGTAACGCTTTTAAAGTTCAAAACTACAATCAATAAACAGAACTACAACTCTCTCTCTCTCACACACACACACACACACACACACACACTTCCGTTTCCCACTCGCGATCCCGTGTGTTTTTAGCAGCCGAGCCGTAATGTAATATAATATACACGAGCGCCACCTTCTGGACTGGGTGGGATTGACAGCCCTGCAGCTGAGTGTACGAACACTGAGGCGAACCTGATAAAGTGCATGATGAGTGTAAGTGTCTGTAGGACTGTAAATGATTAAAGTGATTAAAAAAATAAGAAAACAAATGTAATGACGGTGTCTAGAATCTTTATTCATTTATTCATTCATTATCTCCCGCTTTATCCTCTATTAGGGTCGCGGTGGGGTTCCCCATGCCCATCCAGGGGAGAACGTCTCAGGCGCTGGGCAGATACACCCAGGACAGGGCGCCAATCCATCGCTGGGCACACACTCACTCACACAGACACACTCTATATGGGGCAATTTGGAGAACTCAATTGACTTGATCCATGTTTTTGGACTCTGGGAGGAATCCCTAGTGCTGAGAGGCGAACGTGCTAAACCACTAAGCCACTGTTTAGAATCTTTAAACAGCATAAAAAATAAAATAAAATAAAATAATAATAATAATAATAATAATAATAATGCATTTTATTTATAAATGGCGCCTTTCAGGGCACTCAAGGACCCCTTACAAAAGTTAAAAGGGACACAAAAGTTAAAAGGGACACAATATAAAAGGAGATAAAATAAAATAAAATCAGACAAACAGATTTAAATACAATCATTCACAATCATCGCATAAAATAATGAACAGAGAAATGTGCAGGGAAAATTAGGAATATGCGAGTGTAAAGAGGTGGGTTTTGAGCCGGGATTTAAAGGTTGATAGACGGTCAATATTGCGAATTTTGATAGGGAGGTTGTTCCAGAGAGATGGAGCAGAGTGGCTAAATGCTCTTGCCCCCATAGTGGACAGGTGGACTGGAGGGACAGGGAGCTGACTAGGCATGGGGAGAACATGCAAACATCACCCACATGGGCCCTTGTTTGTGCTCAAATCCAGGCAGTAGACTGAATAAGCTGCCTGCTTTGCCAACATTCCACCTTGGACCATTTGCTAAGCTTAGGCATTCAAATTCCGTTCGGAATGTCTGCCTGATTTGATTACATTCAAACCCGGTGTTTCTCCCAAAGTTGAGTTGCAGCCTCATCCTTCACTTAAACACATAAACATTAAAGACATCGATCAAAGTCTCTGAAGAAGAAAATATATTTTTAATGTTTGAAACTGGATTTCCCAAACATTCCCTTAGAGTGTTCAGATCTGTAACGGTGGGTTTGCAGCATCTCAGATGCACTGTGTGTTGTGTTGATATCAGCTCCGTCCAGTAGAAAAAAAACACATGGCATCATGAAAAGTTTTAAGACTTTATAGAACACATTCATTATTATAAAAAAAGGGGACAATGATTTTTAGGGCGGTGCATCCACATTATGTGGTATCTGCTCTGCAATGTTCATGTGTCAACACACAACACCACAAACAGACGCAGTTGAGTTTCAGGCCTCTTTAAAACTAGTTTTGAAAGGCAAATGAGAATTCTCTGGATGTTCAACCATGACACCACTGTCTTTATCATAACGTCAAATCCATGTATGTGAGATTATTTGGTTGTTGATGTGTCCATTGGTGGACAAAACAACGTGCAACATTCTAAAACTGAAGCCCGTGGTGCTTATCGTCATCCCTCTATAGAACACCTCTATAGCAGGTTTGCCCATGATGATCATGTGACTGAGCTGCTGTGTTGTTGTGTTACAGAAAGGGATCATCCGCAATCACGGTTTTTGATAGTATCACCAAAAACGACAGAAATCCTCAGCCTGACTGCAGCTCTGAACAGGGATCCAGCAGCAGCCATCTCACCAAACGGGTGTTAAAGAATATGGCTTTATATGCAGCAGACACACGTTTGTTTAAATGAATGATATGTAATGAAATGATGTGCTGCACTGATGGAAAGTCCTGAGTTCTGACAACGCGCCGACTACGCACTGTACACACGACAATCAGTCATGAATTAAACCATTTGTAGATGTTTAGGGAGTCTCTGTACTCCTGGTGTGTTTGCAGATATTCACACGCTGTACATATGGGCTTCAGAAACTCCTGGTTCTCCATCACAGGATGAGGTTTTGCACTAAAATGTCTCCTCCACTGAAAGTACCGCTGATATCGAGACTTGTCTTTGTCCAGTGCGAGCAGATGTTCCACCAGCTCTTTCACGCCGGGGAAGTCATTCACGTGGATGAAGGAATCGCTGGGAAAGAAGGTTTCATAGTTTTCTCTTGGGGGTCCCAACACGACCGGGACAGTCCCGACTGAGAGCGGTCCATTCACCTTCTCTGTGATGTAGTCCCTGTGGATCGAGTCTTCAAAGGCTAGGTAGAACCTGCAGCTAGCAATAGTGGGGTAGTAGTCTTGATCCTTCAGGGTCTCTCCGTTGGCATTTCCATAGACGTGAACTTTGATGTGCTTCCTGAGCTCCCTGTAATATCGGTTCCCGGCGGACGCATCATCGATGGGCCTGTCGTCGTTCACTATCCAACAAACCAACTTGTCCTTCTTTGGGATGTGGATGTTTTCATCCGGATGCTTATTGATGCTCAGCTGATGTTGAACTGGAATATCAGCGTCCTGTCTGTAGCTGAGCGTGAGGTTGAAGAGGTTCTCTAAGCCTCGGATTAGCAGCGTGTCGGTCGGCGGTTCCATGTGGAACCAAATCCATCTCTGGAACGGCGGTCGTGGAGAAGGCGGGAGGTTGGACAGATTCTTCTTAATCGCCTTGTGAAAAACGAGCACGGCGTCCGCCCGACTGTACAGCGACCGGTCGTCCGTCAGAACGCAGCCGTCCATCCCCAGCACGGCCCTGCAGTCACTCAGGTTGAACCTCTGGTTCTCAGGCCAAAACCATAATAAGAGCACAGGTTTGTCTGGAGGCCTGGTTCGGTCATAGTACTCAGAGTACTGATGAGGCGTGGCGTAATAAGGTTGACAAAACGGGATGAAAGAGGTCGTTAAATATGCAAATAAGCCACAGACCAATCCCCAAATAAAAAGAGAGAAAATCTTCAGGGACCTGACGGACGCTCTCAGGTTTGAAGTTCCTACAAAACAAAGAGACTGAAGCTGAAATCACACGTCTACAGTACAGAAGAGCAGAAGATGATCAGATTTATAAACTGTGTGAGGTCTCTGATTCCTCAGCGTTCAGTGAGGTCCTGAAGACGAGCAAGAGCCACAAACAGAGAAACCAGGACTCATTCTGAACTGATTTGGTTCTCAAAACAGATTCAAAAGCTGATATAACATTGTGGGTTTTTTTTGCATATGCCTTCAGAGGTGAGAGGAGTGAGCATACTGTCCGAAGAACCAATAATAGCTTTTTAAGTGTCACATCTGATCATCTGCAGAACAGCGTGTGGAACCGAGCGATTCCTTTAACTCTTAAACTCCTCAGAGGTTAAAAACACCTCACTGAACCGATCAGCAGAAAGGTGAGGGGTTCGAGTCTCTGTCTTTGTGTCTCTCAGATCAGATATGAATCAGACCCTCTGATTGCTCTGACAGATGGGGAGAGCAATCAGATGGTCAGGGGAGAAAGTTTTGGCAGAGTAGTCTATTACTGGGCACAAACTCACTCACACACACTTAATATGGGGCAATCTACTGCACTTAATTTACCTTGAAAGCACGTGTTCGTACTGTGGTAGGAAATACAGCTCTATATGAACTAACCACTGCACCACGTGACGCGCACAGCCGCTTTCCAAACGAAGAATTATGAAAACAGGTCAGGAAACGAAATTTATAAAATTCCAATTTAAACAATCAGACAAACTAACAAAATAGTTCAAATAAAGTTAACACACAGAGGTTCTAAAGGCAGTGCGGGAATAAGGTTCTCTGCGCAAACAGGAACAGAGCGCGCTCCAGAACGCGCAGACTCGGGTTCCTCACTGACTTTATTCTGTCATTAAGTTCATTAATCAATTATTACAATAATCATCAGAGATTCAGTGTGATGAAGATGATGATGATGGTGGTCGGTACCTTTTTTAATTTTAAGCAGCACCTCGTTCAGCAGCAGGTCCATCGTGGAGACGCAGACTCGAACCGCCGCTCCCCACACTGCGTTACACACACACACACACACACACACACACACGTTACACACACTCACTCACTCACTCTCACAAATCCCTCATCTAAATTTCACAGCCGATTTGGTCATCACTGATACTTTCGGTTTGTGGTCAGTGACGCGCGGTTTGTTTGCAGAGGTGTGTGTATGTGTGAGTGTGTGTGTGTGTCTGTGTGTGTGTGTGTTTCAGGACAGACAGATTTATCTTCCAGATGTTTTCAGAGAATTGTTTTAAGTTTTTTCCTCGTTTTATTGTTCACACGCAGCAGCAGAATAAACAACACGTAGAAGCAGAGAAATAACGAATAAAATAATTGTTACGCACAAATCCAGGATCAGCACTGATTCTCAGGTGTTCACATCTGCTTCCGGCTTCAACATCTGGATTCATTCTGAATTTATTCTGAAGTGCTGGGATAAGCACTAACTTGTCCCATTAACACATAGCCATGAATTTTGTACACCTGTATGTGTCACTCTTTGTGGGAAAATTAATTAGTCATTAATGTAGTTTTGCTTAATGACTAGTGACGTCAACACAAAATATAAGTGTTTAATTACAAAAATGTTTTATTCAGTTCTACTAAACTACTAAAATGTTTTATGTTCACTTGGCGCCATCTGCTGGTAAAAACCTGACACTGCAGCTTCAGAATAAGGTACCGTAATTAATTTATATTCGTTTGAAGCTAAATTAAAAATTAATATCATTCAGGTGATTTGTTATTACAGAACATCAGATCGACTCGTTTGATTTGTTTTGGATAAAACATTTACCATTTAGACTCTTCACGCTGCAAATGTTTCCTAATTCGTTGTTTTAAAGCCAGCTATCAAATTTTTTTAATTTAATTAATTTACCACATAATTGTAATACACTTGTGTTTTATTATTTTTATATAGATTAATATATTAAAGTGATAACTTTGGAATGATCAGAACCTCAGGGCTTAATACAGGGCTTAAAAATTTTGGCTTTTGGTTCCAGCTTAAAGAACTTTAAATATTAAGACTGTTTTTATTGTCTGCTGTAATTTATAGACATGAACTAATTCACGAGGACAGGAACCAATGTTGGGTGAGAATGTGTGTGATTGCCTTTTTATTTATTTTGTAAATTTCTGGAGTTATGCTGCAGCAACAACCAACCTCTTTAAAACTGTCTGAGGATTAAATCCTGTTTTTTTTAGTTTTTTTTTTTTTTTAAATGAAAATGAAGGATGTTTACATAATTTAGTTCATTTGTTGTATTTTTAATGCGCTGTGTGTTTCTTATTGCCTGTTGTTGGAAAAAACAACTCATTTTAAAAATAACGATCATTAAGTTAAAATAAAATATAGTGATTAGTAAAGAAATAAAATGAAATGGTACGGATACTAATGAAGATCGGGGGGGGGGGGGGGGGGTCACGGTTGAGCGCGACCCGAAGTCTTAGTGAAACCAGTCCGAGGTACTTAATATAAATCAATACTTAAGACCACGGCACGTGGCTTTTTTGTAATTCTTCTTAATTAGGTCCCGGGGGCCCGAGACCCGGCCCCGCGCCTAAAGCTGGCTGTATAATCGCATCCAAACTCCGCCCCGGCTTCCACCCGCCACCGCGCTGATGATGGCTACAGGAAGGCCCACTTGGCCAGGTGCGAACGTGGCTCGTGTTCTAAGATGTAAAAAATTGCTGACAGGAAATCAATGTTCTCCCCTGATGCTACACGCTGCGTGATGAGTCCAGCTGCCACGCACGCGCCTCTGATGTCACCCCCGTCGCCAGGATTGCGACAGATGGCATATAGGAGCAAACCGGGGCAACCAGCCACGCCGCCACACGTTCAAACGACAAGAACAAGCCTCTGTCTGACCTCATACACTGACATAAAGCTGGGTTTGTTAGGGCGGTGGATGATCCTCAGTATTGCAGTGACACTGACGTGGTGCACTCACTGTACACTGTGCGCCACCTTGTGGATGTAGGGTCAGACAGTAGCTGCACTTCTCTTTGATCTTTCTAGTCTTCCTTTAATCGCAGATTAAATTTTTTTTCTTTTTTATCCCAAAACTTTAAAATGGCAGAATTGCTTTTATGTTTCTGGAACTAATAACCCTGATGGTTCGGCTCTGATGGCTGTGGTACGGTGAGCATGGGAGGTATGAAGGTGGAGGTGCAGCAGCAGCAGCAGCAGCGTCAGCACTTTGAGGGACTTTATAGAGCTAACAAACGAGCTGCGGCGTAACTCGGCTCGGCGGCTCGTTTCCTCTCGGTGGCTTTTTGTCGGAACACGCTGGGGAGACGAAATGTAACGACCCTCAACGCCAGGCCTGTCCGTCTGACAGATTACTGTCTGCTTACTCATTGATTTGTGTTTCCTTTAAAAATGACCCGCATCCCTCGTGGATCTAATCCATAATTAGGCTCGGCTTAAATGATTCTGGCCGAGGTGCCGGGTGTCCCTCTCTGTCTGCTTCACCCGGCCACTTTCATTTTCATTCCTCTCGCCCCTCGCCGCCCCCCACCCCCCCGCCCGGCCCTTATTAGAGATTCGGCAGACTTGCTAAAACGGTGGGGTGCCCCATTCTCCTCACCCCCGATTCACTGAGTCAGTGCCCCCGTCCCACACAAAGACACGGACAATCTGTGCTACAAATCACCCGCAATGGCTCGGCCGCACTCTCCGAAGAGCAGTTACGGAACGCCGAAGTGGCACATGTGATGTCCAAATGCACAACGGGCCTCCTAATTGGGTGGATAAATGGAGAGCTCATATTCAGATTTGCTTTATTTTGCCTCCAAATTTGTCTCCTGAAGAGCTCTAATAGCTCACTGACTGCTGAGGGGGGAGCCGTTCCGCCGGTCAGCGCTGAAGATAAACATGTGCACGCCGGAGGAACAGCCTGCCCTGAAATCCCAACATTTACAGCAACAAAGAACTGTTCATACACGTCGTTACACACACACACACACACACACACATTCTGTACTAATTACAGCGTTTACCGTTCTCATGAAATTATACAGAATTCACAAATATAACGCAGCACCGTGCAAACCTACAACATGTGAGCAGAAGTTTGCAGAAAGCCCTTTCGTTTTAATCTATAATGTAGAGGTTCGGGGACCCGGTTACAGAGGGCCACCGTGGGTTCGATCTGCCGTCGTGAAGATGCATTTCTTTTGATTAATTAAACATTTTAAACACAGTTTGGTTTTGTGTTTTCATAAAAGCTGCTTCTTTAAGAGGACACAGGGTTCTGTTTGTATTACTGTCGATTCCATTCCACTAATACCCCTTTAATGGGGCCCCCATTGCTCCTGGTCCATTTGGCTGTGTGTGTGTGTGTGTGTGTGTGTGTGCAGATTAGAATGTGGAATAAACAGAAGTTTGTCTCACTGTAAACTTTTCTGCGTCGCACTGTAATCTGCACTTCTCAGATCCGTTCTTGTTGTTATTGCAGCTGTTTATTTCGGGGTCAGGCACTGATGTAACGCAGTGAAGGGCGTGGGAAAGGTAACTGACGCACCTGCTGAGGGTCCTGCTGATGTTCTGCGTGCAGACATTTGGAAAGCGAACACGGCGGTGGCAGGAACGGGACGTCACCGAATGAGGCGTCCGGTTTCATGCGAGGGGACAGCTCGGCCTCGTCCAGCGGTGTGTCCTCCCGTCTCTCCCTCACTCTCTGGTTCTTTTTGACTTTTCCTGACTGGACACAGAGGAGACAGAGACAGAGTTTCATACTGAATTTCCTGCACTGAGCTCTGTGCTGCATTCGCGACGTTGAGTTCCCGAACTCTCTCCACATTCTGCGTCTCCACTCTCATTAAATACCTCACAGAATTAATTACCCTCCCCCTGCTCTCAGTTCAGGGTCATGCCACTACCACTGAATCCTTTACAGACACAGGGAGAACATGCAAATTCCACACCTCGCTGACCCCTCCACCCCTTTCTTCATCATGGTGCCTTTGGCATGAGAATAAGCCCCATGCAGATTTTGGAGACAGTGATATTAACGGTCCCGTGGAGCCGAGCTCGGGTCCAGGGGGCGTGTCCGACTCTCAGACGTGCGGGTTCGAGGTGAAGGCGCGCTGGTTTTGCCCTCCGGTCGTTATGAAACATGCAGGCCTCTTTGGTGCGGCCCCATCCTCCCCCGACACCGATGAATAATAGCACAAAGCGAGGCTTCTAAATCATTCAAGCAAGTGCAGCACGTCCGTCCAGTTAGCCCCGCTCCCGAAGAAACCAGACACATGATCAACACCACACTCTCACAACACTCTCGCCACACTCTCATCACACTCACAACACTCTCACAACACTCTCACAACACTCTCACAACACTCTCACAACACTCACAACACTCTCGCCGCACTCTCACAACACTCTCGCCACACACTCACAACACACTCACAACACTCTCGCCACACTCTCACAACACTCTCATCACACTCACAACACTCTCACAACACTCACAACACTCTCGCCGCACTCTCACAACACTCTCGCCACACACTCACAACACACTCACAACACTCTCACGCCGCACTCTCGCCACACACTCACAACACACTCACAACACTCTCACGCCGCACTCTCGCCGCACTCTCACAACACTCTTGCCACACTCACAACACTCTCATAACACTCTCACAACACTCTCGCCACACTCTCGCCGCACTCTCATAACACTCTTACCACACTCACAACACTCTCACAACACTCTCACGCCGCACTCTCACAACACTCTCACAACACTCACAACACTCTCATAACACTCTTGCCACACTCACAACACTCTCATAACACTCACAACACTCTCATAACACTCTCGCCACAATCTCACAACACTCTCGCCGCACTCACAACACTCTCACAACACTCTCGCCATTCTCTCGCCACACTCTCATAACAGTTCCCCCACACTCTCACAACACTCTCACAACACTCTCGCCGCACTCTCGCCACACTCTCGCAACAGCAGGAGTAAAGACTGAACTCTGATGACCTTCAAAGCGTTCTGAACCTCCGGGATGAAGATGGGAGAGCAGGGAGGTTCAGGGATTAATAATCTCACCTCACAGTCACATGATCATGGGTTTAAATTGAGAGCTCAAAGGAATTCCTTTCTATGTGGAGTTTGCATGTTCTCCCTGCGTCCAGGGTCTGATTCAGGACAGCAGGTGATTGGATGATACGACCTGAACTCAGTCGTCCTGAGGTGAACCCCAGCGCGCTGACCGTTAGGAGGGATCACCACGGAAACAAATCACCTCCAATGTCCTTCATGCCTGCAGAACCGAGTATTGATCTCTGATGATCAGTGATGTCACATGCTTTACAGAAACACTCGCAGCACTCGCAGCACTCGCGCTCATCTCCTCGTTCACGTTCGTTAGTGAATCATGAGCACCATCAGGGTTTGGTTCTGTGATGGTTGGCTACAGTTTGAAAGCGCAGAGCAGAGCGTAAATAAAAGCCATTGTTGTTCTTATTTCAGAAAGTGGGCGTGGCGTCCGACTGCCTGACTGTCTCTCCGTCCCTCGCCGCGTTTTCGTCTCGCGCTCGCGCTCGCCGGAGTCTCTTTGAAGACGCTTTTTTTTTAGGCCAAATAATTTGTTTGAAGGTTGGCACAAAGCTGACACCGCGTGCGCTGCCTCCTGCGTACCTACGAGTGGCTCGCCCGTCGAGCCGCGCCGCGCCGGAGAGCCGCCCAAGGATCCGCGGGACTTCAAGACCAGACGGGGGGAGGGCAGCGCGCCGCCGAAACCCTCTGGAACGTTATGATTTATTTAAGTATGGAGACAATATGAATAATGAATCTGCGAAGAGGAACATGAATTTCTTTAGTACTAATTGTTCTGAAGGCCGGGGCGCTCTGTGGAGAGGGTGAGGGGAAGGGAGGACCCCCAAGATCAGAGGGCCAAAAGGGGCTCAAAGCCGCCTGTCCTGCAGCCACCGTCATCGAATTGCAAATAAGCAGAAGGAGGCTAATTAGCAGCCGGCTAATGAAACAGCCCATTCAGGGCATGGCTGAGGATGGAGGGATGGGGGGGGGTGGGGGGGGGAGAAGAATCAGGGAGCCCTTTCTCAGCGATATCTTTGGCAGCATTTGAAGTTTATTTCAGAGCACATCAATATGTGAACAAAGTTGAGAAAAGAGAGAGAGAGAGAGAGAGAGAGACAGAGAGAGAGAGAGAGAGAAAGAAAGAAAGCGCGTGCAAGAGAGAGAGAGAGAGAGAGAGAGATGAAATTAGCATTTATTTGAAGAATGGAGACGGTTATTTATCCTCTTGCTCTCGGCGCAGACGCTCTGCGCAGACGATGCTCTGGGGAAAGACGCTCCGATACAAAATTCACAGCCGTGGAGACGAGGAGGGAAAAACTCCAAATCTCTGCATCCCTCTGCTGCGTTCTCTCGCCGGCTGTCCGTCTCGCTCGCCCCCGTTTTATCCGTTCAGAAGGCCATCCATACCTTCACCGGCACGGAACAGGGCGTCCCCTACGGTGCAGAGTGGGAACAGCAGGAGAGAAGCCTGGCTGTGTTCAGGTGTGATGGCAGCAGAACGTCGTGCGGGACGCTCGGTCCTCTCGTGTCCTTCCTCACGTCCTCATGATGTCCAACTCACTAACACAACCTGATTCTGAAGGTCTGCAGTAGCTGCATCGTGTGTGTGTGTGTGTGTGTGTGTGTGTGTGTGTGTTTGCCCGTGGTGTAACGGCGACAGTCTTTTGTAGATCAGGACTACCCGAGACCCTACGGCAGGACCTGGATTTGCGCGGCGGCGCCGTCGCCCTGCTCTCACTCTCACACTCCCGTTTGAACATCAGTCGCCTCGTGTCCCGTCACGGCCTCGGGGAGCGAGACACCCCCTCCCCCAAAATCACTCAGACGGACAAACGGGACAGAAGGACACGAGACAACTGAGCCTCCTGCACGACGTTCTGCTGTCATTACACGTTACACCTGAACACAGCGAGGCTTCCATTCTGCAGTTCCCACTCTGCACTGAGGGGGGCGCCGTTTCATGTGCTGGTGAAGGTTTGGATGAGGATGTAAAGGCTTTTAAACAGACCACGAAGTGCAGAGGATCTTCAGTTCCCGCTCTCATATGGACACAGATACAGTCTGCAACCTGTCTCTCTCTCTCTCTCTCTGGTCCTCTCTCTCTCTCTGGGTCTCTCTCTCTGTCTCTCTCCCGGTCTCTCTCCCGGTCTCTCTCCCGGTCTCTCTCTCGGTCTCTCTCTCTCTCTCTCTGGTCCTCTCTCTCTCTCTGGTCCTCTCTCTCTGGGTCTCTCTCTCTGTCTCTCTCTCTCTCCCGGTCTCTCTCTCGGTCTCTCTCTCTCTCTCTGGTCCTCTCTCTCTCTCTGGTCCTCTCTCTCTCTGTGTGTCTCTCTCTCTCTCTGGTCCTCTCTCTCTCTGTGTGTCTCTCTCTCTCTGGTCTTCTCTCTCTCTCTCTCTCTCTCTCTGTCTCTCTCTCTCTCTCTGGTCCTCTCTCTGTGTGTGTGTCTCTCTCTCTCTCTGTGTCTCTCTCTCTCTGGTCCTCTCTCTCTCTCTCTGGTCCTCTCTCTCTCTCTCTGGTCCTCTCTCTCTCTCTCTGTCTCTCTCTCTCTCTGTGTCTCTCTCTGTGTCTCTCTCTCTCTCTCTCTCTGTGTCTCTGTCTCTCTCTCTCTCTCTGTGTCTCTCTCTCTCTCTCTGTGTCTCTCTCTCTCTCTCTGTGTGTCTCTGTCTCTCTTTCTGTGTCTCTGTCTCTCTCTCTCTGGTCCTCTCTCTCTCTCTCTGTCTCTCTCTCTCTGTGTCTCTCTCTCTCTTCCTCTCATTGTCTGTTTCCTTTGGGACGTTAAGTCTGAGATGGATGGTGAGTGGAGCTCTGTGAACTGGCCTCTCAAACAGACTGATTTATGGGGGTACGTTTTGCCCTGCGGGCCCCTTGAGGAGGCCCCTCTTCGCCGGCTGCAGTATCTCGGCCCTGAAGACCACGACTGCGGCGGCGCCGAGCGTCGAGCGGCCACTTCACAATCTTCCCTATTTGTCACGGGGTCGGCTTGGGAGTTCCCTAAAAACGGAGCGAAGGCGCAACGAGAGCGAGGGGAGAAAAAATATAGACCTGCCCCCCCGTCCCCCCCCATTCCGTCCCCCTCACCCCCCCCCCTCCAGGAGCATCGATCGCGCCGGAACGTCCTTTTTGTTCTCAGAGTTTTGTTTGCGTCCGTGTCAGAATGTTGCACAAAAAATAATCGGCCTCCGCTCTCGGCGTCCTGCAGCCGTCCGGCTCGGCCATTACCTTCCATTAACGCTGAGTTCTGAACGCGCCGCCGTGCACCGGGGACAGAACCGGGGAGAGAACCAGGGAGAGAACCAAGGACAGAACCGGGGACAGAACCGGGGAACAGTGCAAAGAGCAAATTACAGCAGGTCTGTTTCTGAAGAAACCTCAAAACAACAGAGCGGTTCAGGATCCCTCACACAAAACTGCCCTCTGAAGCCCAGCAGAAGAACCACAACACCTCCACCCACCACGACACCTCCACCCACCACAACACCTCCACCCACCACGACACTTCCACCCAGCACAACAGCTCCACCCACCACGAAACCTCCACCCAGCACCCACCATAACACTGAAGCCCAGCAGAAGAACCACAACACCTCCACCCACCACGACACCTCCACCCACCACAACACCTCCACCCACCACGACACTTCCACCCAGCACAACAGCTCCACCCACCACGAAACCTCCACCAAGCACCCACCATAACACTGAAGCCCAGCAGAAGAACCACAACACCTCCACCCACCATGACACCTCCACCCACCACAACACCTCCACCCACCACAACACCTCCACCCACCACGACACTTCCACCCAGCACAACAGCTCCACCCACCACGAAACCTCCACCAAGCACCCACCATAACACTAAAGCCCAGCAGAAGAACCACAACACCTCCACCCAGAACGACACCTCCACCCACCATGACACCTCCACCCAGAACGACACCTCCACCCAGCACGACACCTCCACCCAGAACGACACCTCCACCCAGAACGACACCTCCACCCAGAACGACACCTCCACCCAGCACGACACCTCCACCCAGCACGACACCTCCACCCAGAACGACACCTCCACCCACCATGACACCTCCACCCAGAACGACACCTCCACCCAGCATGACACCTCCACCCAGAACGACACCTCCACCCAGAACGACACCTCCACCCAGCATGACACCTCCACCCAGCACGACACCTCCACCCAGCACGACACCTCCACCCAGCACGACACCTCCACCCAGCACGACACCTCGAACGTAGTCCTTCTGTAACTGACAGATGTAATTTAATTAAACTAGTACTTCGTTAGCGGTGACATTTCTCATTTCTCCTGCGTTTGTTCTGAAGACCTCCAGCTCTCAATAATATTCAGGAAACATTTTTAGAAATTCTATACGTAAATAACCATCAAAAGCACATTTTAAAATAAGATCCCTGTGTTTCTGCGGCGTTTTGAAGAAAGCTCACCGTGCGTTTGATTTTTATTAAAAGTCCGGAGGTGGAGATCCGGCGAGCGCGTGGAGGCTTTGTGCAAGAAATCACAAAGTGCTGGAAGTGTCCTCCAAACTGTAATATGTTCCTCCCTGTGTTTCCACGCAGCACTTTATAACCACCATTTTGTGTCTCCCCAGACCCCCGAAGGCACGGGGCCCGATTGCAATGAAATTTAATGGGGCCATAAGACATACATCATCTTTTACGCATCCTGACGAGCAGGTACGGATATTAAGAGAATCTGTGGCCGCTTCTGGCAGCGATATAAATAATTTATGGCGCCCTCACTCGCAGCCGGGTGTTTATTTTGTCCCACGCAGAGTGTGTATTCCTCAGACGGCGTTTTAGAGGAGGCCCTGTCACTCGCCGTAATGAACCCTCCTGTGAGAGCGCGGGCGGCCGCGGTCATCGCTCTCTGACCGCCGCGCTCGCAGAACCCGAGAACGTGCGGCGAGCACGCGGCCCATACACACAACACACATTATTCATCTAGATATTTAATACACACATCTGAAACTCTGTAAGAAATAAACAGAACACCTCCCAGTGCTAGAACATCCATCCATGAACATCCTGTTTGCTTTGGGGTGACAGTTTGGGGAAGGCCCCCGTCTGTTTCAGCCTGAACACAGCCAGGTAACCAACAACCACGCCACCACCCACCACAGACGGCTCAAAGCAGGAACGCTCTGCCACATCCTTCAACCCTTAATGCTGGAAATCCTGCAGCCACAGATCCCAATCCCAATCCCAAAAGGGAAAAGACAGTGTGTTGGAACAGAGGTGTAACGTTTAAAGAGTGAAATAAATCATGGTTGATGGTAAAAAAGCCTCCATCCCGTGCACAGTAACTTTAGGGGGTGGATTAATAGCACCCTCATGTTGGTGTTCAGCCGAGTTCAGTGGGATGATGATGATTGTTTTTTTTTTTTTAAAGTCCACACACAAAATCTTGAGGCAAACCTTTAAACTGGAGTTGGAGTTGGTCTGAGCCGTGTTGCCGTAAGTGGAGGGATGAATCGCAGTAATTTGGGCCGATGTGGTGTTTAATCTTCAGTAATAGAACCACGCCCACATAAACACCTGCTCTCCGCCGCCCTCGTGAGGATTCTGCTCATTGCTGTTTGACCAGCGGGTGACCAGACTGCCCTGGCTGCCTCACTCGCTACCTCCACTCATCCATCACCCTCCCAAAGAAAGAGCGCAGCCACGGCGCACCGTGGAGGCTGCTGGGAACGGGTCATGAGTTTCCCCGCCATTAAATAAAAAAAATAAAAAAGCTTTGGTAGAAGTTCTGATTCTGCTGCTGATCAGCGAACAAAGAGCCGAGACAAGACTGGACCCGAGCCCTTCTGTCTCTCTTTAATCTTCTGATGGTTATTCAGATCCGATTCCCATTCCCCTCGTACGGAGCGGCTCCTCTGGTTCTAACAGCGTTCCGCGGCGTGTTTTTGGGAATGTTTTATCCTGAAGCAGATCTGTGCGGTCAGACGCTGATGCCGGATGAGGGGTCACAGACTTCGGCGGTTGTAGAGGTGATTATTGTAAGACCTGCGACTGATGTGTGAACTGAAGACTGGAAAGTTCTATTGAACAAAGCGATCTCCTGATACGCAGGATCCATCAGGTAACACCGACTTCACTAACTCACCTGTCTGCCTGCTAAAAGTTCTTAAATACTTTATAACGTCTGAGCTCCTGAGAAAGTTTAGCCAGAGGCATCGCGGGGTTCAGTGAGGAGCTACCACAGGCCTACAGGGAGCAGTTAAAAGAGCTGGAGGTGCCACTGCTGGCTGCGAGAGAGAGAGAGAGAGAGAGAGAGAGAGAGAGAGAGAGAGGGAAACAAAGAAAGTAAAAAACAAACAAAAAAAACAAACCAACAGGGAGAACAAGAAAACAACAGAGAGAAAGAGAGAGAGAGAGAGAGAGAGAGAGAGGGACTATAAGAAAAATTAAGAGTGAAAAAATACAACAGTAAAGAAAAAAAAAGAAAATGGAGAAGGAATGTATTTATTTTAAGGTGCTGAAAAACCAAAAGTCTCTTATTAATTATTAATTTATTCATTATCTTCTGCTTAATCCTCTATTAGGGTCATGCGGGGGAGGGGAGGGTTGTTCCCATGCCCATCCAGGGGGAGACCATTTAGGGCACTGGGCAGATACACACCAACCTATCACTGGGCACGCCCACACAGACACACACACTATATGGGGCAATTTAGATAATTTAATTTATCTTAAATCCATGTATTTGAACTGTGGAAGAAAACCGGAGAACCCGGAGGAAACCCACACAGACATGGGGAGAACATGCAAACTCCACCCAGATCGGGATTCGAACCTGGATCCCCAGCGCTGAGAGGAGAACATGCCAAACCACTAAACCACCACACTGCCCTCATTATTATACTGATTTATATATTTAATTATCACTGATTACAATTTCTTTGGTTTCTTCTTCAGGGAACGTTCACGCGCCTCTTTTAAACATCTGTATGGGCTCGTGTCCTGCGGTCCTTAACGTCATCTCCAGATGTACTGCATCCTTTAAATCCAATCATTAATTGATCAGCGGTTCCCGACACACGACGGTACCACAGACCGGCCATTTGGAACATTTCAAGCGCAGTTGCCCTCAAAAAAAAAAAAAAAAAAAAAAACCTCCTCAAAGCCTTTTGACATGAACAACTTGGTCTCAGGAGGCAGCTCGTTTCGGTCCGGTCGACCAATCAGGCGGCGCGGCTCTGCCCCCGTTTCCTCCCGGGAGCTGGTGGCAGAGCGCTGGGTTGCGCTGGTAACAGAAGAGCGGGGTTGTCAGGACTCGGTCTCTCTCGCAGGCGTTTTGTTGTTCTTCATGCCGATACCTGAGGGACCATTAAGCCGAAAATAATTGGCTCCAGATCTGCGCCGGCCATTGATTCTTTGTGTCAGTGAACTCTCTGACACACAGTACACAGGCAGGCAGGCACACACACACACACACACACACACACACACACACACACAGAGCGAGAGAGAATTGTTTATGTGTTTACACTAAAAGACAATTCAGTGTAATTTTAATTTAATTAAATGTAAGATCTCTGACAGAACGCATTGTGTCTTTATTCATCCATTACATTCTGCTTAAGGGTTGTGTGTGTGTGTGTGTGTGTGTGTGTGTGTGTGTGTGTGTTGGGGAGGGAGAACGTTTCGGTCACTGGGAAGATACCCAGGACAGGATGCCAATCCATCACTGGACACAATATATAGGGGCAATTTAGAGTATTTAATGTACCTTAAATCCATGTTTTTGGACTGTGGGAGGAAAGCGGAGAACCCGGAGGAAACCCGAGGAGAAGATGGAAACTCCACCCAGATCGGGATTCAAACCTGGAATCCCCAGTGCTGAGAGGAGAACATGCTAAAACACTAAGCTTTATCTCTGTATACAGATTTACACTCACTTTATTAGATTCACCTTAAATTAAAATAAACGGACGATCTCATGCTGCATTTAATCTAACACTTTGGGGAAGGCCCTTTTTTCATTCCTTCATGACCTGGTGCACAATGCGAGGTCCATGAAGGCCATGTTCAGGTGAGTTTGAGGAGCGTATCCTTCACCTGGAGCCCTCGCCTGCCCCTCCCCCCCCTGCTGTGCTGTTGGTGTGAACTTTGCAGAACACCCAGCCGAACGAGGGGCGGGGCTTCCGTTCCACCACTGACCTTTTGTTTTTTACAGAAATCCTCTTTCTCGGCGAGACCTCTCTGTTGGAGAACACACAGGTTCACGCACTTACTGCCATCTGCACAACAACCTCTGATAACGATGCCGGGTGCACCGCTTAGGAGGCACAGCTGATTAATGAGAGTAAAAATGTCCGTCTGTCCATCCTCACTGTCCAAACATTCCTCACTAAATGACCTCCTTTCTTCTGATTCCTTCACAGCCTTCGTTAACTCTGTCCAACAGAGGTCGCTCTTTCCCTGCACCACCCTGCAGCACGCAACGCACCCGGCTGAGTGATCACAAAAGTTCACTGCTGTATTACAACAACAACACACACACACACACACACACACACACACACACACACACACACACACACACACACACACACACACACAGACTGAGCTTCATATTAACCTCGTTCTGTTCTGTCCTTCCTGTAGAACAGCTTCCACACGTTTAAGTCTCGTGTTTAAGTCATTTGAAACGTTTCTGCAAGAACGTGGGGGAGCAGTAGCTCAGTGGTCAGGGCGTTGGGCTATCGATCTGAAGGTTGGGGGTTCAAATCCCAGGTCCACTGAAGTTACCAATGTGGGTCCTTGAGCGAGACGCTTAACCCTCATTGCTCCAGGGGTGTTGTGATGAACCCTGTGCTCAGCTTGTAAGTCGCTTTGGATAAAAGCGTCCAATAAATGAACAAATGTAAATGTAAATGTAAGAATGTTTTGAAATTGAATCCAGAGAAGCGTTCGTGAGGTCAGACACTGATGTTGGACCAGAGGACCTGCACACCGTCTCTGTTTTGGTTGACCTGAAATGCGTTGGATGGGGTTGAGGTCAGGACTTTGTGTGGGCCTGTCGAGTTCTTCTACATATAACAGAAAAAGTCCTTCCCTAAACTGTTTACACAAAGATGAAGACATCCAGTTGTCCACAGAGCTTGATGTTCCACACCTGTGTTAATGAGACCAAATAAAACACCCGAATTCAATAACGGAGAGGTGTGTCCCATTACTGATGTGCTTATAGTGTCTTTGATGCTCTAATTACTGAACCTATAAAATCATTAGTGTAAACTGGACCACGTGAGACAGAAACCTGCTCCAAAAGAATTCTTTATTTCCGACAGCGTGTCTCATTCCATCTCTATAATAAACCTGCACTCTCTTTATTTCTGTAATGTCTTTATTAGAGCATTTAATAAGGTGCTGGGACTTCCTGTAATTAGGCCCTTTGCCTAATTATAAGAATTAAACGCCGACCCGTATCAGTGTGTGGACGCAGAAACAGGTCAGTGAGGAATCAATGTCTCTGATATGAATCTACAATTACGCAGAATCTGTGCGATTGCTTGTGACAGAAGCTCGCAGGAGCCTGGCATTGTCAGATTAATTGGAGTTAATCGTGTGTCACGGTGCGAGCGCCGCCGCGGTCCGGGATCTGAGAACCGAGGCAGAGCTGCGCCGTGTGTAAACACACAAAATGACATTGGCATAAAGACGGCGCGTTCTGGATTTATATGCGACGCTCTCCGCACATTGCCGGCGTTTACGTGGGCCCGGTCCTGCCCGCGCCGGGCCGGTGTAGTTTTTATGATAATTCGGGGGCTGCGGGGCTGCGGGGCTGCGGGGCTCTGATATCAGCTCCTAATTGTGGCTGCAGAGAGATGGATTGAAAACGGCCTCGCTGGCTCCGGAGCCGCACTTTTTTAATGGGGAGATGCTGTATAATAGCTTTGCCCTTTAACCTTTCGTGGTGACTACAGCTCATTATGATGATCTGTGAGTGTCACTGTAGTGTCTTGTGTGTGTGTGTGTGTGTGTGTGTGTGTGTGTGTGTGTGTGTGTGTGTGTGTGCGCACACACCGAGGAAGCCATGGGGGTCTGTCTGAGACAGTTGCTGACATCTTAGCCCACATCTCCACACAAAACACCCTGACTGATACACACACACACACACACACACACACACACACACACACACACACACACACACACACACATCTGTGTTTTCTGGCTCGATCTGTGGTTTCAGTAACACAGTTATACACTCTATCTATCTCTATCTCTCTCGCTCACACATGGGCAAATGTATGGGGACACACCTCTGAATCATTCAGTCGGATGGTTTATTCAGTCTCATTAATCCTGATGTATAAACGCAGGCCTGGAGTCATGTCTTGTAAATGACTGTAAACAGTTTGGGGAAGGTCACTTTCTAATCCAGCATCTCACAAATTTCTCACTTCTTGCCCAATTATAAGAATTAAACGCCGACCCGTATCAGTGTGTGGACGCAGAAACAGGTCAGTGAGGAATCAATGTCTCTGATATGAATCTACAATTACGCAGAATCTCTGTGATTGCTTGTGACAGAAGCTCGCAGGAGCCTGGCGTTAATCGTGTGCCACAGTTTGGGGAAGGTCACGGTAAACAGTTTGGGGAAGGTCACTTTCTAATCCAGCATCTCACAAATTTCTCACTCATTCACTAAAACCTCACAGAAAGCCCTCAGAGAAGAGAGCAAGATGTTAGAGCTGCGTAAACAGATCGATTAATTAAAGCTCTATGATTAAGAACCATGATGCGTCCTTAAATTCCAAACTCGAGCCCTGAGCACCCCCCCCCCCCCCCAAACACGACGGTGACAAAGGAACGTGACCCGAGCAGCATGTTCCCGACATCACCAAGCATAAGACATGCAGAACCCTGATGCCTGGTCGGTGTATAGGAGGCGGTTGGGTTTACACCTTCGCAGCTTTGATTGAGAAGGTGCTGATCCTGATTGCCCCGCTCTCGCGCCCCCCTGCAGTGTGAGGAGGAGGGTCGAGGTTCCCGATCAGGAGCAACTCAGCGGAACCTGAGTGAATAAAACGCAGACCTTATTCTGAATCAGACTTCATTTCTTTTGAGTTTCTGTCCCTCGTCTGGGGTGCTGCTGGGGTGTCGGTGATGACGCCGTGGGTCTCTGCCTCTCTGACAGATGGAAAGCCAGCAACCTTACCCCGTCGTAGTGGGATCTCCCGCGCAGGTTAAAAGGCCCCGCCCCTCTCTGTTCACCAGAACGATGCCATTCAATAAACACCACAAAAGAACACATGAGCCTCGTAGACCCCTCCCACTCCCAATGCACTGCTGCCATCGCCATCTACTAGTAGTCTGAATAATGCCCCTGGAGTCAGGAAACGGAACTGCATGACCAAAATCCCTGCACCTCTCTAAAGGATTTGGAGGAGATGCAGAATGGGAGTGACCTTTATGGTTTTTCTAACAGGACGAGATGAAATGTGTCCACATACTTTGTGCCATATGATGAAGTCCGGTGCATTGCAGGATTGGGGGGGGGGGTAAAGATCAATCGAACCCCGTTCCACATTCCAGCCGTGTGGCGCCGTCACGCCTCATAAAGTCAAGTGTTGCATCATATGTAAATGAGGAGGACGGATGAAATAAGACTCCATATGAATATCAGCCTTTGTTTTAGGAACCCAGAGCTGCCGAATTCAAAGGACGCACGCACCACGCACGCGGCGGCCGATCACACCCCTCGCCC
The DNA here is from genome assembly GCA_019802505.1 of Corydoras sp. C115. Classification (NCBI taxonomy): domain Eukaryota; kingdom Metazoa; phylum Chordata; class Actinopteri; order Siluriformes; family Callichthyidae; genus Corydoras; species Corydoras sp. C115. Next base: position 1,204,646 of record JAFMOC010000134.1, read on the forward strand.
CCGCCTCCTCCCCCCCCCCGACCCTCTCTCCTTAGTGCATTATTGATCTGAGGGGAGGACTAAATAAAACATAACTGCACACTTATTGTCAGCGAACGCACGGAGAAACGGCAGCGCGCGGCGAGGTGAACAGATGAATCGGCTCCACGAGACGCGCCACGGCACATTATTTCCCATAAAGCCTCGCGCCACGGCACAGGACGGAGAGGAGACCCCCAAGGCGACGGCTCGCCGAGCCGGGCGCACCTGCGAAGGGCACGCACCGCATGACCGGTGATCTTTATTGGAGGAGAGCCGGCGTGTGAAGAGGGGAAGAGAAAATCAATGGCGGTTTCCTCGGCACGGCCCGGAAAAGTGCCGAGCGAAAACGCCGCTAAACTCCGGCGGAAGCAGCCGGACTCCTCATTGATTTTTTATTTGGCTCCCAGCAGCCATGGCTTCTCCATGGACCCCAGCAGCCCGTCAACCCTGCAGCCCAGGCCAGGAGAGCGGGCCCTTAACCGAATTAAACTCTTGTTTAGTCTTTGTGTCAGGGAATACACACACACACACACACACACACACACACACACACACACAGCCTCCAGACAAGACCTGATAGCACATCACATCCATCCCTCTGCAAGAAAGTGCTGCCAAGCAGGCCGTGTGTGTGTGTGTGTGTGTGTGTGTGTGTGTGTGTGTGTGCATATGCTCGGTCTGTGTGTGGTCCACTCCGGGGATGCACATGAAGCGAGTGCTGGATTAGAACCGGATTAATCCGTACACACAGGCAGCAGATTCGATTTAACGACTTGTATTGTTTGGTAACTGATGACGGTGAGCGTCCATGGCGTGGAACGTCAGAGGAGAACGTCTCAAAGACCAACGCGAGAGCAGCTTCCACGAGTCCGAGAAATCCCTCTGCCAGATTTTGGACTTTAATTCATCAGACAGAGCGTCAGAGGTCAGACACCGATGTTGGGTGGGGGGAAAGTGTTTTAAGAGCATCGCAGGTCCAAACCGCGGTATAAAGAACGTCCCGCGGCCGGAAACGGGGCCTGAGGCGAGTGCGGGAAACGGGGCCGACGCGAGAGCCGGAAACGGGGCCGACGCGAGAGCGGCTCTGCACACGCACGGATACACAAACGTGCACCGCACACGGCTCTGAAGCGCGCGGCTCTGCCAGTGCGCTTCACGCTCGGATGCGTTGGACGGACGGTGCGTCCTCCCCGAGGGTTCCGCATCGAGCCGGTGGAAGCGCTCCCTGGCATAAGGCTAGCGCCACGCACCGCGCAGCACGGCGCAGGAAACACGGATTTGCATTCGCACACCTCCTAATGTATACAGGTCATCGACCCACAGTGAGAGGGGTGAGAGCAGAGAGAGTGAGTGTGTGTGTGTGTGTGTGTGTGTGTGTGTGGGGGGGGGGGGGGGGGGGGGGGGGGGGGGGGCTTGTTAAGAAGCCGCACCACACACCCGCCTGCCAACTGTCTACATCCCACCGCAGCCCCCCCCCCCCCCCACCTCTCCCATAAACACACATTTCGGCCTCTCAGGATTAACGATAACGAGCGCGCCAAGTGGATTTATTCTATTTTCAGATTAAATAATGTAAAACATGTTTTTATTCTCCGACAGACCAATTAGCTCGCCGCGGTCCGGCGTGTCGGCCGCGTGATGGTGCGAGCGCGGGCCGATCCCGAATGTGGGCGTGTTCCTGTGGCTTTTATTTTTTTTGTTATGACATGTAGGATGTTCAAACGCGCACGCGGTAGCTTAGCTACAGCAACATCCTGTTGGGCGGATGATGAATAAAACGCTCGTTAGGAGACGGGAGAGGCGACAGGACGCCGGCGACGGAGAGCTGAGCAACGCGGGAATCTGAGACTGACCTTTAACACGTTCCGCACGTTCCACTGCAAACCAACTGAATCACACCTCGCTCAAAAGTCTGAGGACACCTTCAGTCTCGAGGTTTATATTTAAAAAAGATGCTGCAGGGCTCCCTCAGAACCCCAGACCAATCAGGCCTGTGGAGTTTGTATGTTCTCCCATCACATTCCAAAACATAATAAATTTAATGGTCAGACTGCCCCGCTCCGTATGCATCTGCCCTCTGCTTTTTTGGTGACCTGTCCAGGCAGATTACTACCTTTCTCCATGTTAGTGCTGGGATAGGCTCCTGAGCAGCCTTCCCGACCCGACCGGCTGTAAGATGAACTGGCCGTGTCCCAGCACGACGCCGTGGTGCATTTTGAAGAGCAAGCGAGGAACCGTCCTGCTGCTCTGTATAAAACACGCGGAGAAAGTTAATCCAGCGAGGGAGCGAGCGCACCGGCCTACCCCTGCTTAGAGCAGCTCCGCCCGGGGCATACAGACGGCTAATCCTACCCCTGGAGACCCCTCCACCTCCGGCGCACACGCGGCGCCTCATACATGCATAATCATTCATGTGCAGCACACAGCAGAAAAAAAAACAAAACAAAGGCAATTATATAATGTGTACGTACGATCCGCTCTCGCCCGCGGGCGCCGCCCGGACGGACGGGTGTAGGTCCGTGTGCGGCTGAGCGAGCCGACGACGGCTTGTACACATTTGTCAGGTGTGCAGAGGGGAGGAGGAGGAGGAGGAGGAAGACGACACTGACATGCTCACACACTCCACTGACCAGCCTCCTCACAGACACATACATTATGGAGCAGGGTCACACACACACACCACCTGGAGTAATGGAGTGTGAGCTGGTGTGTATCTGTGCACACACACACACACACACACACACACACGGCTTCACCTTTAAGAGGCACAGTATACAACATAAACCCCAACAGCCAATCACTGAACTCCATAGGGCTCCATCACTGATCCCTGAAAGAGACACAGCTCCCCGTTGCTTCCAATAACCAATAATCGATCCTTTTTGTAACCGATCATTAATCACTAACTCGATTTAATCCAGGAGCACATCACAAACCCCTGATCTTCCCAAAAGCCAATTGCTGATCACTGCTCCTAATTATCATCCATCCATTATCTTCCGCTTTATCCTCTAATAGGGTTGTGCATGTGGAGGGGGCGGGGGGGGGGGGGGGTTCCCATGCCCATCCAGGGGAGAACGTTTCGGGCGCTGGTCAGATACACCCAATCTATCGATGGGCACACACTCACTCACAGACACACTCTATATGGGGCAATTTGAAGAACTTAATTCACCTTTATCCATGTTTTTGGACTGTGGGAAAAAACCAGAGAACCCGGAGGAAACCCATGGAAACTTCACCCAGATTGGGATTTGAACGCTAATCCCCAGTGCTGAGAGGAGAACATGCTAAACCCCTAGGCCACCCTGCCGCCCCCCCAATAATCAATCACTAAAAAAATCAATGGGTCTCACATGTTTGGTTTCCAGAATGCTGATGAAACCCTGCTCCTGAATCAATGCCCCTCGCACCGTGGGTCAGGTCCGCACGCCGTGGGTCAGGTCCGCACGCCGTGGGTCAGGTCCGCACGCCGTGGGTCAGGTCCGCACGCCGTGGGTCAGGTCCGCACGCCGTGATTCAGGTCCGCACGCCGTGGGTCAGGACCGCACGCCGTGGGTCAGGTCCGCACGCCGTGGGTCAGGTCCGCACGCCGTGGGTCAGGACCGCACGCCGTGGGTCAGGTCCGCACGCCGTGGGTCAGGTCCGCACGCCGTGGGTCAGGTCGGCACGCCGTGGGTCAGGTCGGCACGCCGTGGGTCAGGTCCGCACGCCGTGGGTCAGGTCCGCACGCCGTGATTCAGGTCCGCACGCCGTGGGTCAGGTCCGCACGCCGTGGGTCAGGACCGCACGCCGTGGGTCAGGTCCGCACGCCGTGGGCCAGGTCCGCACGCCGTGATTCAGGTCCGCACGCCGTGATTCAGGTCCGCACGCCGTGATTCAGGTCCGCGTGCCGTGATTCAGGTCCGCGTGCCGTGGGTCAGGTCCGCGCGCCGTGATTCAGGTCCGCGCGCCGTGGGTCAGGTCCGCACGCCGTGGGTCAGGTCCGCACGCCGTGGGTCAGGTCCGCACGCCGTGGGTCAGGTCCGCACGCCGTGGGTCAGGTCCGCACGCCGTGGGTCAGGTCCGCACGCCGTGGGTCAGGTCCGCACGCCGTGGGTCAGGTCCGCACGCCGTGGGTCAGGTCCGCACGCCGTGATTCAGGTCTGCACGCCGTGCCGTGGGTCAGGTCCGCACGCCGTGGGTCAGGTCTGCACGCCGTGGGTCAGGTCTGCACGCCGTGCCGTGGGTCAGGTCTGCACGCCGTGGGTCAGGTCTGCACGCCGTGCCGTGGGTCAGGTCCGCACGCCGTGGGTCAGGTCCGCACAGCGTGGGTCAGGTCCGCACAGCGTGGGTCAGGTCCGCACGCCGTGGGTCAGGTCCGCACGCCGTGGGTCAGGTCCGCACGCCGTGGGTCAGGTCCGCACAGCGTGGGTCAGGTCCGCACAGCGTGGGTCAGGTCCGCACAGCGTGGGTCAGGTCCGCACGCCGTGGGTCAGGTCTGCACAGCGTGGGTCAGGTCTGCACGCCGTGCCGTGGGTCAGGTCCGCACGCCGTGGGTCAGGTCTGAATTTTCGACCGAGAAATTCTGAATTATAAATCACAGAACGTCTCATTGTTTTGCTCCATCCTTTATTTGGGAATGGATGCAGCTCGGCTCCTGACGGGGATCAGCGAGGGGAAGATCAGACGGCCGGGCGCCAGACATGAGCTCACACTGCTGGGGGCATCACTCCGGGCTATGCCCCTCCTCTCACACTGACCTTGGACTGAGTGGCTTAAACGGGAGTGTGTCTGATCCCACATGTGAGGAGAGGACGCTGCTGAAGTTCAGAGTTCTGATGCTGATCAGCTCCTGTAGAGCACGGCTCCCGGATCACAGCTGAGACACTCGCTCACCGGCACAACGGTTCCTCTGTCATCACATCAGATCCTCCACCTGACAGAGGGGCTTTGTGGTTCTACAGGTCCGTTCTGTAGTCCAGCTGTTCCTCTACACACTCTGTTAGTCCCTTTACTCTGATGACCCCACAGAGCGGGTGTTATTAGGGTGGTGGATGATGCTCAGTACTGCAGTGATGCTCACGTGGTGGTGCAGGTGTGTGTGTGTGTGTGTGTGTGTGTATGGTGCTGGTACCATTGGAACTGACGAGCATTATATAAAAACATAACAAATAAATACGTTCAGTTTCGGTGCAGAATAATCCACCACCTAAAATTACAGATGTGCAACCAGAACATCAGAGACAAACAGAGCAACACACACACACACACACACACACACACACACACACACACACACACATCAAAGCTGTGGAAATGTCAGAGTGGGTAAAAGCTCAGCTGTTTACAAACCTCTTCTACTCTTCTTGTGTCATTCGCTCTCTTATGCTTCCACACACACACACACACACACACACACACACACACACACACACACACACACAGAGTGAGAGAGCAGTGATGGGCAGCAGATGGAGAGCTATTGATTTGACAAGTTATTAAAGATGAGCAGAGCAGGAAGACGGATCAAGAGCCTGACACTGACACACTCACTGCCTCTCTCTCTCTCTCTCTCTTATCTCCATTGCACTCTTCCTTTCTCTAGTCTCTCTCTCTCTCCATCTTTTTCTATCTCCATTTACATTACATTTGGTCACTTATTGGACGCTTTTGTCCAAAGCGACTTACAAGGTGAGCACAGGGTTAATCACAATGAGGGTTAAGGGTCTTGCTCAAGGACCCACACTGATAACTTCAGTGGACCTGGGATTTGAACCCCCAACCTTCTGATTGATAACCCAACACTCTGACCACTGAGCTACCGCTCCCCTCTCCATCTACCTCCTCGCAGTCTCTCTCTCTCGCTCACCCTGCATTCTTTTTCCATGCTGCAGTCCCATCTCTGAAGTCGTCTCCTCTCTCGTCTCCTCTCTCGTCTCCTGCAGCTTCATCAGATCTGGGCACTCGCACCGCAGACGCTTTAATTCGTCGCGTCACCTTTTCACCGGACGCAGCGCAGCTGAAATGTCCTCAGAGAGCAGGCCATGAGGACGCGAGGTCCAGCAGCACTGCAGGACAGACTGCGAACGGAATTATGGAAATGCATCTGAAAACTTCCTGAAGCTGACATGAGCTCTCACACGGCAACATGACACCATCATTGACATGACATCACCGAGAAACCTCACAGTGCAGGGCGCACACCTACACACACACACACACACACACACACACACACACACTTACATATGTGCATGCCTACTTCCTGAGCAAAGGTCAGCATCAATCATGTGCTCGATTTGTGTGTGTGTGAGAGTGAGCGAGCGAGCGAGAGAGAGAGAGAGAGAGCACTGTGGGGTTGTACTGTTGTAATGTGTTATCAGAGGAAAAGGTCAGTGGTGAGTTCCTGAGAGATATCCCATCTGTCTCCCTTCTCTGTCTGTGCCTCATATTCGTATCAAACAGTAAAGCTGAAGCTGACACACACACACACACACACACACACACACACACACACACATATGCAAACACACACACTCTCCGGCTGAACCTGTTCTCCAAGTCATTTACTTTATAGAACCTTCCCCAAACTGTTACCTTAAAGGTGAAAGACCCGACCAGGATCAGACCCTAAACACACACACACACACACACACACACACACACACACACACACACACACACACACACACACACACACACACACACACACACACACACACACACACACTCCTGATGTGAGCAGATATCCTCAGCATCACCGTTCCTCTGAGAGATTTATCTAACAGCAACGTGACACAAACTGTATCCCGGCAACCAAACACCCAGTTGGCCCTCTTGACGGTTCTGGTTACTATGTGACATTTGGTATGTTCCCCCCTCATCCGTGTGAGTCTTTTGGTGGCTTGACGACGTGACACTCACCCCATCACAGCGGCCCTCATCATGACAAATCACTTCCTGTGAAATACTTTAATTTCTGAAGCCCTGGTCTCATGGTACCGATGTCTCCGTCTCTCCTCTACACACGGTCATGAGAGAGACGGGATTTGAAAAGCTGCCTCTCTCCTCCCACACCTTTCAATTCTGGACCTTTACAGACTAAAAAAAAATAGTATAGCTTCCCGCGTTCTAAACCCAGGAGATTGATTCAGGCTCGCAGTCAAGAGATGTAGGCCACAAGATCTTAGAATGGAAATAAGGTCGAACCGAAGACACAGCTCAGGTCCTCGACATGCGCCAGCGTGTCTCCTCGGTGCCTACATTCATCTGCCAGATATCCCACGCTTAAAAGAGCCTGGTCCTCACAGAGGCACCTCCAAATGAACACACAGCAATACACTCATCACGAGAAAAGCTCTGCTGTAGACTTAAATTTCAATGATTCTGTGTGAAGTGAGCTCCACCTTCCCTCTACCCTGCCCTGCACCCATCACCCATCAGCATCAGCATCAGCATCACCATCACCATCCGTTTAACACAATCACCTGAGGTTACAGGAAAAGCCAAACCAAATGTGGGATTTAGAACAGTCGTGGGGATGGGGTAGACTATTATTATTATTATTATTAATATTATTATTATTATTTAGTGTGATGACCGTATATGACAATCACTCTATTGTTATCTGATTTTTATTATTCCACCATCATTTTTGTCTCCCTTTCTTCTTCCACAACTTTCAAGCTATCGACACAATTTTCACAGTTTCACAAATCTCTCCAGTTATAATTATCATAATTATTGGATTTTTTTTTCTTCCTTTTTTGAAAATCTTTTTACAGATCAAAACAAATCAGTATTAAATCCAAACCAGAACCCTTTAACCCCAGAACCCCTCAGACCACGGGCAGGTTTGTGGAGGCAGGAGCTGGTGTGGGGTTTATTTACAGGTCCTTTTGTTTGAGCGTACATGTGATTAAGCCTCTGTAGCGAGTGCCGGCATTGTGCTGCGAGAGCCTGGAATAAGGATTATTTTCTAATATGCTGAGCAAACAGATATTACCCTGAATGCCATTGTTCTATTTGTTGTGAATGCAGCATTTTTATTGTAAAGCACGGCGTATTAAAATATTAGATCTAAAGCAACTGACTTTATCGGTTTAAAGGGAATTGTGTGAACTTTATGTGAAAGTTACCAAATTATGAACATCGTTTACAAATAAAATGAAATCGGTCCTCTGTAATCGGCTGGACGGACTGAGCATCATCAGGAGATGGAGTTGGTTACTATGTTAAGTCCTCAGTCCTCCTCCTGCTCCACTCTGACCTCTGAACATGGGACAGGATCACACTGATCTTTTGTGATTATGTGGTTAACAAAATGATGGTTTCAGGTGGTGCAGCAGTGAGTCTGTGTTTAAAATCAAACCAGTGGTCCCCGCCCAGCCTCGCCCAGCCCAGCCTCGCCCCGCCCAGCCCAGCCCAGCCTCGCCCAGCCCAGCCACGCCCAGCAGTGATCAGCGTGGCTCATCAGTGCTGTCCATGGTGCTGAATCTGTATTTGCCTTTTCTTGCCAAAGACACGCGTGTATATTTAAAACACATGTTCCACATGTTTAAAGCACAAGTGAAGAACTGGCTTTTAGTTTAGAACCCTGAGGATGAGGACGGTACAGTTAGCGGATCCAGTTATAAAGGAATGATAAAGTGTAATGTGTGAGTGTCCTCATACAGTGTTTATTAATATGTCCTGTCCTCGTGCCCCTCCAGATGATGAGCGGCCTGAAGAGAACATGAAGGTGAGAACAGGATTAGGAAACTGCGCTCACCTCAAACAAACAAATGTTCAGAGGTCAGACTTGGCTGGAGGCCGGAAACCGAAAGCGCGCGGTGCGAACCCCCCAGACGCCTTCACCTAGCACCCGACTTCAGCGAGAAACACCATCATTAATAATTTACTGCAGGCAGCGTTTCCTCTCGCTCACATCAGATTACAGCGAGCAGCCGATAATCAAGGTTAGTGGGAATGTTTAGAGCGCCGGGCCAACTATTGCCCCAGATTGCCCATGAAACGGCATTTAAAAGAACCTGTAAGGGTTTAAACCAAAAATCACAAAATATGACAAACATAGTATGAAAAACTACAGTCTGTAATTACAGAACTACAAAAAACTACAGTCTGTAATTACAGAACTACAAAGTCCATCTGTACGATCAGTGGAGCTAAAACATGGACAGTGAGAGTCAAAAACAAGAAGGTGGATCGAATATAGAGACATGTAAAGCATTAATGCTGCTACACTAATGTCTGCGTCCACATGCTGCGTCCACAAATCAATATGTAATGACAATTAACCAAATAATTAATTGCTCAGAACCATTCATCTCATTATCTTTTGCTGAATCCTCAAATAGGGTCATGGGGGGGGGGTTCCCAGCCAGGGAAGAATGTTTTGGGCACTGAGAAGATACACCCAGGACAGGACGCCAATCTATCACTGGGCACACACTAACTCACACACACACACTCTATATGGGGCAATTTGGAGCATTCAGTTTACTTTGATCCATGTTTGTTTTTTTGGACAGTGGGTGGAAACCATAGAACCCAGAGGAAATCCACACAGAAACGGGGAGAACATGCAAACTCAACCCAGATTGGGATTCGAACCTAGATCCCCAGAACCTGCTAACTCCTAAGCCACTGTGCTGCTCTATTCAGAACCAGTCATAAAAATTAATAAACCATTATAAACATACGCCACCGTTTTTAACATCACTGCATTCGTTAGTCAGTAGAGTAGCTGGTGTGTGTGTGTGTGTGTGTGTGTGTGTGTGAGTGTGTGCATGTTAATAAAATGAAAATGTAGTCGGTCAAAACAAAACAAAACAAACTTTTCAGGGTGATTTGGCCGAAAACGACTGCAGAGATCACGCAGAGTGAATAAGCGCCGCTCGCCGAGGCTGGGAAAAAAAATTAAATCAAACAGTTCCATGGGAGCTCGCCCCATCCCCCCCCCCATCCCCCACCCACCCCCCACGACTCCGCCGGACCACTAACCTTTTCAAGCTCATTAGCATTTTTCAGCGGCAGATTCTCGGGGAGTGTCGGAGGGAAAGGGCAGCTCAGATGTGCAGGCGCGGCGCGGGCGAGTGCGGGGCGAGTGCGGGCGCAGGTCAGAGGTATGATTGTCCCACCGAGGGTGCGGAGGTTTTGGCAACGGCGGCGCCGGCGAGTCCGGGCCTCAGGCCACCTGCACTTTGTGAGCAAAGCTCACGACTTTCATGCGCGAGCGGCGCTCTGGATCAGAGAGAGAGAGAGAGAGAGACAGAGAGAACAATGAAAATCAGAAATGTGAAACTCTGACCCAACCAGACAAACTTGGCAAGTGCAGCGTGCAGCGGTTACGGCGGCGGGATACAGCACGCCCGTCAACACGGCCCTCCCACTGCTCGACCTCACGGTGCAAAGCTGCTCTCGCTCTCGCTCGCTCTGTGAATCGTGTAATATTCAAACCTCGGTCACCGATGGGATGCAGCTACGCCGTAATGGTCTGACGTCTGTAACCCGTAACCCCGTGCTGGCCCGCCTTCCGGTGACGAGGGTAATGAAAATGAAAATGTGGAGGCCTTGGGATCATTTAAAAAAAAAAAAACAACACTTTTTTTTCTGACCATAATTAAAAGTTTAAGTTACATGCGTGATTTGGGTGTCAGAGTTCGTCTCTGTGTGAGCGGTTGCAGTATCAGGACTTGCTTTCCATCAGTGCCTGACCTCACAAACGCTCAGCGTGATCTCTAAACTCAGGGCTGGAGGAAACGACTTCAGAGCAGTTAGAATAGTTAAGATGCAGCACGTGAGCGTTCTCCGTACAGAACGTAGAGTAATGAAAAGTGAAGCGTTGCCATGTACGCCGTGTTTTCGGCTGAACTCGAGTCAGATTCCTGTTCGGATCCTCTTGTCCGTGGCACATGAAAAGAAAGCTCTGCTTTTTAAAGTTTCATGTCAGATTGGTGGGCTGAAGGCCCTCTCTTTCATGAATTAATAAGCCGAGCGCTGGAGATTAATCCCCCAAATTACGCTCACTATGAATAAGTCTGATTGTGTTAATGTGAGCCGGACGCGGCGCTTCACCCGCTCACGAACCCGACACGCCGCGTCTTCATCACCAAAAATCTGCACAAAAACGGTTGAACCTAAACAGAGCTGTATGTTTACGCAGACGTTCCGCCCCGCACCCCCGTTTTGAAATCAGGGTTCGTTTAGAACATTTATATATGTGTGAGCTGATTGGTGAATGTTTGTGAAACGCCATGAATTTTACACCAAAACTGCCTCACAACACAAACTGCTTCACCTTGAAAGGTTCCCCATGCCCATCCAGGGGAGAACGTTTCGAGTGCTGGACAGATACACCCAGGATGGGGCAATCTATCACTGGACACACACACTCACACAGACACTATATGGGGCAATTTAGAGCATTGGATTTACCTTGAATCCATGTTTTTGGACTGTGGAAGAAAACCAACGCTGAGAGGAGAACATGCTAACCACTACACCACCGTGCCGCTCAGCTACAGTTCAGATAAATGATGTCAAAATAGCCGTTTTAGACTAATTAATTTGATTGGACGAGAGGCGGTGCACCGATAACACTCACAGAAACGATTCCGCTGAGGACTAGATTTTCCAGAGGACATTGTTCTACAAAGGGCATTCTACAGACATGGGGAGAACATGCCAACTCCACACAGAGAGAAGCCAGAGTGTCTTCTTTGAAATCAAACCCTGCATCCAATTACTCTTTCAACGCTGCCATCGGTTAACGAGCCACCGTTTAGTCCCCGCTGTCCACTTCACCGGCGAAGCGTCTTCGTACGTCCCTAAAGCGAGCTCTCATCTTTGGATCTGAGGCAGCAGGTCGAGTTCTGCTGGGTCTGAAGGTTCTGAAGGTTCCATTTCTAAACTCTTTCATCTCAGAGCCGGTGGACATTTACCTCCAAACAGCCGCCGCTGTCCCCGCGGAGCTCGGCTTTCATCACGGCAACCGTCCTGAAGTCTCTCAGGAGAACAAGTCTCGTTTTCTCTCAAGCTTTTTCTGTCCCTCACCCCCCCACCCCCACCCCCCACCCCAGCATCACTGCCTCTCGCTTTGCTTTTGTCTCGGCGTTCTCCTGAGGATTCACAAAAACATCTGCCGACACACGAGGTGCCACGGCGTGTCAGGAAAGTAAAACATCCCGTCTCCCGAAAAAAAAAAACCCCGATCGGTTTCTCTGGCGCCATGGAAACCCTCGCTGACGGAACGGTAATAACACAAAGCCACTTCATTCCAATTTCATTAAATTAGCTTTTAATCAAGGGGTGCTTCATACCCGTCATCATCTCCGTGGTGGAGTCGGGAGTGGGCCGGGCCGGCCGAGGCTGTAAGAGCGTAATGACGGATCATTTTACTCTGAATGAGCACAATGCGGCGGCGGCTGAGCGGCAGCGACAGTTCGTCCACTGTAATCACCCCATGTCGTCTCTTAATTGCTACGCATTTAGGATTTCGTTTAGTCTGTAATTGCCTGACAATGAGATAGTTACACGGTTTCAACTCGTGCTCCCTCTTATTGACCTCGTTATTGACTTCAGATCGCTCGCCGTTTAATGAAATTATCTCAAAGACGGGGAGATCCTTCCTTCACGCTCACCTGCATCGTCTCTCGTCCTCTTCCCGTTACACTCCCCGTCTCACCGTGCAGTGTGTTAAACTTTAACTAGCTCCTGCGGACAGGAACACCTCCTGAAACGGCTCCCGTCGTGGGCCCGGTGCCAGAACGTCCTCGGAGCCGTACGGGTCGCTTCCAAACGGCCTGCGGTCCTCCATCTCGGAGACGATTAGCCTATGTCTTATTACATCTCCTGGGATCATTCTTCCCACCACAAGCATTCTCATTCAGCTGTTGTTATGGGCTTTGGAGAAAAAGAACGCCTTTATGAGAGTAATTTATCAATGTTAGAACGGCGTTTCTCTGGAAATGGGGCTGAAATGGTCTTCCAAAAGAATTATGAATCAGAAATTAAGAATGCAATCCTTGCCAGCGGATAGCGGCCCGCGGGGAGCCATTTGCAACACGAGAAAGAACCTGCACCGCCGGTGAGGTGCAATAAAGCACACTTTTAAGGTACTCAAAATTGCTCTCTCTCTTCCCTCCCTGTCAACAAGAATGGAGTATAAACAAGGCGCCGCGCACATCGGCTGTAAATGCTTCCATATTTCATTTGCGTTGGGGCAGCAGAGGTGTATTCCGGTGCTTCAGGATGCAGAATATTGCCCGCGTAATGCTCTGCGTGTGGGAAGGTGGCTCCTCCTGTCAAATAAATAAAGACTGATATCTGATAAACCTGCATCACCATTAATTACCCAAGACATCACATGAGCAAAAGTATTGGGACTCCCACACATTACACCTACACCTGCTTTTACGACATCCTATTAGAAGTTTGTCTGGAAGTGTGCTTATAAAGTCAGGAAGACAGACACTGACCACGTCTTTATGGACATGGACATTGATGCATGCACGAAGACAGAGAAGGGCCTTCCCCAAACTGTTTCCACGACAAACCAGGACCAGACGGAGAACCCGTGAGGAACGTCAGGTTCAGTATGCTGAGACCGCAAAGCTCACGGGGACAGAGACACTGCTATATTATGACATGTGAGGGGTAGGAGACGGAGCCATGGGAGTTATGACATCACAGTACAGAGAACACCCCAGGTGGCGTGTGACACCTAAACCAGGTACCAAAAAAATAAAGACATGGTTTTAAAAGCTGGACAGGATTTAACAAATTTAACTAGTTTAAATATAATATGTCTGTATATATGTTTATATTATATATAATATAGCATGTTCTCCTCTCAGTGCTTTCCTTCCACGGTCCAAAAACATGGATTCAAGGTGAATTGAATGCTCAAAATTGCCCCATTTAGTGTGTCTGTCCAGCGATAAATTGGTGTCCTTTCCTGGGTGTATCTGCCCAGCGCCCGAAACGTATAAAGTAATAAAGTGGATTTAAACCTGCGTGAACTTTATAAATACAAATCACAAAGTAAACGCATGAAGACTTAAACAGAATCAAATAAAACACGTGCAGCGCAAAAAAGAAACGTCGCAAAATCTTTAAAAAAGAACTTTTTTTGTGTGAGCTAAATAATGTAGTTTTCACAAACTTTCTCTTATTTTAAATAATCTTAACGGGATAAGTTTACTGAATGCACATTAATTGTTTTGATGTGTTTATTTTTGGACAGATGTCTTCGGCGTGCAGGAGATTGATTGATTATTACGATTGATGATGCAGTGGTTGATCTAACGGAACAGATTCAGATTTCTTCTCTAAACCTTTTTTTATAGTGACATGAGTAAAACAGTCCTCCTCGGTTGTTGCTCCTAATTCTGAGTGCAGGATGTCCGAGAGGGGAAAAAAAAACAAAAAAAAAACAGCCCATCCTCAATAAACATGTGCGCTGCAGTCCATTCAGGCGGAGCCGGGACAGCATTGTTAGTTTGCTATGGCCTGGTTTCCAGAAACCCTGAGTGTAGCTCAGTGAAGAGGACTCGGAGAACAATGGAGTTCCTCATTGAGCCGGAGCCAGGGCCGAGCGCAGCCTATCCCTGCACCATGCTGGCCGGCTGCTTTCAACGTCCCACTGCTCACGGATGACTGACAGATGAATTGTGCTGGAGGTTTTTCCCAAGCACAAGCCCATCGGCCCTCGCTACCCTGAGCGGTGTGTGTGTGTGTGTGTGTGTGTAGGAGAGCGAGAACATCGTGTCAGGTTTTGTGTATATGTATGTGCACGGATGTATGTGGGCATGTGTGAGTGAGTGTGTGAATGAGTGTGTGAGTGAGTGAGTGTGTGAATGAATGCGTGTATGAGTGAGTGTGTGAGTGTGTGTGTGAGTGAGTGTGTGTGTGTTCATGGCCAGGCTGCAGCTGCATAGCTGGGAGGTCCCAGGCCATTGTCGGCCCCACACAAAGGCAAGAGGAGCAGGAGCGAGTTCTTTACAGGCGAGTGTACTCACTGCCTCTGAGTGTGGACCGAGAGAAAGGAATAAAGACGTCATTGATGTACAAAGAACCTGAATGTGATGGCTCATGTGATTCACAGAGGCAGAGACACGCTGCCGCACACACAGATGTGTCCACGCTCCGAAAATACGCTGGCAGAGCAGCGCTCCCTCAACGACGACCCGAGAACGACGGAGAAGTTCAGAACCGTATTTACAAAAACACCATCCACCCAATCAGCACCCTTCAAACCACACCGGAGAGCTTTCCAACCTCCACCGTCAGACATCTGGATGCAGAACCAAGAATCAACGCCGATTCGTTTGCAAAAATTAAAGCAGCAGGAGAGAGTTTCAGAAACACGTCGCGTAACCGGAACCGAAAAACACGGGTTCTCCATCACACACTGTTTTAGGAGACATCCCAACACCCAAAGTTGTGTTTTGGACAACTCTATGCCTCCAACTTAATAGGAACAGTTTAGGGAAGGCCTATTGTCTGTTCTCGCATGACCGTGTTCCGCTGCTTAAAGAAAGGACCATACAGTCGTGGTGGGGTGAGGCCGGTGCGACCCCCGCTGACCCATGGTCCATGTGCAGTACATAAATCAAACCCTCCGATCCTCAGCGTTGTCCGTGTGTGTTTTCCGAAGGCAGACACCTGTTTGTGAGGATGGAACGGCACGCCGGTGTTGATTTGCTGAGGTGTTCCTCCACCTGACCCGTGAGCATGTGCCATGGATCAGCCCTGTTTAATAGCAGAGCAGCGCCGTGTGCCCTTTAAAGGCGTGCCTGTGAGAAAGTTCAAGTGTCGGTCGCTCAACTGATTTATAACGGCAAAGTGCGCCTTGATTAAGTGCTGATGTCGTCAGATTCCTCAGCGCTCATTTGGAGAATCAGGCGGCGCGGATCATGTAAGATGAATGGCTGCTCGGGGAGGGTAACCTTTGAGCTGGAGGAGCGGGTCGTGTTCCAGTCCCGCGCGGGGCCAACGCTCTGCACTGTTTTATTTATGTGTTTGCACCATCGCACAACGAAACGCACACAAACAATACACTATGTATGAACTGAACCGTCTTCTGTCCAACAAGCAGCGGCGCGGAGAACATAAAATAATCATAAAGCAACGGTGTCGCTGCACAAGCGAGCAGGAACAGGTTCTCCTCCTTAACCGAGTCAATCAGGAACCGTCCCACAAAACAACAAAGCCAGCGCTTCATTTAAACGGATGTAATTATCAAAGCGACGCTGGTTTACAGAGAGGGAGGAGATGTTCTCTACACCATCCTCACAGCCTCACAACCCGTCAGCTGCGCAGAACATACTGATGGACTCTGTAGTTCTATAAGAACTGACGGTGGTTCCTCTGTGGTTCTCATGCCAGCATTCAATAGGCACTTTTTTGACCGCGTCTCCGGCAAACTTTCTTTCCGAAGCGTCTGCGTCTGCGTGTTTTTGGAACCCTGTACAACCTCCGAGGCAGATATCACAGGTGGAGCACTTCAAACCCCCCGTCCTGACACCGACCCGCACGCGGCGCTGGGATGTTGGCGTAAACAACGCGTCAGGGTGACATTTTCTCCGGCTGCAGACAGGTTCCGCCGCCGCCGTGAAAAGAGAAGCCTGCACTTTACTGACAGCGCGATTCCACATCCACCGCCGCACAGCGCCGCCGCATCCCGGGGGAACCGGAACGTTAGAGAACATAAACTGCAGATGAAGGAGGACGAATAACGATAGGCCATGTGACTTCACTGGAAACAAAGACCGGAAGAATGTGGACGCCATCACGCCAGACGTTACAAACGTACGCAGCATCCTCCGTCTCAGGTGGATGTTTAATTAAACAATGAAAGGTGTGTCCCAATACTTTAGATTTTTCAGTAAAGCTAAAAAACCAAAAGGTTGCAACCGATTGTAACGCGAACAAAACCTCCTGTTGACTGAAGCTTCGATTTATTTACTACCCAGTGCACTTAAGTACAGTGTTTGACCCTAGGTAGCACATGCTGTATGAAGAGAACACAATTTCTCCCCTGAATGGGCATGGGGGGAACCCCCCCTCCCCCCCTCCTCATGACTAGAGATTAAAGTGGAAGATAATGAATGTTACACTGATTACAGATCAGATTTATTCAGGAGTCTAATGGCTGGGATTTGAAAGAAGAGAACAAACCTGGATGTTGAAGAGTCAGCGAGCCTGCTTTGCTTTGATTGACAGATCCATTAATCTGTTTAATTATTTTATTGGAGCAGTGATTATGAGTTTTGTGCATAAGCATGCCGACCCTGCGTTTGAGCATCGAGCAGGAGGGTTGAGGAGATGGTCGTGACTAATTGATTGTAATTGTCAGTAATTCCTGACTCCTCCCCCTTCATGCCGTCACCACGTGGTCGGGATCGAGATCTCCGTTATTGATGTGACAGCTCTGAATTGAGAACCTTTGGCCATGCATCAATGCCTGGTTAATCGCCCTAATTCCATCCCTCCACGGCTCCTCAACCATCAAATGAATGCCATTACGGTGGCCAAAGCCATGGGTTTTTTTTTTTTTTTCTTTTTGCCCGCCAAGCTATGGGAGGCTACTCATGCTAATTAGCGGCTAGCTCAGAGAGGAGGAGTGCCCGAGGGTCAGCCAGAAGTGTCCTAAGTACAGCTAAATGGTTGCATAATTACCAGAAGAACACATAGTCATGCTCATTCTCATTTTCATAATGTATTACACTCGAGTCCACTTGGGCACAATAGGATGCCGGGCAAGGGTGATTAGCAAAGCGGCAGCTTTAGACTGAGGGGCACGGCTAACAGCTTTATAAGCGCCTGTGTGGTCACGTGGCTCCCAGCACACAAGAAGACCTAGACTTGACGTTGGTCATGAGTGTGTTGCTGAACCTTATGACGGGGTTCAATCTTTCATGAGTGATGATGGACATTTACGCTGAGTAATCGGATAACGTAAAGTTGGTGTTCATTCAGTCTTTAATCCTCATGGAGTCGTTATGATGGGTGGGTTATATCGTAATGTAAAAATTGCTTTCAGGATCTCCTCACAGGTGATCTGAGGTAACGAAGGCATGGGGTAATCAATAATAGAACATGAGATGTTTATTTAATGCGCTGTAATGGGGTATCCCTCGCACTTAATACTCAGGGTGTTTACCACGTGGCACCACATGATAAATAAGTGATGAGAACATCTCTTAATTATTGACGTAATCAGAGCACTTGGGGTGCAGTCCATGGCTGGTGATCAGCGGCTGCCGTGGAGCTGCGACATCCCGGCGAGGCCGTCTTAGGGGGTCGCTGCCAGTCGAATACAGAGCTGTTTGTTAAAAGTCAAGGTGGTGGCGTACCTCTCGCAATAAATAAATCAAAAAGGCGGGGCAGTGGCCGTGATTGACACCTCTGGCCCACAGGAAGAGGGTCGGTGGTTAATATGACAGAATCATACTGTAGTAGTATACTGTAGAATCATGGACCTGATTCCCAGATAAGTGTGACAAAGTATATTTTTCAAGGTGGAGGTGTAAGTTTGCATGTTCTCCCCATGTCTGGTGGGTTTTCTCATGGGGCTTGTTTCCTCCCACAAGACGATAAATTGCTAAAATGTGTTGCGATCAGCAGAAATAACTCACAAAATGAACACACTTCCAATAAAGATACAGAATTTCACAGAGGGGCACAAACTTTTGCTCGTTTCCCAAAGGGAAGGTAAATGAATGGTGGTGTCGACACTGGGTGGTCCTCTAATACCATTGTGCTCTTAGGAGCAGGACATCGGTGCCCAACATAAAACGCCGACGTCACCATGAAAAGCGTCCAGCAGACAGGCGTGCGGGAGGTGCAGCGTGGTTTAAAGGGCTGCGTAATTAAAGAGTTAAACCGCGGTGGATGTCGGAAGCCTCTGACTGTACGGGTTCGAATCGTAATAATACGGTGCAGTTAAATTTATTGGACTGACTGTTTCCACACGGAGCACCGTGTGTTTTTAGAAACCTGCCTCTCTCTCTATTAAAGCCTGGATGGTGGAGCTTTATGTGGACGTGCAGCGGTACATCTGGGCAGCACATTGGCTCGTACGGTGGATGGTGGGGTTTGGCACGCATGCCAGCGTTGTTACTGTCGGACCCCAGGAGCCTGAGAAGCGGGCATCGGTCCAGAGATTTCCTTTGTTCATCAAACAGCAGCACCAGAGATGAGACGAGAGAACCAAGAGAACGAGGTCAGCGATCTGAATAAGACACCACAGATCCACAAGTATGTGGACATGGGATGTTTACTCATGTCAATGCCAACATCCTCAGACAAAAAGTACATCTTTACTGGGACAAAGTTTGCCATTTTATTTACTGTTGAGGATTACGAATGTAATGTTTAGTTATCTTAAGGTTTAATGATTGACTTCTTTGTGACGTCAGACATTAATATTAAACCAGAGGACCTGACTCACAATCTCTGCTCTGGTTCATCCATGAGGTTGAGGTCAGTCCAGTTCTTCCAAAGCAACCTCACCCAACCATCTCAACAAACCATGTTCCCACAAATACAGAAGCATACACTTTTCCAAAACACATGATCAGATGGTTGATGGTGTTCTCCTGTGGTCATCAGAATGAATGAATCACCTGAGACGAGCTGTTGGGATGTGTGAGTCGATTCACCTGATTCATTTCTAGTTTTTAAAGGAAACATCTCTGACCAACGTTTCTCTAAAGTCTTCAGTAAATAAATGTAAATAAAGTGAGATCTGAAGCTGTACCTGTTCACAGCGGCTGCTCTGCACACACCGATCGATCAATCGATCAGACCGCGGTGTGGCGTCCACGTCCACGTCCACGGTGTTTACAGAGCCGTCGGGGACGCAGTCTGACAGTGACGTCATCTGATTACCGACGCCATCCTTTAGCAGACATTCTGATGACGTTGCGTGTTTTATGCCGCATTAAAAACTTAAAAACGCAAAGACACTGAACTCCTGACCGGCTTCTTTTCTTTTGAACCCGGCGGCTCAGCACTTCCGCCTCTGACGCTCACCTGTTCACCTGTTCACCTGCTGCCGCTCCCCTGGACTCTCATCTGATTGGTCCTTACATTAATTTTTGCTGACTGTCAGTGTGACGTCTCATAAATATTCAGTACCATTTTATAACGAAGCTGGTTATTAATCTGATGATGACGTTTTAATTAGTGAGGCATAGAGACACCTACAGGTTCATTCTGCTGTAGCATTTATGACGTCACATTCTAAGTCGGTCCCCCTAACAGCATCCACTTTTCTGGAAAGGCTTTCTGTAAGATTTTGGAGTGTCTGTTTTAATCTCATTCACACAGAAAAGCGTTTGTAAGGTCAGACACTGATGTTGGACGAGAGGACAAAACTCACAATCTCCGTTCTAATTCATCCCAAAGGTGTTGGTTATGATTATAATTCCTTCACACCGAACTCCAGTCACATCCTAATGGCCTGAGCCCTTGGTACTCCGGTTATGTCAGGCTGGAACAGGAATGGGCCTTCCCAAAACTGTTCACACAAAGTCATAACATACAGGTTTACAAGACAGAGGACTAGGAGCTTGACTTTATAGACATGTGATCATGAGTTCAGTGATTAAGACGTCTGTCCATAATGCCTGTAATGTCTATTAGATTAAGGTTCAGAATAATTCTAATATAATAATAATTTTAATTTCCTCTGTGAAGAGAATAAAACCATCAACCTTAAACCGAACCCAGAACACAGTGGAAATTAAATGGCATTAGGTTTGAATGAATCAGCCCTTCATGTCTTCTGTCTGACAGTTTTATCTCAAAAAAATGTGGCAAAGACGACACGAACAAAAATGATATGATTTGATTTTTTATATATAGATAGATATCCTTAAATTTTTTTTACAGAAGTCAAGATTTACATCAAAGGGTGATACCATGAGGATTGCTGAATGAAAAATCTCAGCTTTATTCCAAACTGTACAGCATCTTTAACAAGCAGTCCCCGGTAACCATGGAAACATTCACCCTGTTCCCAACACTGTCACA
This sequence comes from Corydoras sp. C115, assembly GCA_019802505.1. Taxonomy (NCBI): domain Eukaryota; kingdom Metazoa; phylum Chordata; class Actinopteri; order Siluriformes; family Callichthyidae; genus Corydoras; species Corydoras sp. C115. The sequence continues at coordinate 1,225,691 of JAFMOC010000134.1, forward strand.
TCTTAGTTACAAAAGAAGAAATCGTCGTGAATTGAAACATCACACCGTCTGGACTCTGTTTGTGAACTCATGATGTCTGTGGATCCTCAGGGTCCGGTCCGGGGCGTCGTCGTCCCTCGGCGCAGGGCCACCGGGTCGCAGGGCCACCAGGTCGCGGCCCGTTTTTCAGTGCATTTATTTTCTTTCTGTTCAATTGAAGAGTAAGGTGTGTTTTAATCCAGTGGATTTGGATTGAGGTAAGAGGTTGAAATGAGATCAGATCCAGTTTTGTTTGCATCCTTAATAAAGAGGGGTTGATCCGTCTGATCGTGTTCTAATAACATAAACACACACATTTCATAATTACTGCTCATCTAGTTCAGCTTTACTTTATGAAAACTCAAAACTCTTTTCTTCAACAATCCTGTGGAATATTTTGCTCTGCATCAAGAAATAAGGCCAGTTTCTTATCATTAATCAAATAATACAGATGTTTATCTGAATCATTATTGAGGGCTGAGACATCTCTTCCACCTTCACTAGTTATTAAGAAATGCAATATGACGTTGGAGTGACGAGCAGCTGAAGCTGAAGTTCTGTCATGGTTTTACATCAGCTGTTTACTGATCAAAGTTCTCCTGCATTTTTATTCCTGATTTTTCTGTAAACATGTTCTGTGAAATGTCCTAACAGCCCCGGACAGCCCCGTCGTGTCTCGACGTCCGGCTTCTCGGTGATGAGTTTGGGATTTCAGACAGGCAGTAGTTTTTTTAAATCTGATGATCTGTGTCCATCACATGGCTCACATAGCGCCGTTAAAGTGCTGATGATGCTACGTGATTTATAATGAAGCCAAACGATGTTCAGCGTTCGTACGTGGTGGAAATGAGGCGTTCGTTTTAACCGTGCCGAATACAAAGCTTGGGTCATGTGGGTCCTTCCCTTTAGTTTGTTAAACGGGAGCAGGATGGATGAAGGAGAGACTGTTTAAGCTCACAGTTCGGGGAATACTGCGAGCTAAAGATATCCTCGTCCTCGACCCACATTGATCACAGACATTTCATGATTTTAGCCATAAAGCCGTCTGAGTAATTTAAGATCTGCAAACGAAGACAAAGGCGGATGAAAATCCCGCTCTTGGTGCCATCAGTGCTGCCAGTAAATGTGCTTTCCCATGATATTTTCCTCCAGCTTGCATTTCGTCCTCCTGCCTTCCAGTTTTCAAATTACTTCCCATAAAAGGTTTTATTAAGACTCGAGCATGCTTTACTGTCTGCAAATGTGTGGATGTAATGACTGATATATAAATATCCGTCTCATTTGCATTCACACACCAATATATGAGGGAGGAATGCCAAAGTGTTTGTATGTAAAACACAGAGGATAACTGATGTGAGGTTTCTCACACACTTGGTTGTGGTTTTAAAGAATGCAAAAATAAGTGGAAACGCTCACTGACATGTTCAGAACCTTTTTAGAACCTTACCCCTAATTTACCGAGGACGCCAACAGGGTTTGTAGCTGCCTGCATATGGAACTGAATTTGCCACATCTTTTTGCATGATAGAAAAACTCAGAGGGAGACAGAACAACCGACACACAAAAGGAACTATGGAGGGAGAGTCCATGATAAAGAGAGAAAAACACATACAGAGAGAGAGAGAGAGAGAGAGAGAGAGAGAGAGAGAGCAGGACAATGTGACTAAAATTCATATATCCAAGAATAAGGCAGACAGCTAAATGCAGCTGGAGGCAGGAAGCGGTGATGATGGGACCTGGTGTTCGGTGATGGATGCAGGATAAGGCACGTGACAGTCAGGCATTTTTTCATCTCATTCATTTGACAATTATTCACATTATAATCCAGTTTGCTCACTATAACCCCTGTGTGCACTCACATAAATAACAGACTGAAGCGAGAGCCTTCGTCTCAACAGTCTCGCACTGTAAACATAGTCGTGTATGAAGGGAGATTAAAAATCAAATCCTCCAAAGACAAAAAAAAAAAAAAAAAAAAAAAAAAAAAAAAAAAAAAAGACAAAAAACATCAACATATCCTTCCGCAGGTCAACGTCCACCGCAATACTCAAAAGAGGCTTTGCCAAAAAGAGCAAGTTCAAATGTGTTTTTTATTTAGAGTCGTTTATTTGCCGCCGGCCGCGCACCACTGTAACATCGGGATGTGGCCGATACCGGGGACTTTTGTACCAGAACTACCCGATAAAGACGGCGTGGTGGCGCCAGCTCGCAGACAACCTCAGTGCCGGCGCTGAAGTATGATCCCGATCCATCAGTGGGTTCTTTCACAGCACGACTGGAGAACATGCTCAGGATCTGAGGTGTACAAGAGCGCCGAGCATCAGAAGAGGCTGGTAAGGGTGGTCTGAGAGGGACTCCGGCACTCGTGGACGTCCAGAGCACCTTGGACAGAAGTCAGTACAGAGGTCACGGTGGGCATGGTGGGGTTGGTGAGGTCTGTTAGCGTGGTGGGGGTGCTGGACGGACTCATGGAGGTGTTGGAGATCTCCGAGGCCGGTCCGGAGGGGGTCCCGGCTAGATTGGAGCCGTCCGTGGTCTTGTCCACCCCGGTGTTCTCTTGACGCAGGAGATTTCGTCTAAACTTGGCTCTAGCGTTCTGGAACCAGACCTAAGACAAGAAGGTTTGGCGTTAGATTCCACGAGGGAAAGACGAATGACAAAAACATGGAAAAGGAAGCTGATCGGAACTAAAAGCTGCTTTGTTTTCCTGGAGATGATAATTAAGGCTCGGAGACTCCGGCGTGTGCTCCGGCTGAACGATCTTTTTGTTTATTTCCTGCGTTTCCTTGGGGATTATCTGCCACACTTGTGAGGGAAATGCAGACTGTTTTGACTTCCCTGCTTTCAGTGATAGATGACAAAACAGCTGGTCGTTAATGCCAGGAAAAGTTCTCATGACTCTCGTGAGCATCGGAAGTCTTTTTTTTTTTTTTTTAATAAATCAACGAGGACGTTTCCAAACTGATCCGCCTCCTCAAAAGGAAACCTTAAATGCATTCCAAAGGAAAATAACGCAGTGGGCTTTCATTACCTGAAGCACGCGTTTGGTGAGACCCGTTTTCTGAGCCAGCTGTTTCAGATCCTTGGCATCTGGGTTGTGATTGATGGCAAAGTAGGACTTCATGGTTCTCAGCTGATGGTGCTTAAAGGACGTCCTCATGCGCTTTGTCTTCTGGCCAGTGCTGTACTGAGAGTCTCTGTCTATGGGATCTCCATCGTTCTCGTTGCAGCTTAATGCTGTTCAATAGGAAACAAAACAAAAAGACACGTCTCAGAAACACGGCGTAGAGTTACCGAGCAAACCAGCACAGAAATGAGGAGCCTAACCGTTCAGAACCCCAACCTCAAATCAACCGACTGTTTGAACAGATATACAACGGCCTGCGTCCTCATTTAAATGAGCGCTACTGAGCTCCCACAGTGTGAGGCCGAGCCATTTCGCAGCCACAATACATTTTTACACAACCAGAATCAATTGTGTTGACGGGGAATTCAATACTTCAGATTCCACAGCAGAAGCCACACTTCAACACATTTCTTTCATTTATTTCCTCCTCATGTTTTTTTTTTTTTTTTCCACGGTGCTCCGAGGAGCTCCCGCTCACAGGAAGGCCTACCACATGAGCCTCTGGGACAAAACAAGCAACCTGACTTAACACATAGCCTTAAGAAATAAACATTTAGGTTAGCACATTAATAAATTCCCGCAGCCATATGCATACGGGCCCGCACGACGGAAGCGCTTCGAAATGTAGTGTTTTTGAACATAATGACACAGAGGATTGTGGGCAATCATTCTTGGCAGAGGCCTAAGTGTTGCTAGAGCGTTCCGGAACGATGCTTCTGTGACTACAAATATTAGTCAAGGAAAAGCCGTCTGATCGTGTCGGATAATTACCATTTAATCTGTGCAGCCCGAGCACATGGCAGACACATGGTGTCTGGTCATTCACAAATAGCTGTGACTCTCAGAAGAAATACAGCATCCACACTCCAATCGCTCCATCGCTCATTTCTGATTACTTTAATACAGCTAACTGTAAACTCATTTAAACAGCATCCAGTGCATGTACAGAAAAGCTCAGTCTGTATAAAGCTATATCACGCCATTAAAGCTGAGACGCCAGTCCTGTCCGGATTCTGCCCCGCTGACGTTTCTGTTAATGTACATGTTAATGTACATGTGTATATATTAATGGGTTGAGACACTTATGGGTTCCTGCGGGTTAAAAGTATGTCGTCGTCGCGCTTTACGCGGCGTCGTTCCTCTGCTGGCCTGAAGGCGGCAGTAGAGAACCAAAGTAACACGCTCTTATCCAACATGCGCACGAGGCAAGGCCTATCATTCACATTTCTAACGCACAGTGATGGATTCCGTGCAGGATTTGCTTCTGATATCAGACCTGAAATCTGATGAGCTTTTAAACATCCGAACCGTCATTCTGTCGAGCAGAGCCACTTCAGGCATGCGCAGTGAGGAGCCGCGCGCGAGCGCGCGCGCTCAGGGTTTGTTCATTAAAACGCACGATGTGAACGCAGACGCGCAGAGAACAAAACATAATAATAAAGTCCAAAAACACTCCGCAGATTTCAATAAAAGCGAAACAGAAAAGTTCTCAGGAGTCTGAATGTTTCTGCCTCTGATTTGGAACTCGGTTTGTTTTTAAAGTTCTGGATTTTTAACATTAAATTGGATTTGTTTGACGTCGCGTTTACTTTCATTTTTTTTTTAAAGCCACAAAAAGTTTCAAGCCGACATTTTGTGTTTGATTTAAAGGCCACGTCGCCCTCACTGTTCGTGCTTAAGGGCCAAGAAATGTTTGAAACCACATTTAATGCTGAAATAATAATCAATAATCAATTAAACGGCTGCGTGATTAACTCGGAGTTCAAAGCGCCGCGGCGGCATCAGAATCGACAGAACTGAGAACCCGGAGCTTTAGAACGAACAGAGAAAGTTTAATCCTCCTTCATCTCCTCTCCCCGCTTTCACATCTTTTTAATCTTCTGGAGGTCCCGGCTGCGTCTAAGCCGTTTCCACTTGTCAGTCCGCGTCGCCGTCCTCATTCCTCTCAAACGCGCTCGAGTCACGCTGCGGCTAATTGCGGCTGCATCAAGGACACGAGTCCAGATCTGTGATTCGGAATGATGTTCGCTTTGCATTCAGTCCGAACTGAACTGCAGGCGAGGACGGACTTTGGCATCCGATTTATAATTCAATAAACTTAGAAACATTCAAATCAAAATGATAAGGTTATTGTTATTGTAATTTGTTTAATTGTAGTTTTTAGACACTCAATCGGGTTCGATTATCACAGTTTAATTCATTTAAACTTTAAGCAATTGAAATGTTACCAAATTATTTTTTTACACTGGTATATTTTTTATTTGAATAAATGCACAGTTCGGGTTATTTTCTTATTTTTTTCGGTCTTAAATAATACATTTGTAGTTAATATGACCTTCTAGATTTAAAAAAAAAATAAATTAAACTTTGGTGACTTTGCTGTTTTATTTTACACCTAAAACATTATCGTTCTCAGAATGATATTTCGTCCAGGATGAACGTTCCAATTCATTCCTTTTTTTCGGTTCCAGCAAAAACGCGTTTTTATATTTTGTCAGGATATAACCCACGTCACTTGACGAGTTAAGTAATAATAATAATAATAATAATAATAATAATAATAATAATAATAATAATAATAATTTAAACAGCTAAACGATGCATCACAAAAATGGAAAAGAGCAGGTTTAGCATTTCGCTTCGGTTTAAAGAGACGAAAGTAAAAGCTTTAAAGTTTTACAAACAATTTTCAATTTAAACAAAACGCTCAGGATGCATTTTTATAATTGTAATGTTTTTCTTCATTTTCATTTTCATTTCCAAAGTGATCGACAAGTTTAAAAACTGATTTCTTTTCCTCTCTCGTACACACACACACACACACACACCCTCACACACACAGTGTGCATTAGTTAAAGTCTGTTATTTTAGCATAATCACTGATGAATCTGCATTTCAGTATTTTTACTAAACGCTTCTTCGTGAAGTTTGGATTGTTTTAAATTTGAAGGCACCGACTTTACAGTGAATGATCACGTGTCCCGTGTTTTGTTTTGCAGTGCGCGGTGGACGCCCGGCTCTAACCTGCGTTGTAGGCCGCCAGGTCGGCTCCGGGTCCGGGGCTCTTGCGTTTCCGCGGGCGGCCCTTCTGCACGCCGCCCACGCCGTTGTAGTAGGAGAGCGCGAGCGCCCCCGCCGCGCCCAGCGCTTTGCTCGGAGCGACGTCCGCGTGGTTGAAGTGGCCGAAGTCTCCCTGCACCAGCGTCTCGAAGTGCAGGCGGCAGTACACCAGGCTGTCCTTCATGCCGAAGTGGTCGCCCGTGGTCAGCATCTTGTTGCAGGTCGTGCACGTGAAGCAGTTCAGGTGGTAGACCGAGTCTCGCGCGCGCATCACCATCTCCGACGCCGAGATGCCGAGGTGGCAGCGCGCGCACCTCTGCACCGAAAACCGTCTGCCAACCGTGTGGGGGGGGGGGACAGAGAGAGACAGAGAGAGAGACAGAGAGAGAGACGGTACAACTTTAGAGGGTGTTTGGATTTTTCTCCTTAAATGCAGCAGCGGTGACGTGCGCACGCGCGTTAGACACGAGTCCAAAACAACATTTATTATGAAATAAATAGTATTTTCAACATTAAATTCTGCTCAAATTATTATTTTTTTTACACCATCTTATAATGTGAATGTTCTCATTTGTACGTCGCTTATAATGTGAATGTGAATCCTAAAGTGTCGCTGTTTGTTTATCTGTAGTTTTGGCTTCTGAAATGACGTCACAACCAAACTCCAAAAACAAGAGACACGAGTCGAATAAACAGCAGAGTTTTAAAATCATTAATGTTCAAGTGATGGGTGGACTTTTTAAATTGTTTTCAGTGTGTTTTCACCTATTTGCTATTCTGTGTGTGTGTGTGTGTGTGTGTGTGTGTGTGTGTGTGTGTGTGTGTGTGTGTGTGTCGCTCACCTGTAATAATCCTCCTTGCAGTAGATGCTGCCGTCTTTGCTGAAGCAGGTGAGCTCGGACTCCAGGTTGAGTTTGCACTCGCAGCATTTCAGACAGCGCATGTGCCACTGCTTATCCACCGCCAGCAGGTAATAACGGTCCGAGATCTTACCCCCGCAGCCGGCACACAGAGCCACGCGCTCCCCGCTCATCGAGGGCAAGTTCTGCACACACACACACACACACACACACACACTAAACTTAGTTTTATGCCCTACAGCGTAATGTTTTCTTATTAAAATTCCAACAAAATCGTATAAAATCGCACGCCATATTTCCACACACTCAAGGGCCTGGACTCCGGGAATCAAAGCGAAAACATTTTACTCTAAACTTTTCGTACCATAAACTTTTCGTACTATTGTAAACGTACTGTAAAGTTTTCGTCGAGTTTGCTTTTGTTGGATTGATTTTTGGAGTTCTGCACGTTGTCATTAAGCACGATATAAATCACGTCTTTTCTGATTAAAGATGTTTATTGGACGTTGCTCGGAAGATCAGGGGGAGGGGCTTATAGTAACAGATAGTATCACGAGGTCTGTTAACTAAACAGGATAATTCACACTACAGGGGTTTAAGCAAAACCTATCGATTTTAGATAATTATCTCACAGTGTAACGCCTGGTTCCTGCTAAACTTCAGACAAACTCATGTTTCAAGGCCAAGATTTTACTCCTTTATTTTCTTTCGCAATTCTATTATTATTATTATTGTCTTTATTATTAGTATCATCATCATATTATTATTATTATTATTATTAGTAGTAGTAGTAGTAGTATTATTGTTATTATTATTATTATTATTATTATTATTATTATTAGTAGTAGTAGTAGTAGTAGTAGTAATAATAATAATAATAATAATAATAATAATAATAATAATAATAATCTTAATTAAGATGAAAGCCTCTGGTGTTAAACCTCGACACAATTCACGCCGACCTAATAACACAGATATTAAATGTTTTTCTTTTTCTTTTGCAGAACACAACATGCCGAAAATACTAGTTAATTAACCGAAAATAATAGCTAGTTTTTGTGCATCAACAGTAAATGTATTTAAATAAGCTGTGGCTAAAATGTCAGCTTTCCAAAACGCTTTTCTTCAGGTAAAAATTATATATTTTTAGTATATGTTTATTTAAAAAAAAAAAACAACCAACACTTTTCTACATTATAAATATTTTCTATAAATTACATGTGTATGCTTTAAAATAAATTTCGGTCGAAGCTAAATAAATGTATTACACAAAACGTTCAATTAATGCAATTATATTAAAAGCAGAGTATAATTCGTTGCTTCCGAAAGTCAACGATTATTTTAATGACGAAGGCAGATGAAGTTCGATTTTAAATAGTATTTTAAAATAACAAAATCATTGACGACAGGACTCATTTATTTATTTTGCCGATTTTGAAACGATTGTATTGTTTTTGCCTAAAAAAACTATTTAAAGAGGAAAAAACAAAGTAAACAGGGGAATGAAAAGTTTGCAGGCAGCTCGGGCCTCCTCACCGTCTCCGTCTCCCCCATGTCGATGGCCGAGCTGATGGCGGCGGAGTCGCTCTTGCTCCTGCGCTCCATCTCCTCCATGACGCTGTGCATGTCGCCGGCGGGCAGTCCGTGGAACAGCATTTCGGAGGCTGGCGAAAGACACGTGTTTGCTTCCGACCTGCAGCGTAAGACGTCCCTCAGTCGCGGCCCCGGCCCTCCGCAGTTCATTCGAGTTGAGTCATGAACGCGCGCCGGGCGCGGGTTCCCGAGCTGCGGCGCGGCGCGTTCAGGAGCGTGCACGCCGCCGTGGATGGACGTGTTCGGGAGAGCGGACGTCCTCAGACGCATCAACGCAGCACGCAGCGCTCACGGTCGCGGGCTGGGGCATGCCGCGGCGCAGGCCGGGCGCGCGGTGCTGCTCGTGGGACTCTTTAATTACCACATGCCACATGCACATGAAAATCCAAGAAAAAAATCAAGAAAAAAAAGAATAATAATAATAAAAAAAATATATATATATATAAAAAAAGAATAATCCCGAAACAGAGCGCCGCTCTCACTGCGCGCCGGAGCCGCTCCTCTGCATCAGGGCTGCGCGCCTTTCCGTTCGCGGCACTTTGGCATCTCAGAACGCGTCCAACTTCAGCAGGGCGTCGGTCAGAACAACAGACCAACAGACCAACAGACACGAGTCCACGCTTTTACAGACTCTCTTATTTTAATTCGTCTGCGTGATGTCTGATCAAACAGTCGAGCCGCCGCAGTTATTCGAGAGCGCTCCTTCGTAGCCAGAGCCAACTGTAAGTAATTGAGGAGGAGGAGTTGAGTGCACTTTAGTGTGTGTGCGTGTGCGTGTGTGTGTGTGCGTGTGTGTGTTTGCGTGTGTGTGCGTGTTGTAGCCGTGTTTTGCCAGCCCCCTTCCCCTGCTCTCGGTTCTCCAAAGCCGCGCGACCCTCCGCGCCTTTTCTACGGAGCCCCTGACGTCACGGCGCGCTTATTGGCTGCGCGGCGCGTCCGCGCTCCTGATAACGACGCGGCGCGGAGGAATGACGGGACTCGACTTCAGCGGGACGCGAACGTAAGAGTGACCCACCGCCGACAGACTTCAAATAACCTTTCATTCGTTTATTTGCGCCGCACATCAAACAAAGTCATGAAAACGCATCAGATTAAGAGACGTGACGGGATTATTGCTGCCGGCGGGAATTGTAGTTCCGCCGCAGGACTTCTACATTTTTTGTCTTTTAAGAAAAATGTCCACATAATATATAGAAATATTTAGAATGTGATCATTAGGGATGATCGCGGATCACAGAGGCCCGGCCTCGGACACGCAGAGCCCCGAGACCGAGCGCCAACAAAAGGCTACTGAGTGCGTTTAGTGTCAAAGGATCCGAGCGGCGCACTGACAGCATGGACCCCCACAACACACACCGCGACGCTACAGGGGCCGCTGCTTACGACCCAATTAACGCCGCTGCCTCATTTACTGTGGGTCATTTGATAATTTCAATCTCTACTTTTCTTTTTACTTTGATTTGACACCGAAACACAGAGCGCGTTTGAGTAAAATAACACCTTTTAGAAAAACACGTGTCATTTCCTCTGATTTCACTTGCGCTTTTCTTTATGTTCTGCTTTAATAAAAGCACAAACACCACATTAAGCCTTCTGCAGGGTTCAGAGCAACCCTGTGATAAGATAAAATTTTTTTAATTTATATATTGTAATCACCGAATCTTTTTTTGACATTAAATATGGGAACTCGTGTTGCTGTCTGAGGCACGAAAGAATATAAAATACATTTAATATTAAAATCCCCCGTGTATGTGCTGCAATATTAGCAGATTTACACATTTCACTTCTCTCAGCGTGAATCAGTGGAATCAGGAACTGCAGGTTGTATCGTGATATAAGTTGATATTATTGGCAGTTTTATAATCAGGTTTCTATTAATTTTAACCTCCAATAATCTTTTCTAATGCGCCTTGCCGCTGATCTGTTTATTCTCCATTGTAGGCTGCTCCTGGATTTTAACACTCTTAATTGAAGCTAGGAGCTTAATTGGTGAGGCAGCATTAATTTCAGATCCACGAAACATTCGAGAGACGCAGACGAGACCTGGGTTTTACACATCAGCCAATCCGAACGTCATTTTACGTTTTCGTTGAAGATCCTAATGAGCGGCTTCCAGTCCCCTGTAGCAGCCCACAATAACACTGTTTAACGAGACGGACACCAATGACAAATGTCATCGCAAAAAATATTCCAACTATTGACGTGTGTATTTTTGTCCTTCAGTTTCAGCATCTAATCTGGATCTAATTTTAATAATAATGAAGTTGACATAATCCGACTGTGAAAAAAAAACACAGCTATACTATATATATATATATATATATATATATATATATATATATATATATATATATATATATATATATATATATATATATAGTATGAATATCTTTACTAAATCAGTGCTCTCTAATGTACTTTTGAAAGGGATGTGAACAGGTTTGACCTTTGAAAAGTACCTTAAAGTCTAATATTTAGCTTCAGAGATGCATTTGGGTAGATTTTATGTATTGTATTTTGGGAGACAAAAATGAACCAATATTTTACCCCATATTTCAGACAGTGTAGTGATAATAATTCTCATGTACGTGTTTAAATGGACAAAAGGAGCCTAACCTTTGTCATGTGATCTGTATCAATATGTCAAAAGGTCTGGTAATTCTGTTCGTTATCATTATTTATTTAGTTATGAGGCACAAGATTTTATCCCACAAAATGAATGAGTTGGAAAATGGTGCGGAGCCGAGGTTTACAAAAACAATCCCATTATCGGAATGTGGCAAACACACACACACACACACACACACACACACACACACACACACACACACACACACACACACACACACACACACACACACACACTAACCCATGACCTGTTACTGTTTTTGGAAGTATCTTAGAGGTTTATATTTAAGTTGAATTTTGTAGCCAGCAAATATGAAAAGGCATGTTAAGCTCCCAAACCTTTATGCAAATGAGGTCCCGTGTAATACCCTTAATTGAATACATACATATTTATCATCTGCGCTCACTGTCTTGAGTAATGTTGGCTTATACATTAAACATGTTGGTACGGGGATATCTCGGGGCGTGGATGAAATATGATATTCTGCATCGCGGCAAACGGTGAGCCGCTGACGCTCCTCATCAGGCGGCTGTAAACAGCGACGGCTTCCTCAGCCAGCCGCCCAGCCGCCCAGCCGCCCAGCCGCCCAGCCGCCCAGCCGCAGTCCTCTCAGCGTTGCTTTTGGGTTCAGCAGCGCGTTGCACAGATAAACTGACACAGAGATAAACTGACTGCAAACCTGCAAACTGTGCGCTCGTCAGTCGTGAGCTTTGATTAAAAAATATAAAAAAATGTAAAAAAAAAAAACCTGTGTTTCAGAATTGATCTGCAAACAGACGCTCCGGCTCGTAGGTGTAACGTTCGCACGTGTTTAGTCTTCTGTACCCCCCCTCCCCGCACACACACACACACACACACACACACACACACACACACACACACACACACACACACACACACACACCACCGTCCCCTCATGACATTTCTATGAGACGCAGATCAAACGCAGAGCGCAGAATAGTTCCGAGCCTGCAGTCGGAGAGGGTGGGATGCATCGCGCTCCTGCTGCGATCCCGGGATCAGGTGGAAGGACCCGACAGCCAACAGAACCAGACACCTGGGAGCCTTTAGAAATGTTTAAAAAGCGAGTCCATAAAGCGTTTTAGCCCGAATTCTCTTTGTGTTTGAGGAGACTGGACAGTTCCGTGTCCTCCTCTTCAGAGTTCAGACTGAAGTTCGAGGCTCTTCTGTGGAACTGATAATGAATTCAGGATTTACCCTTTTACCTCCGAGTCCGAATCCGGGCTCCTGATGAGGTGTTACAGAGGAAACGGAAACGACGTCCCCATCAGCAAGCTTCCCTCAAACGCAGGGCTAAAGGATGCGGAGGCTCGTGGGGGGGTGGGGGGTGGGGGGGGGGGCAATAAAGGACACAACAATCACACAAATCAGAAAATTCTAAAAATCCAAAAAGTTTTAATTCATTACAATAATATATAAATATATATATATTTTTTTATAGATGATAGAACATAAGATTTTTTTCCCTAAAATTCAAACATTAAATTCGTGGATTTGCACATTTAATTAACATAAACTGTAATTATTCGGGGTTACTTTGCTAAAATAAAATTATTTGGGTAAAGAGAACTGCTATCTATTATCTTTTTCATGCTTTACACTAATAATTCATTTTAATTAACCATTTTAAATTTGGAAAATGTATTAAGGGTCGACAAACATTCATAAACTGAAATAGTTTAAAACTTTATAACTTAAAACAATTTACTATTTAAAAAAATGTTATTGTTGTTATTATTATTATTATTATTATTATTATTGTTATTATTATTATTATTATTATTATTATTATTATTATTATTATTGTTATTATTATTATTATTATTATTATTATTATTATTATTATTATTAAGACCTTTGCGCCACATTTAAAACTACAAGTGAGATTTAACCCAAGCAGATTTGGCATGTTCTCTTCTGTAATAAACTACATCTAATCAAAGACGTCCAGAGCCGCGTTCCCTCAGCGCGCGGCATCCAGCGACAAAAAAACGCCATTTGAAAAATACTGAACTGACGTCATAATTATTTTAGTTTTGTTTCTTTTTAAAGTGCATTTGCAGGTCAGAACGGCTGGACCAGTCGCACTGACCCTTCGGTAATGCCCAGCTGACCTGCTGCGCTCGCAGTTAATCATGCGCGCCGGCGGAGAGCGGAAACGCGCCTGTGCGCCACACCTCACCTCGGGACTATTGCGACAGGTTAGCTCATGTTCCGAACGCCAGGCTGTGAATGATGAAGTGTCTCTGCAGAAACAATCATTAAATGACTTTAAAAGCCGGGCGTCCGGGCATGGGAACAGCTGAGTGTCCACAGACTCATCACGGACATCACGTGCGTTACGCAGTTAACCACCCAAAAACCCAAACGTACTGAAATGATCAGAGGCAGCTGCAGAGCCGCAGCGAAATTACTGACTGCAACTTCAGAGTTTAGTGTGCCACTTTAAATTTCCAACAGTTTCTTCTCGGACTCTTTCTCATCGCATTTATTAGTGCTGACCGGAGTCAGGGTTATTTTTGGCCTTGATTAAGGTGCAGCTTTCAGGTGTTAACCACGAGCAACAACTCTGATCCACTCATATTTATTCATTAAGTCATGCTGTTTTTATTTTCATAACGTCTGTCTCTCTCTCTCTCTCTCTCTCTCTCTCTCTCTCTCTCTCTCTCTCTCTCTCTCTCTCTGTGTGTGTGTGTGTGAGTTTGTACGTACTGTACCTGCATGTTTTGTGTTTTGAAATCTTTCTCTTTTCTTGCTGTGTAAAGTGTTTTGGTGTTTAAAGTAAAGTAAAGATGATCATGAACAATCAACTAATCTGAGTTGATTAGAAATCACTATATTTCTGTTTAAAGTCAGATAACTGTTCACACTGATTTCAGGAGAGTTTATATAAATGAATTAAAGATGCGTTCATGTCTATAGCACAGAATCCACAGGAACAAACTAAAAAGAAATTCAGATAAATAACTTTAAATGAAATAAAATACTATTAATAATGTAACAATGTGACCCTCAGTAAGACATCAATCAATTTTTTTTAATGTTTACATTTTGAAAATGAATTCTAGCAGAAATAAAGTCAGCTGAAGGTTCTTGCAAAAGGAGACTTTTAAAACCTTGTGTGTGAAAGCGTCCACCCCTGTGAGCCCCTGCTTTTCCACAGGGAGCTGGTTCCAGTGGGCTGGTGGATAACAGCGAGCTGCTGATGCTCTGTTCAGTTTGGATATCAGTTCTAAAAGCATCACGCACGGCCTCGGCTATTATTTTAGCCGTTTGTATCTGCAACCTGTTAAAAATTACATCCGCAGAAGCACATTAGAGGAGCTGAAAACGGAGGTCTTTCAATTAGTATTCATGAGCTTTACACACGCTGCACCGTGATTTGCCTGGCCACTTAGTTTTGTGCTTTTGAAGGACCCCAGACCAGTTTAGCAGGACAAAAAAATGAGACCCGCGTAAGCCGGGTTTATGTCTTTTGTTCCTGTGTGTCCTTTCTCCCGCTATTTGTCTACGTTCAGGCCAGTGGGCTCTCTGCAGCATCTGCAGGTTGGATTAGTCTGAGCAGACAGGGGTGTATTATATCCTGGAGAGCTTGTACTGTAAAGATTCAGGATAAGTTCTACCTCTTTGCCTTTCTCCTCCAAAACACGCAAGCAGCTTGAATGGAAGGACAACTCTTTGTTAACAGGGCAACTATTAACTCACATGGAGTTAATCAGAGTCACGGCATTGGTGTGCACATTTCCATCTGAATGGTGAAGCGTCTTCTCTCCGGACTCCTTTATGTTGGAATCCTTCAATAGGGAGCGGAGCTTTGGGGCTTAAATACTTCCCATTTCCTTCTCCTGCATCGGAGAAAACACTGAGCAACCAGTGCTTCCTGTCTGCCATGGCTCGTCCACCCAGGTCCAGGCACGGCCGCCCCGGCTCCCGTTACTCAGTGTTTATGATCGACCGGTGTGTTTCATACTGAAATGTTCACGGCGTAAAATCCCAATCAACAGTCTCATCCTTAGGAACTGACACCCAGTTATTCAGAATAAATCACTGCAGAAAGTCCCACACGGCAGCGTCCTCTGCTCTGCTCTGTCCGTGTTTAATGGTGAGTGATGTTTAGACGAGGTTGGAGACATTGTGCACTCGGTTCCTGACCTCCCCTTTCAGGATTCTGGCCTGGAGGAAGGGTGAAAACACTAATTAACATCCTACAACTGAGATTAGGCCTTAGCACCACTTGGGCACATGTGTGTGTGTGTGTGTGTGTGTGTGAGAGAGAGAGAGAGAGAGAGAGAGAGTTGTAGAATGGATGTGATTGTAGATTTCAGTCAGTACTTGTCCAGCACTTGTTGATGTAATGTGGACAAATCTAAGCTTCCAACTTTATGGAAACATTTTGGGGAAGGCCTGTTACATTTACACCTACAGATGCATTGATAATCCCAAACTACGTTGGTTTAACCTTCACTAAATCGATCATGTTCCGTGATCGATACTCATTAATAATGTTTGTTCTTTTAATATTTATTCCATTTGTCATTTAGTTCACAAAGACGAAAATCTACAGTCACCTACAAAAACAAGTGCATGGACGCCCTGGAGCAGATGGAAACGTGACCACAATTATGTGAACATGCCGTCAGCCGCCAGTGCTCCGTGAGGGACGTCCACGGTTCCATGTGAGTTCAACGGCTGGAAACGTTGAGGTTCCAGATAACTCTGTGTTTTGGAGGCGAGTTAGTGATGTTGTATCAGAATACCTTGCTGCAGTTTGTTCTAAATCGTTGGGTCGGGGTCGGGACAGGCCGAAGCTCTTACAGTCAGACGTCTCTCACTTGTTGCACATGGACAGGTATGCGGATATAGATCGGGCCTTCCTCAAACTGTTGCCGCTACGGTGGAGGAATATAAGTCTTTGCTAAGAGGCTAAGTCCATTCGAGTCAGGGTTTAATACTTATTCTGGGGGTTTATGGGGTTGTAATGCTGCGGGGCGGTAATCCGGTGCTCATGAAAGCCCTGTTTATTTGTTCTTCATCACGCTACCGAGACCGGAGAGAGCAGCAGGATTTTTTTGTTGGCCAAAAGTAAAGCTGATGTGGAAATGTAGACTTAGTGGGATTTATCCATGGGAGCAAAAAGGGCCCTTTCTTTGGTTTTGTTGGTTTATACCCTAACCCCTCTCTTAGCCTCCCGCTCGCAAAGAAGCCCGAAAGCTTTTGACATCTTCATCTAGTTCACAGTGGGCAGGCTTTTGTTTGCTCTTGTCGGCGGAACGGATGGGGCTCGGCTCTTCGATCCAAGTGGCACAAGCGCAGGCTTTTGCCATGGACAAAAAGGCAGTGGACTGGGGGGTTTTCTCTGTTCCGACTGGGGTGAGAAAGGGGAGAACAAGCGCACCAGCGCTGCCTTCAAATCCTCACAATATGGTCATTGTCTGGTGCTGAATAAAGCGGCCGTGCTGCCAGTGTAGGCTTCTCCTCGGGCTTCCACTGTGGACCAGATTCCTTTCTTTAGTCTGAAAGAAGTCTAATCCATGTAAATACGGGGACACGGAGACGGGGGGTGGGGAGGACGCAGGAGAAGGTGAAGGAGGGTCAGCGATTTAACCTCTGACCTAACAAATAAGGAGCATGAAATCTGCTGAATTGGTGGACAAAGAGGAGACGACCAGAAGCTGCTGGGACTGATGAAGTTTTCTTTGTGCCGCTGGGCTACATCACACTGACTGACTGATGCCACACACTGAAAATGCAGCGCAATATGAATCGATCACGTCGTTATGGATACATATGTTCTGCTGCTCATTTATCTTTATGACATGAATTAAAACAACTTCATTAACTGAGTCGATAACAATGATGAGAATAATAAAAATGATAATAAACAGCGTGTGGGTGGATGTTCCTGATGATCTGGATGTGCAGGTCGGAGTTCCCATGACCCCACTTCATCTTCACCTCATTTTTCAGCACTTACTTCCTGCTACCAGGGATTTGATCATTTCCTCTTCCCGTTTTTCAGGTTGCTTCGCCCGGCCCACTGCTTTTCTTCGAATCCCCCCAGCGCACCACGTGCACGCTGTAACTCTGACGCCTGGAACCGTGGCAGACAGTCCAAAAATTCATTTCCACCACATTTCGGCCTCTTTGTCATTTACAGGTAATAGTCAGCATGGTAATTATGTCCAGACCTTGAGCTATGGAGAGAGAGAGAGAGTGAGAGAGAAAGTGTGTGTGTGTGTGTGTGTGTGTGTGTGTGTGTGTGTGTCTTCAGCAAAATGTTTGCGAGCTCCTTGATTGGTTTATATGTTTTCTTTCCCTTTCATGTGTTTTTAGTCTCCAGTGCTTTGTTCCTTTTATAATTACAGCAGTGTTCTCCTCAGAGAGATCTGGTTGTTGTGTAGAACACTCACACACATGCGCTTGCGCACACTCTCTCTCTCTCTCTCACTCACTCACACACACACACACACACACACACACACACACTAATCCCCCTTCTCTGCTGCAGAATCCCATTAAAATGTGAACCGAAAGCTGTCTGTTTATGCCTTTTATAACAGGGCACAATTAAAACAGAGGAAGATCAAACAGATATTGAAGTTTTCATTTTCTTTTAGAAAAAAGAGAAATATAGGTTTCAAAAATGCCGACTGGAGTTATTGATGGTGACCTGCTTTTAATTCATTAAATGAGAGAGAGAGAGAGAGAGAGAGAGAGAGAGAGAGAGAGAGAGAGAGTTAATGCTGTCTCAGCAATCAGGTTGATATCACTCCATCTGTCTGTCTGTCTGTCTGTCTGTCTCTCTTAAACACTTCAAATTAATTTAATAAAGTGAACCATAGGTTTTCACCATAAACACATTTATATTTAATTACTGCAAAACAAATTAAGGAAGGAGTAGCCAAAATAAAAGTCAAATGACTTTTACAGGTTATTTATAGAACATTGGTGTAACGTTGGTGTAACAGCTGATCAGTGAGTGTAAAAGGAGCCTCCATTAAAGGAACAATAAAGAGAAAGAAAATAACCATGGTAACCGCCATTGTTTCATATTTAGATTGACTCTCATTGGATAAAACAGACTTTGTATAAAATATGAACTATGAAAAAATAAAACAATAAAATATTATTATTATAAAATAAAAAAAAATTAACCACAAATATTATTAAATAAATGAGAATTCACACACTTACACACATTTAATATTACTAATTGGTTTTGAGACAGACAGACAGAGAGAGAGAGAGAGAGAGAGAGAGAGAGAGAGAGAGAGCTCACTTTGCTGCCTCACCTTTCATATGCACTTTTTATTCCCATCCCTCTTCCTCCTCCAACAGAACAAGGGAAAATGGTTTTTGGCAGATCCATTTGTACCAAAAAGAGAAGACAGATTAGAAATGTGTTCTCGAGCCTTTGTACTTGAAATGGCTTTTTTCATTCATGGAAAGGAAACTGATGAAAAGAGTCAAGCACTTCAAAGTGGACCGGCGCTCGGGCCGATGGAAAGGTTTTTACACAACTTTTACCCGAAAGCCGCTCGTCCTCCCATTTCGGGTCCGATATTCATTACAGGCTCATTTGAATTAGATTCACCCATCAATTAGTCTGCATCCACCACCCCATCCACACCCCCCTCCCCCCTCCCCCTGCCCAACTTCAAGGACACGCAACCTTGCGAGTGTTCAGTAGTTCTGTTCTGGACTCGCCGTTACCCGTTTTTTTTAGAGGTGCCTCATAGGAAGTGGTTAATAGCCTGGGCTCAGACCTTTGTGGGGGTTTGGGGTGGGGAGGAGAATGGAAGGGGAGGGGGGGTGCTGGAGCCCGGGCCATGAATGGTGTGCAAAAAGAGAGGTGGGGGCGAAGTCGTATAGGTGACAGGTGAGTCAGTTCAAAATTAAACCATGTGGTGTCCTACCCCAGACCAGATGCCCCGGGTGGTTTGTGTGATTGTGGGTCTGAGAGAGTGAGACAGAGAGAGAGAGAGAGAGAGAGAGAGCATATGTGTGAGAGAGTTTTTGTTATGCTCTAGCTTTATGGGTATGGGGTAAGTGGCGGGGGGTGTGCAGGAATAATCTCGTAAAATCTTTCATTACATCCTCTAAGCCACTCGGCCGCTGCAGTGCAGACTTCAGTCTCTCACCGGGTTTATGGTTCAGCTTGGTTTGATTCTGAGCTCAGAATCATCCAGAGATCCATACATTCATTGACCACGGTGGAGCCCAACTGTCCAGAAATCAGAAACAACACATTATGACATCATAACACTCATTATAAACCTCGGCGTGACCGATTCACTGAACCCATTTATTAATCCGAACCTGAATCAGGGCTTAGTAGTTAGCATGTTCTCCTCTCAGGGTGGAGTTTCCATGTTCTCCCGGTGTCAAGGTAAATTGAATGCTCTAAATTGCCCCATATAGAGTGTGTGTACCCACGACCCTAGTAGATCTGTGTTTTTGTGCACTGGTGATGAGATGTTGGATGAGAGAACCTGACTCAGTGTGAGTCAGTTAAGTTCTTCCACATCCCCCCCCCCCCCCCCCCCCCCCCCCCGCACCACCCCCACGTCCTCATGGACCAAGAGAAGTGACCTCACGTCAAAATCCTCACAGTTAGCGTCTCTCATAACGCGGTGTGTAATCCGTACTCGTCTGATCTGCGGGGTTCCTGAGTTCTGATCTTTTATCATGGTTAAGGTTGATGTTTTCTTTGATGTTTATAATCCCCGTTCATTTTCTGGAGCTGTCTGACGGTACGACATGTTTCTCAAACGTTAAGGCGGAATCGATTGATGGATGCACTTCAGCTTCTCACGTCCTCATGTTGAGACGCCGGACGCTCAGGTTCTCCAGCTTTCCTGCCAGAACAACTCAGATTCTTCTGGGAGCTTTTCCAAGTGTTCTGTGGGAACTTGTTACAGGACCATTATTAAGTTTAGGCCTCAGCGCTGGACCATAAAACCAATTCTTCACTTAGCGAAGGCCGTTTTTATGGACGGTATGAAAATCCAGAGTTACGCTCAGTGTCGAGTGTCACGTGTGGAATTATGGGCTGGTATTTTACACGAGCTCGGTTCTCTGCTTCTAAGCATCTTAAACAGAAGCGAGTCCAGAGCTGGGGCTAATTTGGTGAGAACTGTTTAGAGGCAACATGCACTTTATTGTACATTACATTTCTATGTGCGCTTTAAATATTTTTATTTACTGAAGCTTTATCTTTAGTATTATTGGAACTTAAGGGCTTAGTCTGAAGCCTGTAAACACAAAGATGTGAAGGGGGGGTGAGGGTGAGGGCGAGGGCGAGGGAGGGAGAGAGAGAGAGAAAGAGAGAGAGAGAGAGAGAGAGAGAGAAGGAGAGGTGTATACAAGTTGAGGTCTAACTCTCAGACTAAGCTCCTCAGCGGGATTTTGGGTAATATCCTGTTAGAGTGGAATGCAAATCTATGTGATTGTAACCAGGAGGCTGGCACAAGGGTTACCTGTCTCTCTCTCTCTCTTTCTCTCTCTCTTATTCTCTCACACACTCACTCGCTCTCTTTTGCACTCTCTCTCTCTCTCTCTCTCTCTCTCTCTCTCTCTCTCTCTCTTTATCGCTCTCATTCTGCTGTGTTCTGTATTAACTCTCAGATCTTACTGTTATTTTAAAGTAAAATAAATAAAAGCAGACAAACCAAACAGAAAACCTGGAAAACATTCACCCTCCCCTCCCACACACACACACACACACACACACACACACACGGGCACTTCTGAAAGGTGCCCCAGGAAAGGTGCCTGTGGCAACACTGACCTGTATGAGAAACCCGAGCAGCGCCTGATGTTCCAGAGTCCTGATCAGTCATGAGGACATGATGATGCGATTACGTCACATGACCTTGATATCTGTGTGATTAATTGGAAAAAAATCAGCTTTATTATTTTTTTTAATTAAATAATAATTATTTGCACAGTCACATGTTACAGTCAGAAAATAAAGTGCCATTGTGTTAAAGACGCAGAAGTTAAAGCAGCGATATGCGAGAGATATTATTATATGCTCTCTAGTTCCCCCTACTGTTACACAGTCTAATGAACATGTACAACACTGTCACCAAAATATTGCGCCAAACCATGATTTCGGTTCTGTTCCCAAACCCGCTGCGTAACGCAAACCTATGTGTTCCCTTTGATTTATTTGTGGCTGAAACCACTGAAGAGATGCGTCCCCATACTTTTGGCCATGTGGTATATTCTCACATACAGTAAGTGTGAGAGTAAATGTTAAAGATGAGCCTTTTCTCATCATTTGTATGACGTGCACTCAGCATCCGCTCCTCCTCTCTCACTGGGAAAGTGAATTCTGTATTTTTGATTTATTTTAGAGTTCCGTGGTGCGGGGCCTTCTGCCCCGGGAAGCGCGCTCAGGGCCAAAATGCTTAGTCTAAGATCCCAAAGGATCAGAGCAGCGCAGGAGGAAAACAAGCAGAGACAAGTGATCTGGAGCAGTGAGCTGTGACTGACACTCAGCTCCTCCATCAGCTCCTCCATCAGCTCCTCCATCAGCGGACGCGACCGACGGCTCCACCACACTGACATCACAGAGCCACGCCGCACGTGTGGACGCACCGGACGCTGATTACACATTTTATTCTGAGATTTCACAGACACTTTTATCCAAAGCCACTTACAAATATCCCACAACGATGGCTGGGCTCAGAACACAGGGTTGATGCTGAATATTAATTGGACTGGCGGTCCTGCAGGACGCCCCCTAATGGACTCACATATAGTTTTCATTTGTTAGAGTTTTTCCATTTGTTAAATATCTGGACATGGCTGTCCTACACTGTTGTTGCTGCCCGGCCGCTCAAGGAGGATGAGTCCCCCACTGAATCTCGGTCCTCACAAGGTTTCTTCCTTAAATAACAACATAACAGGGAGTTTTTTTCTTGCCGCTGTCACTTCGGCTCGCTCTTTGGGTTTAAAGGCTTTTCATTCTGTAAAGCTGCTTTGTGATGATGTACTGTTATAAAAAGCACGACATAAATAAATAACTTGAACTTGAACTTGATACAGCGCCCCCTGGAGCAGTGAAGGTTAAGGGTCTCGCTCGAGGACTCACAGCGGTAACTTCAGCAGACCTGGAATTTGAACCCACAAGCTTCAGATTGAGAGGCCAACACCCTGACCACTGAGCCACCACCCGGCTGATTTACAAAATGAGGTTTTGTTCTGAACGACGAACTCACAGTGTAAAAGAAAACCAACTGTTCGGCCATTTCTGTGAAAAGCAGCTCTTCCCTCCACTTTCCCACCCTCCCTCTGTCCCAACATCCCCTGCTTAGCAACTGGTGCACTGGGACACATACAGCACAAACCAAAGCTTAGGAAACACACACACACACACACACACACACACACACACACACACACAGGCCTGGCTCGATGTTCCAATTCAAGCATATATTTGTCCAAAATGTTTTTAATATGTTGCTCGGCCAAAATCACGTCTGAATAAATGAGAGTATAAAACGAAGTAAAAATAAAAACTGCAGAGAAGACGCTTCGCAAATTTCAAAAAGAGTTTCAACTTTTAAAAACATTTGTAAGAGGATCGTTAACCCCCCCCCCCCCCAACCCTCATCCTCCAGCCTGTGTACACATCATCAGCATTCCGGTACACGCCGCCTCGCGGTCACATGACCCTCCCGTCCAGGACTTGGTTGGCGTCGGATCAGAAGTCTGAGACTCTCGTCTCAATTTGTGGTCTGTCCATCCGGTCTGACTTCATCCCTCAGCTCAACGGATCAGAGATGATCTCTCGCAGATCTGTCCCCTCACTCCAGGGTTCGGACCGGATTTCTGTCCAACTGTCCATCCAGAGAGGAGACGGGACGACGGGAGCCGAGGACGGAAAGGAGGAGAGCGAGCCATGAAGTTTCCTTTATTCCACTCTGTGTGGAACAAACATAATGTTTATGCATTAAGCATGGACGCTCGGTGCTGAGGGTGTTGGGCTACCACGGTACCACTGTGGGTCCCTCTGACCCCAACCATCAAGTTGGGACACTTCTAAGTCGGCTTGGATAAAAGCATCTGTTTAATGACCAAATGTAAACGTAATGTTGGAACTAGATTTAGTTCCATAACTGGAGCAGGTTAGATTAAGATTAGGATTCTGCTATAAATGCAGACAGACAGACAGCCAGACAGACAGACAGAAAGGTTGGCAGGCAGATGATGGAGAGTCAGTTGGGAAGGTCAATCAATGACCAGACAGACAGACAGAGAGACAGACAGACAGATGGTGAATAAACAGACAGGTATGAGGGTTGTGATGGGACAGACAGACAGCAGGATGAAGAGATGTAAAAAGAATCTTTTTTTACTCTGAAGGAGTCAAATTGTAAAAGTTGGTAATTCCATTGTAAACTCCAGGAGTCGCAGCCTTTTAAACGAACTCTGCTGATCCTTTTAGCCGCCGCACACTGATCAGACGTCCTTCCAAAGGTTCCCCACCTCTCATCTGAGCGCCGAGGCCTGGATCCGGATCAGACTCGGGATTAGCACCGAGGTCTCTTTACAGAACAACGAGTTCAGCTTAAAGTGCATGAAATTGAACAACGCGATTACAGAGATCAGCTTCCTGCAGGACTCCCCCGCATTCCTCCGTCCGGACTCAGCCGGGCGGAACCGCGGAGATTTCAACAAAGGGCATGCTGGGTAAGGAAGGGCACAGGGTATCACGGCATCGGCGTCACCCGTATGTCACGTTCACGCGTACCCAAACTTTCAGATGCGCTGCTGTTTGAAACTTTATTTAGTTGTTATCTAACTCTATGACATCATCATAATGATTAGTTGTACTTGTACGCTGTGAAGTTTCACGCCTCGTTTCAAATCATCCCGCTGATAACGACTCGACGCTTTATTTCCGGTGTTGTTTTCGGTGGCGTGGTGTCTCAGAGATTTAACGCTGTAAAGCAGGCTGTGAAGCACAGTGAGCTTCAGGAATCAAAGACTCACCGTCTGAAGTTAGTACGCAGATTTTAGTGTCGTAAACCTATAATTTGACCCAAAATGTGGATAATAAATGCTCTCATGAATGCAAACATGTATTCCATGCTCATTTATATGCACAGCTCGGTCTGAGATGATGCAGTGATCAATAAAGCTGAATTAAAATTCCATCTGCTGAACCAATTCAAGGATGAAGCTCTATTAGTGAAATTCTCAGCTGACGTTACAGGATAAAGTGACTGCTTGCATAGAACACAAACACCAAACTCGCCAGATAAAATCCATACCTCTGGATTAATTTAAGCTTCTGGTTTTGGGGAATTGTGAAGCTGCAAACCGATGCAATGTAAACGTGGGGCCCAGTACGGTCCCCATCTCTGCACCAGGAACCGAGAGAAGAACCTCCTCAGCAAGACGATGGATAAAAGAGTCAGGTTCTGATTCATCTCCATGATTTAACAGACCTGAGGTCAGGCCCCACTGCAGACCGGTGACGTTTATCACAGATGTGATGTGGACATGGACAGGGGGGGGCCTTCCCTAAACTGGTGTCCCGAGAGTCCAGCTTTGTTTCCACAAATGTTTCAGGAAGTTATTTTGGTGTCATGAAACAAAGGAATCATTTTTCACCACAGGATTCTCTGATGAGAGCGATTCTCTGAACAGCCCCTCAGATGAAGCGCTGTAACGAACCGGAACCTTTATGTTTAACAGCAGCAGTTTACGGTTATCTTACGTTATCGTCCTCCACACCTTCATCTTCAAAGCGTGATGTGATTTTAAAATATTTTAAAAATAAAAGTTGAATGCCCCTCTAAGATGCGTGAACCACATTAAACTCAGGTCCCGGACTTCGGACGACTCCAGGGACGTCGGCACGACGAGAGCTTCGTGATTTAAAACAATAAATATTCCGTCTGAAGAGAGAAGTCAATAAGCGAGGGTTCCAGCCCATTTCCATTTTTTCATGGATTACAGACGATCTATTATTCATGCATCACACTTAAAGAAGGATGGATGTAATTGTCAGAGAGATGTCGCGTTTAAACAATAGGCGCGAGAGGCCCGGGGGAGACTTAGATCAGACGTAAGAGACGCACCCTCAGCCGCGCAGCCTGGAATCACACGCGTCTTCCAGGGGATTTGAGGGAACAAACGACAGCATATGGTGGATGGGAGCCGTGTATGTGTGTGTGTGTGTGTGTGTGTGTGTGTGAGGGGTGTGGGTGTGCTGGGCATTGTTGTGATCTGGGCTCCGGTGTCTCCAGCTCTTCAGCTTCCTCCTCTCTGCTCGCTTCAATCTTTCATTGTGTTGTCACATACACCACGTTCACTCCTCCAACACTTTAATTAGCCTCCAGGATTTCAGCGGCAGGGCATGCTCACCGCTTCGGCTTGTGTGTGTGTGTGTGTGTGTGTGTGTGTGTGTGTGTGTGTGTGTGTGTGTGTTGGGGGGGGTCCTCAGTGTGTTTCATTGTGTATGTCATAAAGTTTTCCACTTTTCATTGATTGCATCATGATGAAGATGATCTCCCTTTTTCCAGCAAAACAGTGGAACCTGCGTTCTAAACCTGCATTCTAAACCCTGCGTTCTTAACCTGCGTTTTAAACCTGCCTTTTAAACCTGCGTTCTAAACCCTGCGTTCTAAACCTGCGTTCTTAACCTGCGTTCTAAAGCTGCGTTATTAACCTGCGTTCTAAACCTGCGTTCTAAACCTGTGTTCTTAACCTGCGTTCTAAAGCTGCGTTATTAACCTGCGTTCTAAACCTGCGTTCTTAACCTGTGTTCTAAACCTGCGTTCTAAACCTGCGTTCTTAACCTGCCTTCTAAACCTCCGTTCTTAACCTGCATTTTAAAACCCTCGTTCTAAACCTGCGTTCTTAACCTGCGTTCTAAACCTGTGTTCTTAACCTGTGTTCTTAACCTGCGTTCTAAACCTGCGTTCTTAACCTGCGTTCTTAACCTGCGTTCTAAACCATTTTAACAGGTGTAGTTGAGGTTGTGTGTTTTTGTGTTTGTGCACTAAAGCACACTGTGTGTTAATAAAGGAACCTCCTCGTCATAAAGCTCCACCTCGTAGTGAAGGCTCCTCCCACTCGAACACTCCTCCCTCCTCATCTGTGAGGTACAGGTAGGGTACCTGTGTTGCCAGGTGTATGATAATCATGTTTGTGTTCTAATTCTGCCCTCTGTGTGATCAGTAATGACCATTCTGTGAATGTGTGCTTATCAGCCGGTCACCTGTCTGTCGGAGTGATTTTGTGAATCCTGAAGGAAATTGCAGCCAATCACGCATTTATAAAATAAAAATAAAAACAACATTCTTTTACAAATATCAACAAAAAGCGCATTAATACAACTCGCTATTTTGGTTCTAATGCGTGTACGACGGTTTCCCTCAAAATACAATCATTTTATGTCTCTGGTACGAGAATTCTGCACTTCTCACCTGGCAACACTGTACGGTTCTATACGGTACTATACGGTATTGTACGGTACTGTACGGTTCTATACGGTATTATACGGTACTATACGGTTCTGTACAGTACTATATGGTTCTACTTCTACTGAACACTGACTTCAGACCTCCAACCAAAAGCCCGCCCTCTGCAGTTGTGATTTCATCCACGTAACCTCCAGCAAGTGCATCAGTGACCTGCCCCCCCCCCCCCACACCCTGTATCCCATAGCCCAACACACTGCTGCACACATTCATAAACATATCAAGACCTTTTGTAGGTTCTCCCAGCATCAAGCCTGTAATAAATTCCAGCATTTTTCTTTTGGCATAAACTCGTGCCAATCTGTCGACGATAAACGCTTCTGTTTTACTAATTACAATCAGGGTCAGCATCTTAAACACATTACAGACCATAATAAACACTGTTCTGTCAGTGTAGCACAGTGATGATGATGATGATGATGATGATGATGATGATGATGATGATGACACGACAATCAAAGTTGAACAGAGCTCCACCTGCACCCTTCCTCTCTGAGTGTGAGTGTGTCTGCCGTGTGAAGAGGGGGAAAACCTCAGGAATCACCCAACCAGCGATTTGCTGTCTGGAGGGGGGGTGTGAGGGAGGTTGTTATAACGTTTTTGTGCTATTAAACTCTCTCTCTTTGTCTGTGTTATGATTCTGATGATTGTGGAGGGGCGGGGGGGTCGGTCTCTACGTGGTGCAGTATCTGTCTCCATCACCCCCTTTCACTGAGCCCTAATCAACAAATCAGGCCCAGCTGCCCCTCCCAGCCCCTGCCAGGAGTCCCTATCATCTTCTGATCAAATATTAATGTGCTGATACTCTGCTTGCTCACTAATCCACAGCCAATTAATATTATCTGTCAATTATTTACTGATCCTGAGGTGCGTAGCCGGGTCTCCTGGGACGACATCGACCAGGGTTCAGAATGCATAATTAACTTCCTCTTCTTTCTTTTCCCCCCCTTTCACCAGAATGCCCCCCTCCCCAAGTGAAAGCTCAGTGTCTTTTCTCTTTCTTCTTCCCGTCCTCAACCCCTGGGTTTGATCCTTTTTTGCTCTCTGTGTGGAGGTTTTGAAGTTTCCTTTTTGTTTTTAAGCATCTTTTACCTTTAAATGGAAACCTTTGTATTTTTACTCTCTGATGGTTCTCGTGTAAATCCCGGCACGCCGGAGAACGCCGAGAGTTCAAACAAACACGGTTCGGATTTTAAAATACAGCCCATAATGCAAAATAAGTAAAACTCTGATCAGAGCTCACGGTTCCACCTGTAATTCCATCAGGTTTTGGATCCTGGCGGTTAGAACGTGTGTTTGTGGATCTTCGGCGTGTCTGCAGGTCGGCGTTTCAGATCAGAGAGGGGAAATGTAAAGAGACTTTTATTTTAGAATTTTTTTGTTGTGGCTGGCAGCATGCTGATGGTGAGCAGTTCATCAGTCAGTCCTTCTCTAGTGATTTTTTTTTTTTTTTTTTTGTATTTATAATCATATACATTAATCTTAATGAACTGACCGTTTCATAAAACACCAATCAAAAAAAAAAAAAAAATCTAACAAAAAACTTTAACAACACTTCAAAAAAGACAAAGGAAAAGACAAACCAGCAAACAGAAAAAAAAACTCACTTTATAAGAAAGCATGAGGAGCTCCAGAGGCAGGAACAGGTGAGTCCAATGAGAACTCAGGTGAGAGCTCTGTGATTGGCTGATGAGCTTTGAGTCACAGCGTCATGTGTGGGATTCTGGGGGATGTAGTCCACAAGCTGAAAGGTGTTTTAGAAACTACAGAGCTGTGTTTACCACAGCTGGATTTCCAGTTTATTCTTATTTATATTTTATATGATGCATTTTAAAGATATTAGTTTATTAAAAAACCCCATGTGGTTCAATCACTTAGTCTTTTTTATCAGAGGAGAATAAAATCAAACCATGTATCTGAAAACTGAATGTTCCATCTTTTCCAGAAACAGTTTGGGGAAGGCCCTATTCTGTCCCAGCATCAAAAGCGAGGTCTGAAACGGCAATGTTGGGGGTCCATATACTTCTGGTCATATAATTATTAGATTTGGAGACACTCATCTGCATTTCTCTCTGTTACTGACCTACTTCCTCCTCCATGCTCATCTCATTTTTGCATGCCCGGTCACCCCAGCATTCTTATCTCTGATGGAAATGCAGCACGTTTGGAATTCAGAGCGAGTCTGAACGTCCTGATGTTCTGACCCACAACTGAAAACCCAGCTTCCACCTCCACCGGCTTCACCCGTCTGCTCCGGCTCTCCATACCAAACAGAGACAGCCCCCCCCCCCCCCCGACTCCTGTTTAAATCTAATTTAAATAATCAGCAGTTCTGAATAATCTGTGATTAAAATACTGAAGACTTCTGTTTACTGTGAATGACCTCCGGTGATAAAACCCCAAAGTCAGGAGGTCACTGTGGCATGGTTGCTCTCACACTGCTGACTGACTCCTTAATGATGACCTTTTAAATCATCAAACCTCCTGCACCTCCTGTAGAGTGAAATAAAAGGGGATGGAGGGAATCTGCACCTCCTGTACTCTGAGTCTGGTCCGTCTGATCAACCCCCTCACAGACCCCTCAGTCTGATCAACCCCCCTCACAGACCCCTCAGTCTGATCAACCCCCTCACAGACCCCTCAGTCTGATCAACCCCCCTCACAGACCCCTCAGTCTGATCAACCCCCTCACAGACCCCTCAGTCTGATCAACCCCCCTCACAGACCCCTCAGTCTGATCAACCCCCTCACAGACCCCTCAGTCTGATCAACCCCCTCACAGACCCCTCAGTCTGACCAAACCCCTCACAGACCCCTCAGTCTGATCAACCCCCTCACAGACCCCTCAGTCTGATCAACCCCCCTCACAGACCCCTCAGTCTGATCAAACCCCTCACAGACCCCTCAGTCTGATCAACCCCCTCACAGACCCCTCAGTCTGATCAAACCCCTCACAGAACCCTCAGTCTGATCAACCCCCTCACAGACCCCTCAGTCTGACCAAACCCCTCACAGACCCCTCAGTCTGACCAAACCCCTCACAGACCCCTCAGTCTGACCAAACCCCTCACAGACCCCTCAGTCTGATCAACCCCCTCACAGACCCCTCAGTCTGACCAAACCCCTCACAGACCCCTCAGTCTGATCAACCCCCTCACAGACCCCTCAGTCTGATCAACCCCCTCACAGACCCCTCAGTCTGATCAACCCCCTCACAGACCCCTCAGTCTGACCAAACCCCTCACAGACCCCTCAGTCTGACCAAACCCCTCACAGACCCCTCAGTCTGATCAACCCCCTCACAGACCCCTCAGTCTGATCAACCCCCTCACAGACCCCTCAGTCTGACCAAACCCCTCACAGACCCCTCAGTCTGACCAAACCCCTCACAGACCCCTCAGTCTGATCAAACCCCTCACAGACCCCTCAGTCTGATCAACCCCCTCACAGACCCCTCAGTCTGACCAAACCCCTCACAGACCCCTCAGTCTGATCAACCCCCTCACAGACCCCTCAGTCTGATCAAACCCCTCACAGACCCCTCAGTCTGATCAAACCCCCTCACAGACCCCTCAGTCTGATCAACCCCCTCACAGACCCCTCAGTCTGATCAACCCCTCACAGACCCCTCAGTCTGATCAACCCCCTCACAGACCCCTCAGTCTGATCAACCCCTCACAGACCCCTCAGTCTGATCAACCCCCTCACAGACCCCTCAGTCTGATCAAACCCCTTACAGACCCCTCAGTCTGATCAACCCCCTCACAGACCCCTCAGTCTGATCAACCCCCTCACAGACCCCTCAGTCTGATCAACCCCCTCACAGACCCCTCAGTCTGATCAACCCCCTCACAGACCCCTCAGTCTGATCAACCCCCTCACAGACCCCTCAGTCTGATCAACCCCCTCACAGACCCCTCAGTCTGATCAACCCCCTCACAGACCCCTCAGTCTGATCAACCCCCTCACAGACCCCTCAGTCTGATCAACCCCCTCACAGACCCCTCAGTCTGATCAACCCCTCACAGACCCCTCAGTCTGATCAACCCCCTCACAGACCCCTCAGTCTGATCAACCCCCTCACAGACCCCTCAGTCTGATCAACCCCTCACAGACCCCTCAGTCTGATCAACCCCCTCACAGACCCCTCAGTCTGATCAACCCCCTCACAGACCCCTCAGCTGTGAAAGTGTGATGGACGTGCTCCTCTGTGTGTTTGCCGTGTGATGGACGGTGAGGTCAGGTTCAAACCCAGCTGTCCACACACTTTTGATCAGAACATGTGGATGTAACATTTGTGAGAGTGAATTCTCGCAGAGCAGAAACTTTGGGTGGCGCGTCACGGTCCAAGTTGGCAGACGAGAGAACACCTGGATTTGACATCTGCTCAGAGAGAAGGCGAGTGAATACTTTTGGCACGAGAGAAAAGAGTCGAACCAAGACGGCGTTCGTAGAGTCACTCTGAGACGCAGACGTTCCAGAAGGCCGGGATAGGATGCTGCCAGAAACGAGACTGAGACATAAAACCACAACTCACTTCAGTCCCTCGTCTCACAAAGACACCGGGATAGGACCCAGTCCTCGTCACAGTCACGGTGTTTTAATAAGAACAACAAAAATAAAGCTTCGTGTTTTTTTCATTAGTGAAGCAAAGCTGCCCTTACAGATAAACTCTGACCTGCAGGGGGCGTGAGGGCACGTCAACATACGCCCTCTGTATCTCAACAGCCAGTATCACGTTACTCAGACGTGTTAGAGAACGAGAGCGAGCGAGCGAGAGAGAGAGAGAGAGAGAGAGAGAGAGAGAGAGAGAGCGCTGCTGGCTCATGTTTTATACCACCTGTGTTTCCGACCGGCCCGGGTTCGGGGTCCTGAGAGGGCTGCCCCTCCAGCTGCCCTTCTTCACGCCTGTTTGTCATGAACTTTTATTAAGTCTCACGTACTCCAAGAGAAGAGAGAGAGAAGAGTGAGAGAGAGAGAGAGAGAGAGAGAGAGAGAGAAGAGTGAGAGAGAGAGAGAGAGAGAGAAGAGTGAGAGAGAGAGAGAAGAGTGAGAGAGAGAAGAGTGAGAGAGAGAGAGACAGAGAGAGAGAGAAGAGAGAGAGAGAGAGAGAGAGACAGAGAGAGAGAAGAGAGAGAGAGAGAGAGAAGAGTGAGAGAGAGATAGAGAGAGAGAGAGTGAGAGAGAGAGAGAAGAGTGTGAGAGAGAGAGAGAGAGAGAGAGAGAGTGAGAGAGAGAGAGAGAGAAGAGTGAGAGAGAGAGAGAGAGAGAGAGTGAGAGAGAGAGAGAGAGAGAGAGTGAGAGAGAGAGAGAAGAGTGTGAGAGAGAGAGAGAGAGAGAGAGAGAGAGAAGAGTGAGAGAGAGAGAGAGAGTGAAGAGTGAGAGAGAGAGAGAGAGAGAAGAGTGAGAGAGAGAAGAGTGAGAGAGAGAGAGAGAAGAGTGAGAGAGAGAAAACAGAGAAAGAGATAGAGAAGAGTGAGAGCGAGAGGAGTGAGAGAGAGACAGAGAGAGAGAAGAGTGAGAGAGAGAGAGAGAGAGAGAGTGAGAGAGAAAGAGTGAGAGAGAGAGAAGAGTGAGAGTGAGAGAGAGAGAGAGAAGAAGAGAGAGAGAGAAGAGTGAGAGAGAGAAAACAGAGAGAGAGAGATAGAGAAGAGTGAGAGCGAGAGGAGTGAGAGAGAGACAGAGAGAGAGAAGAGTGAGAGAGAGAGAGAGAGAGAGAGAGAGAGTGAGAGAGATAGAGAAGAGTGAGAGAGAGAAGAGAGAGAGAGAGAAGAGTGAGAGAGAGAGAGAAGAGTGAGAGTGAGAGAGAGAGAGAAGAAGAGAGAGAGAAGAGTGAGAGAGAGAAAAAAGAGAGAGAGATAGAGAAGAATGAGAGCGAGAGGAGTGAGAGAGAGACAGAGAGAGAGAAGAGTGAGAGAGAGAGAAGAGTGAGAGAGAGAGAAGAGTGAGAGAGAGAAGAGTGAGAGAGAGAGAGAAGAGTGAGAGAGAGAAGAGTGAGAGTGAGAGAGAGAGAGAGAGAAGAGAGAGAGGGAGAATAGTGAGAGAGGGTGCTTGTTTGTGGCTTCATTAAGGCGTCTGTGGAAGGTTGGGTTGGAGAACCTGAGCTTCTCAAAATCAAATCAATCAATTCCTTCGTTTCCCATTTGCTCATACGAATCACTGGAGCCTATCCCAGTGTTCAGAAAGTGAAAGGCAGGGGAATTGCCCTGGACAGTCCACATTTACACACATCCACCATGGGACACATCACCATGTCACATGACATTAAAAATGCAGGAGGAAACCCACACAGACAGAGGGAGAACATGCAAACTCGGTACGAAGAGACTAGTCCGGTTACAGATGTGGTTCTGAGCGTTCTCGTGTGTTCCGCTGTTCTGTGATTGAATGTAGTTTATTGTTATTATTGTAATAAACTCAGACTGCTGTTCCGAGTCGTGAGCTGGACGCGGTGATTAACTGACCGCCGAGCGAGCGCGGCCGATCTCCTGGACGCCGGCTGACCGGAACCCGGCTCGGTTCTGCGGGAGGCTCGCCGGCTCTTTGTTTGTTCTGTGGATCTTTCTTCAGTTGCTTTTTTTAACTACCGGAGAGGAGTGCGGCGAGGAGCGTGCGCGCTGGCTGGGTGAAGCGGGGGTCAGAGGTCAGCCGTTTAATGGGGAGGTTCAAACGGCGCTGGAAGCGGAGCGCGGCGCTGAGGTGTCATTAATACCAGCCTGGAATGTTCCAGTAAAAACACCACTTCCTCATGCAACGCCGGCGTGAACCACCAACAACACCATTCTCACTCCACACTGCCCATTAGGGACCGCCATCCGCAGAGCACACGCATCAACAGCCTCTGCAAAAGTTTGCGCACCCCTCCTATAACAATGGACCACGTCCTTTACAGAGACGAGAGCTGCTGCACCTTTTAATACACAATTATAAAAGATTTATTAATTTACAAATCATCTTTATTACAACCACTAAATGTCGGGGTTTTAAAAAATAAAACTGAGGAACTTTTGATTGTTTATAGAATGTTTGTAGAAAACCAACAAGATACATCATTAATAATTACAGCAAACCTACTGTAAAGCACGGTGGAGGCCGACATGTCACAGAGGTCTGGGCAGCGGGGTCAGGAGGACTAAGAGGAAAAAGGGACTCTTGCAAGTCAAGTCAACTTTGTTAATCTCTTAAGAGCAATTCAATGGAGGCATCGCAGTGCACACACACACCAAACACACACCAAACACACACCCAACACACACCCAACACACACCCAACACACACCAAACACACACCCAACACACACCAAACACACACCCAACACACACCCAACACATACCCAACACACACCAAACACACACCAAACACACACCCAACACACACCCAACACACACCAAACACACACCAAACACACACCCAACACACACCCAACACACACCCAACACACACCAAACACACACCCAACACACACCAAACACACACCCAACACACACCCAACACACACCCAACACACACCCAACACACACCCAACACACACCAAACACACACCCAACACACACCTAACACACACCAAACACACACCAAACACACACCCAACACACACCCAACACACACCCAACACACACCTAACACACACCAAACACACACCAAACACACACCAAACACACACCAGCACTCCTCTAACTTCAGTAATCGTACAGCAGGAGGAATAAACGACTTCGAGTGGCGGCTGATTAGTTTTGGAATGATAACGGCGAGGTGCTTTGGTGGGTTGTTTATTAAATAACATCGGCGGTCAGATTGTGTGAACGTGGTCCGGTCCTGCAGTGTGTGTGTCGAGTTTAAACCCAGTGACAATCTGAAGTGTTCTGTAACGGAACGCGAGCTGAGCGTTTCCCATCTGCATTGCTAATTCTGCTTATTACTCCATAACGGTCAGCTCGCGGCTCCCGCAGTGACATCGCCCGTGGCTGGATTGTGACGATCATCCACAGATTTTGTTCTTCATCCATCATCACTGACAGACTCGCTAAAATAAGGTGCGTCCTCCAAGTGCAGCCCCAATAACTCCGCTCACTCCTGTTTACCAGCGGCAGGTCATCAGGTTGAGGTCGATCCGACGGAATGTGAGGTTTCTTCTTCATTACAGTTCTGCGTCTCAAAGAAGATCACCAAGTCACCAAGAAAATATTTTGGCGGCGGCTTTCAACGATCCATGCGTTCTTTCTCGTCTCGCTCGCCTTTGCGTCGCTCCTCGTTACTCGCTGGTTTACCTAAACAAACCGGATTAATCCCAACTATCAGGGGAAACTCTGTCAAAACGGGCAGCAGGGCCCTTAGGCGAGCAGAGCCAGCGAGCATGCTGTGCTCCTCAGCTTCACTCTCCAATGACAGACCAGGGGCAAGGATTAGCATAATGCCTACTGGTGTGTGTGTGTGTGTGTGTGTGTGTGTACCAACCAATAAAATGATTTAATTTCATGACTAAAATCAGTGCATTGGTCTTTTTTGTTAAAACTATTTGCAGAAAGTGCAGAACAGAACTTACTTTAAATCCAGAACTTTTGTCAGAACGCATTCAGAACCAACTCCAGAGAAGCCAGAACACTGATACACACACACTCCAGAACACCTGGACATGGACCTCGAACAGTCTCCAGGACGTCCAGGATAGTGTGCCATGAGTCTGCAATAATCCAAAGAAAGATTTTAATATTTATGATGAACCTATTTATTCATCCATTCATCAAACTGTACACCTGTTAATCTATAGATCAGATCTATATTTAATTCCTCATCCATTCATTAATGTGTTCACACTGTGTAAACATTCATCTGTTCATCGATCTGTTCGTATGGTGTTGCAGCTTCCAAACCTGCCGTTGTTTATTCCCTCATGTGTTCATCTAGCTGTTCTTTAAACTGTGCAATCATCCGTCCATTTGGTGACATTATACCGCTACTGCATTCACTCTTGTCTAATATTTGTAACTGAGTGACGTCTGTGAATACACACCGAGCCAATGCGCGCGAGAGAGCGGTAGAGGGTGTGTGTGTGTGTGTGTGTGTGTGTGTGTGTGCGTGTGCGTGTGTGTGTGTGTGTGTGTGTGTAAGGCCTCATTATCAGAACATTGAGCTTTGGGACACTGGCCTCTGTCAGCAGCTCCGTCGCCCCCGGCAACTCTGCATCCCAACTGTCTCAGCCGCCCATCCTGGCTACACTCACACACACACTCTCTCTCTTTCACACACACACACACACACACACACACACACACCACTCTTAAGCAGGATTAACAATTGGCTGAACCAGCTCGTCTGGTTCTTATAGCTGTAGAACCTGAGAGGAGGTGGACTCTGTTTCGCTGTGTGGTTGCTCTGAAGCTCTAACTTCACCTTAAACAATCAGAACCTCCAGAACGAACAGCTGCCTTTAAAGTTACTACACTCTGAAATCGATTTCTGTGAATGAGCCAGGTCCTCCTGATGATTAAAGTCTTTCAATTTACACACCTCCCTCACTTTCACTAAAATAGAGAGAAAGAAGATAAAGAAGAAAGAAGGACCCTTTCTGTTCCATCATCACTCAAAGCCGCCAATCTAGGCCCTTGAACAAGGCCCTCAACCCTCTGAATCATGACTGCCCCTCTAATCTAACCCTCAATTTGGGATACTCCACACTTTGGATAAATGTGTCTGAGAAATTACCTCCTGTAATGTAACGTAATTAAGCCCGTTGTTGTTATTAGGATAACGCAGGAACCTGTGAACATGAATCTGGAGCTCATAAAGAACACCATACAGACACACCACAGGGAGAACATACCACTTTCATGTAAAAAAGGGGTCAGGAGTCAGTGAACCCAGGGGTGTGCTGATGTGAGATGCTGTGGTTCAGCTGTGTACCGCTGTACTGTACTGCGCTGTATAGTATGATCATTCATTTTCTTTATTATTGGTATAATTACAACCCAAAGGCCTCCATCCTCCAAAACTTTTGTTAGA
>JAFMOC010000134.1:1267500-1390000 GCA_019802505.1 Corydoras sp. C115
AGATACGTTTGATGCTCTGAAAGGCCTGCAGGTCGTCCTGCGCACTGCCGGTCCTCAGGCTGCTCCAGGTCGAGTGGCGGTTCCTCAGGCCTCAGGGTTCGAGGGAACAGCTGAAGCCGTGGCAGAGGGGCCTGCCAGCCTGAGGGCCTGCACCACCCTCTTTTTTCTTCCTTTTCAGCTTTCTTTCTTTCCTTTGCTCTCCCTCTTCCTATGTTACCCATATGGTCCGTCAAGTGCTGACTCCCTGGAGGCCTGTTAGCAACACACACAGCCCTATCTCTCTCACTCTCTCTCTCTGTCTCTCTCTCTCTCTCTCTCTCTCCGTCTCTCTCTCTGTCTCTCTCTCTCTCTCTCTCTCTCTCGTCCTCATATCCGTTCTTTTTCCTCTCTCCCTCAGGCCTTTCATTTCTCTTCGTTTCTGATCGTGTCTTTCGTCTCTTTTTAATGTGGACTCACGTTTCTTCTTGTCTCTCTTTTGGTTTGCGTTCTCATCTCCCGGTTCTTCTCCTCTGGCTCTTGGTTCTCACCCTCGTTCCTCCAGGCCTCGCTCAGTTATATGGTGTGGGGCAGTTAATTGCTGAATTTATAGGTCCCACTAGATGAATGAAGGCTCTCGGTTTTCGTAACACAGGAAACGCCGCAGACGTAAAGGCCGCTCGGTTGTACACCGCCAACCGACCGCACTTTATAAAGCCGTCCGTCAGGAGCACGCAGATCAATTTGGAAAACTGTCCTTCAGCACGTTCTGCAGCTAAAGAACCATCACCTACAATCATTCAGTCCCTTAAATATATAGTTACACACTCTGTGGAAATGAAACATCACAGAAATTAAATATTGTATCTTAATCCTAAATAAAGGTAAAGGTAAAATGAAGGTTCTTGTGCAGGTACCACAGCTTCACTCACCTGAGAAGGTTTTCTACAACATTTTGGTGTCTGTTGGAATTCCGGCCTTCCATCCAGAAGAACATCCAACACTGATGTCCTGTGTGGATCGGTCCAGTTCTTTTACTCCAAACTCACCAAAATATGACTTTATGGCCTGGAACTGAAAGAGGCCTTCCCCAAACTGTTAACACAAAGGTGAAATCACACAGTTGCAGAACACTTCTGATCTGATATCTTGTGTGCTGATGCAAACTGAACATGCTGTGAACAGACTGCATGCTGCTCAGTACCATTGAGTGAGCGCCCTCTGTTGACCAAAATAAAACCCCACAGCTGAAACGCTGACCTGACGTCATTGACCTTCTGAAGTGAGGCCACTGAAAATGAACAGAACCCGGAATGAACAGAAAATAAACAGCAATTTAAGAATTTAACATCCTGTTTTAGAGCTTTTAAAAACTCCCCACTGTGGGTTCACGCTGTGATGAGTTCCACAGAGACCAATCTGAAGTGGACGATCCATACAGAACACCAAAAGAACATCATCAGTGCAGTTCCTAAATCCTGAGAAACATTTCACAAAAGAATGGAGCCTCCTCCAGCTACACCACATCCACCACCAAGAGAAGAAATAAAGATATCTGAAAGGATTTGATTAAAAGCCTGAACTGCAGGAGTTCTTCAGCACATGACAACATCTTAAATATCTCACTCAGCATCTGATCTGATTTTAAAGTGTGTATTGTTTCTCACATTTTTACTAAGATGTCTACACACATGTGTATAGCATGAGAAGTTGAGTTCTGTGATTGTTGGTCTTTGATGATTAATATCAGTGGAAATGTGTGCTGACGAACTCACAGCAATGGTCTGTAGAGAGCCTGGCAGCACTCTTAATGTGGGTGGGTGTGGCTTTGGGGTGTGTGTGTGAGAGAGAGAGAGAGAGAGAACTTGAAAGTGAATGTTCAGTGTGCATTTGCGGGGTGTTGTGGTGCTGATGCTGCTGCTGCAGGTCGAGCGCTCACGCCGGCGGTTCGACTCCACATCCGGGCATCAAAGGGCCCCGACCTGCTGTCTGGGGTGAATTATTCATCAGAGTGCCTCCTCCAATCTGTTCCTGCAGCAGGGCCGACAGCGAGCATTAAAACCAACAGCACTGAGATTTGTCCAGGGTTCGAGTGTTTGGACGGCGAGTCAGGCCACGGTCACGTGGGTTTCATCCGACAGAACATGCTGCCACACAGAAGACAGAACACTGAGAGGAAGGACCAAGCTTTACTCATTAATTACTCTTCATTAATACTCTCTACTTATAAACCTGTACTCCAAAAGGAAAGTAATCAACTCCACGTTAAGCCTTTTTCAAACTCATTATGAGGAACTGATTCAAATAATAATGATTACTTTCTTTTTGAAGTACAGGTTCATAATTACAGTAGCAAAGAGTATTAATGAAGAGTAATTAAAGAGTGAAGTTTAACTGTTTTTAACTCGTTAGGAAGTAATTGGATCTAATAGTATAGGAATCGTTCATAAGCATAACATCTGAACCAAATTAACTAATAAATTAAACCGACACCAACAGGTCCGAGCATCCATTTAATAAAGTCATTAATTATATTGTTTGTTAACACCACAACATTAAAACAGGTTATTCCCAACACTGATGAGTATATGTGACGTTTTAAACCGTTGACAACTACAACTGAACAGGACTTTATAAAAGCTGTGTTGCTGTCTCATCATCTTATTTTAAATTGTGTAAAATTAGTGAAGTATCTGTGTAAATAAATCTGATCACGACTCCGTGGTGCCGTTCACCAAGTTCAAGTTCATTTATTTATAGAGTGTTTTTTTTTTTTTACATCAGCACATCGTCACAAAGCAGCTTTCCAAAGTTATGATCCTGAACTCCCAAAGAGCAACAGCGGCAAGGAAAAAATGTTTTTCCTGTTATGTTTTTTTTTTTTTTTTTTACCAGCCTTAACCCCCCCCCCAGTCCCCGTCCCACCATGTTGAGTCTGAAAGTCCTCCACAGTGAGGGGTTTGGTTCGTGGTCACGTCTTTCGGCGGCGTCTGTAAACGCTGCGCTGCCAGAGCGAGTTGTATTTTACCAGCGGAGCCGTTTAAATGTACATCTTTAGCTGTGTAAGTGTAATCAGATTAAGTCAGGAAGCTTTTGGATGGATGTGAGGGATGGAAACCAGGTGCGCTGGACGGAGGCAGAGGCGTGAATGACTGACACTTTTATAGAGCCGAGCTGAAAGCTGTGAGACTTTCCTCCCTGAATGAAATCAGGTGCTCAGCACCACGTGTTCGGGAAACCATAAATGTTCACGCAGTAATAAGCTCTCTCTCTCTCTCTCTCTCTCTCTCTCTCTCTCTCTCTCTCTCTCTCTCTCTCTCTCTCTCTCTCTCTCTCTCTCTCTCTCTCTCTCTCTCTCTCACCTCTTTCTTTTCTTCCTCTGTCAGTCCCCCCTTCCTTTTCTCTTTCCGTTCCATTTGCAAGGTGTGATATTGCTTTAATTGAGCAGAAACATGTGGAGAGATCTGGAATCTCTCGGGAGATTAATGCCCCCCCCCCCCTCCTCCTCACACCCCCACCCCCCACACCCCCGTCTGTTTTTTCGGCGCTTCTCCCTCCGTTGCCGGACTCGGGCAGCGCCTGTGTTGTGGAGCGCCGGTGTCTGCTGGGAATGAATGTAGTTAGTGTGACCTCTGACCCTGAGAACTGTTGACATGGATCTTGGCCAACAAGGGCTCTTACAGAATGCTTTTGTTAATCTCATTCATGGCTCTCCTTTTGCAGGGGAACATGAAAAAAAATGAAAAAAAAAAAAAGCTCGGAGGGGTTGTTAGGAAGGCGGGGAGCGAGGGGTGCGCTGGCAGTTTGACTCAGTGGAATGTGGCCTTTCTTTTTTCCGGGCTCAGTCGGAAGGAGAGGAAGGCCCTCGACCAGCATGACTCCACGAACCCGGACCTGGTGCTCTCACTTCAATTGACACTGACAGATCCCTTGCCTGGAGGTGCCAACTGGCAGAATCACCGAGCGGCGAGCGAGAGAGGGACTCTCACCGCTCTCACCACCGTCCACAGGCCGAGCGACGTCCTCGTGCTGGTACCAGAGGACAGTCCAACAGCTTTCATCGGTCCTGTTCCAAACTGTGGGAATTCGTAAAGTCATGACACACCCAGTGTCTGACGGACAAGACGAGACGCACCCCAAAATCTTGTAAGAGAAAACCTTTCCTGTTATCGTTCTCTGCAACCATGATGTCTCCTTAAATAAAACCCAAGATGAGATGTTTTAATGATTGCTACAGCTTTTTATTTCATCCATCCATCCATTATCTCCCGCTTTATCCTCTATTAGGGTCACGGGGGGGTTCCCCATGCCCATCCAGGGGAGAACGTTTCGGGCGCTGGGCAGATACACCCAGGACAGGACACCAATCTATCGCTGGGCACACACTCACACACACAGACACGCACACACACACACACACACACACACACACTCTATATGGGGCAATTTGGAGAACTCAATTGACTTGATCCATGTTTTTGGACTGTGGAAGGAAACAAGAGAACCCGGAGGAAACCCACGCGGACACGGGGAGAACATGCAAACTCCACCCAGATGGGGATTCGAACCGTGAATCCCTAGTGCTGAGAGGAGAACATGCTAAACCACTAAGCCACCGTGCCACCCAGCTTTTAATTTATTATTTAGTAATAATTATGATTCATGAGATTCAAACCCCAGAGCCAGGCGCAGGTGAGAGCACTACCCACAATCCATCCAGCAGAGACGTCCATTTTTAAATATGTACTAATGTGGAAACAAAGCCCTGATTACAGAGGTGTGTATAAAGGACCAATGACGAACATGTCCTGCGAACATAAACAGTCCACACAGACATTATTCGATGGGTGCCACGGTTCCCTCGAACCATCGCTGTATCGCTTACTTTCGGCCGACAGAGAAGACTTTCATCTGAGAGGCTGCAGGTCAGAGAACATCAGGCGCTGGTGCAGCTTCAGCCAAACGAAGAATAAAGATTAGTTTATGCACTTCTTAATGGGGTTCTGCGAACCACCGCAGGGGGTTAAATAACATCCACACCACTGAATGTAACAGGAAACAACACACACACAAATACTCACACACACACACACACACACACACACATACTCACACACACACCTATATCAGAGAGCTGCAGACACTGGCAGAACATGCAAAACTCAAAAATCAGATGTTCTAACCGTTATTCCATATTCCAAGTTTTTGTAATTTTATAAAACGTGGATTTCCAACCTCGTCTCGGATCAAAGCGACGTGTTTTCTGGCCGCTCACGCAGAGAGCTCAGGCTTCAGCCCGACCGCGAGGAGGCTGCAGCGTTGTTCCCTCGAAGAATCCAATCCACCTGCAAATTAAAAGCATGAATAAGCACAGCACAGAGAGAAAGACACAGACAGAAAGAGACAGACAGAGAGAGAGACTCCCTCGTCCCGGGCCTTCCCTCCTCCTCTACAACGGGCCCAGTGAGCCGAGGCTGTTGCATGCTGGGACAGGGGAAGTACCTGCCACCGCGCTACAATGACGGTGGCTGGATTCCGGGCCTCCTCTTGTGTCATACTTAGCAGGCATCCCTCCGTCGGCTGCTCGGCTCAGCTGGGACTCAAAGCTTCATGTTGGATCTGCTCCGTCTGCGCTCTGGTATTTGCATAAGACTACATATGTGTTTGGCGAGTTATTCGGAGTAGAAACGGGTAATGAGGTTGAGGTTTAGGGCAGATTTCTTTGCTGGTGGAATGTTTCCCCTGAAGTCCGGCACCATGTGGATGGTGATTTACGATCTGTTTCTTTCGTACAATTGATGTCTTCCGTGTGTTTATCGCAGTCCGGCGACCGTCTCCATCAAACCCAGAGCGAGCAGCTGAAAGTGAGACGGACCTCCGTCACCGCCGTCATGTTCCTGAATTCATGTCCTGGATTGTACAGAACCCCTGGATGTTTGCTGATCAGCGTATGGTTTTAGCGTTTCAGTGTTTTTGCATGTTTGTCATGGTCAGTCCCTTAATAAAGTACGTCTAATTGATTTGCTTCGGTCTAATTAGTCTCAGTGAGGAGCACCGGGGGCGACGTGGTGGTGGTGCAGCCTTCAGTAGCCCCGTCATGGGACCTGCTTCATTGATTGCTCAATTCTTACACTTCTGTCTTTTTATGTAATTGCTTTCAGGTGAGACTCATA
The DNA here is from genome assembly GCA_019802505.1 of Corydoras sp. C115. Classification (NCBI taxonomy): domain Eukaryota; kingdom Metazoa; phylum Chordata; class Actinopteri; order Siluriformes; family Callichthyidae; genus Corydoras; species Corydoras sp. C115. The sequence goes on from JAFMOC010000134.1 coordinate 1,273,650, forward strand.
CTTATTTATTACCAGAGCAAGTCGCGGGTGAGGGAGGAGCTTTTATGGGATGTTCTTGGCCGAGGAAAACGCTGATGGATGGATTTTTTTTAGCCCTTAATTCATCTGAAGGTGAATTTTTGGGAATTTAAATAATTATAATAATAATGCTATTTAGTACAAGCAGCAACATTAAAACCTGATATCTAAACTTATAGGTTCATAAAGAATCAGAAGTGTCAGAGTTTATGGGAGTCACATAACCTTTCATCGCTGTGTTTATAACAGAGACTATGGCGGTATGATAACACTTCATTCATTTTCTTAGTTGCTTTTTATGGTTTAAATAGTCAAATTGAACACCGAGCTCTTTGTTAAACGACTCTTTGCTGAGTCGGTTGCACACGTCACTGAGTTCCTCAGTTTGCATTGTTATTAAAGGTTGAGATTGAAGCTGTAAACTGAGGGAACATCTCAACATGTTTCACTAAATTAAATGAATCTGTCTTTAAACAGCAGATGGCGCATTAAATATTGACGTATTTCTGTTTCCGGTTGTTTATATAACGATCTACTGAGGAATCAGCTCAGCCAACCAAATTTCAGCTTACTCATTTTAAAATAAAAGCATGTGTAGTAAATATATAAATTATTACAAATCATGCACTTCAAAAGAAAAGGAGCAAACCAAACATCAGAGTTTGGTCACTTTTGGAACCCGGTCGGTTCTCCTGCTCCACACCGAGACTCAGCGTCGCTAATCAGGTCCTGTGGCTTTTCCAAAACCTTCCATTTCTTGGGTTTGAAAACTCCAGAATCATGTGAACGGCAGATGTAAACGTTACAAAATTCACCTTCATGTATGAAAGCATATCAGTGTGGACGTAACCTCGGTGAGGACACGGCTGTATAGCGCACTCCCACTGGGTCCGGACGGCAGAACACGGCAGGACATTCACACTAAATAAACTTATATGCTCATACAAGACGGCGTGCTGCCGAGGAGCCAGTGGGGCGTGTTACCGCGTTTGGGAGAGCCCCATAGGGGGTTACGGGATACGCGGCCGTAAAGGTGTCACGCTTCGTATCTGAGTGAGGAGCAGAGGAGGACCGAGAGAGGCATGAAAGAGGAGCTCTGATGATGCAGTAAATCCTGCCCTACTGAACCGGCGTTCAAATGAAACGCTAGAAGGATGCTTTCCTTTCCCAGCTTTGTTTTTTACAACCTCCCGCAGTGGCGCTCGGGGAAGAAGGCCTCCTCCGACGATCAGCGTGACCTCTGAACCCCTGTCATAGTGTCCTGAATTAAAGGTTGTCTGAGGAAGTGCGTTATCTTCTCAACCTCACAACTTCAGCTCATATCTTCAGTCTGGTGCGGCACTTCCCTTCCTTTGCTTAACCTCTGACCCACGTGGACGCGAGGACCTCGCAGTTCTGAGGAAAGCCCTCGGTAGCGGAAGCGTCGGGTTACAAATTAAACGTGTGCGTGTCATAAGCTATAAATCCGAGGGCCCCGTGAGCGGCAGGGCTCCTGAAACGGCATGTGGCTCGCAATGTCAAGTCGTAAAAGTTTAAAGCCTGGACTTCTATGGCCGTCTCTCGCGGCGGAGCTGACAGAGCGGCGGTTCGGAGCGCGAGTCTGCAGGAAGGAGCTGTGCGTGAGAGCAGCAGGGCAGGCAGACAGACAGCTGTGAATCTTTCTTATATAACTGTAAGTCTCTCTTCAGAGGGACGTCTGCAGACGTCACCGCCACTTATTACAGCCGCGAGAAGATTGAGGAGACTCACCCAGAGACGCCCGCGATTAAAGCAAGAAAAACGATTGTCCTAATGGCCGAACTTTATTCTCCTCTCCTGCGAACGTGAAAATAATTAACAGATGTTGCTGGAAGAACCGGCAGCCTGTTTACTTTGATGAAATGTCAATCAGTCTCCTCCGCGCTCCCCGACGTGGCAGCTTTATGTGTTTTTTAAGTTTTCTGAAGGGCCGGAGACGTAATAAGGCTTATCCTGAGTGACCCGGACCCCGCCGCGGCGCAGATACACCTCCATGTTTCACATCATAGAGTAGTTTAAATAACCTAGGAAAAAAGTTCAAAGGAACGTGTGTGTGTGTATGGGCCGGAGACGATACGATACGATACAATACGATACGATACCACCTGAACAGAAAACAGACTCCATCTGCAGAGAGCAAGGGACGCGGCGCAAAAAACACAAAAACAAGCCAAATAATAAACCTGCTAACCGATTCAGTTAATAAAACTAAAAAATGCACATCGACGTAATCAGAAGTCCAGAAAGACATTTCAACATTGGATTCTAAACAGGATTTAAAACCCTTTACTTTTCTCTGTATAAACAGAACCTGGTTCCCCACTAAGTTCCACTTCAGCAAAGTTATTTTAAACGTTGTTATAGTTTAGCTAGTTAGATTCGAGGTCTGTTTAGAGCGGAACCCGAGTGACCCTCCGGAGAACGGGAATAAAACAATCAGGCCGGTGGCCGGAGGAAACCGGTGACACGTCTCACCTCCGGCACCATGTACAGACTCCCGATGCAAACCGCTCCAATTAAATCCCGATGCCCATGTCACCCAAAGGTCATAACAAGTGCCCAATCATCACTTCTCGACCCGGCCAATCAAGTGGCCGTGCGCCGGTCGGTAAGGTCTGGTTTGATGGGTGTGAAAGCATGTCAGTGATTGGCCCGACATCAGGAGGGTCTGTAGGTTGTAGCCTATCAGTGTCAGCGCGTCGGCGTGTGCGGCGGCCCGTGGGAGGTGTGACAGGAGTGTCAGCAGAGGTGAGAAGTGATGCCTCGTGTGAGAGGGAGTCATTACCGGTCTCTATGGAGATGAATGTCTACAAAACTAAATTTCATGGGGAAACTTTCCGTCGGCCGGTCTGTTTAGTTCGGACCGGGGTGAAGCGTCGGCACGTCAGGAACACAAACACGAGTCAGCAGAAGTTTACAACTCATCAATAAAGTGTATGGAGCGTTTCCATCAGTTTGATTCGGGAATATTGAACCGCCGATGGAGCGTCCTGTCTGTCCTGCGATGGACTGCTGACCTGTCCGGGGTGTCTCCTGCTTTCACCCTGTTCCCTCTGATCCAGTTTCAAATAAAGAAACATGGGTTTTCAAAACGGCCTGGTCAGTGAAGACTGCACGTGTGTGGAACCAGAGGAGGTCAAACACACTTAAGGTCTTCTGAGAGTTTGCATGTTCTCCCCATGTCACATGGGTTTCCTTCAGGTTCTCCATTTTCCTCCCACAGTCCAAAAACATGGATTCAAGGTGAATTAAATGCTCTAACTTGCCCCATATATAGTGTGTATGTGAGTGAGTGTGTGTGCAGTTATAGATTGGCGTCCTGTCCTGGGTGTATCTGCCCAGCGCCCGAAACGTTCTCCTCTGGATGGGCATGGAGAAGACAATAAATGAATAAATGAATGAATGAATGAATGAATGGATGGATGGATGGATGGATGGTCAGTATGTTGTCGTCTATTTGCTCTGAGATCAAAATGAGTGATGATTTAAATTTGGAAAAGTGAACGTGTTATAGAACAGAAAGCTTGGCTGTCGTTAGTTTAAAGGTCGTTATGTGCAGGTGTCTCGTCCTGTGTTTAGAACCTTGAGGCTGCGCAGACTGTTTTAAACTCAGTGAACATCAGAACCAAGTCTTCACTTTCATTCATTCATTCATTATCTCCCGCTTTATCCTCTATTAGGGTCGCGGTGGGGGGGTTCCCCATGCCCATCCAGGAGAGAACATTTCGGGCGCTGGGCAGATAGACCCAGGACAGGGCGCCAATCCATCGCTGGGCACACACTCACACACACACACACACACACACACTCTATATGGGGCAATTTGGAGAACTCAATTGACTTCATCCATGTTTTTTGGACTGTGGGAGGAAACCGGAGAACCCGGAGGAAACCCACGCAGACACGGGGAGAACATGGAAACTCGACCCAGATGGGGATTCGAACCGGGAATCCCCAGTGCTGAGAGGAGAACATGCTAAACCACTAAGCCACCGTGCCGCCATGTCTTCAGTTTGTTAGTGAAATGTTTATTGAATCATTTGAAGTGAATCGGTTTAAAGCAGAGGCGTTTCTCAGCAGATGGCGTTTTGAAGCCGCTGTACGTGAGCTCTTTGTTCAGAGTGTGAGCCCGCGAGGCCGTGCCGTGTCGCGGAACCCAGGCGCTGAGTGAGCCGTCGGACCTGCGGCCACCTGTGCGCTCATATCGGATGCCATCGGGCGGAAGAACCCTGAAGTGGCGTGAACGCTGTGATACTGGAGCGCTTAAGATATTCCCTCCGGGACCGCGAGGCTTTGCTGGTGAGGACGGACACACACGGGCTTACGGGTTCCTCGGGCCAGTTCTCAGCTGAAACACAGGAACTCTGCAGAGGCATGGAACTCAAAGGGCGTGGCTCTTTTTCGCTCCTCGTGTGGTACACTTTATATCTGCTGCAGTGATAAAGGGACGGCGGAGCGTGAACCCCTGCTGCACATCAAACCCCGACCGCTTCTCTTAACCAACACTATAACAGTCAGCTTTTTATAAAATTATAACAGTAAATGCTTTTGGACTTTCACTCATGAAGGTTTTCACTGACCCTCCCTCCTGCTCTGGTTCTCAAATTAATTAAAATTTGAAACGGGACCGTCTCTGAATTCGACCCCGCAGCGTCCGCCTGACTTCGTTATGATGGAGCGTTAACGGTGCACTCTGAACGTTGACATGCGGGCGTCGTCTCTTTCTGTGAAAGAATGAAAGAACCAGGGTTCAACTGTAGGACCAATTGAATTTTAGACAATCGACCAGAATCGATACATTAGAAACGTCTGAACCTGTGAACTCTGCGCGAGTGAGATTCAGCAGATACAGAGCTGCTGCCTCCTGCAGCAATCCCTCGTTCTTAAAGGTAATTCCTCTGTGCAGATGATTTGCAAAATGTCCAGCGCATTTCGGTTGAAAGTAACTTTTTAAAGCCCTCGGTGCAGGGGCCGGGCTTCAGAGATACGGCAGCAGGATGAAAGTGCAAACAGGATTAGAGAGTAATCCCTACAGATTGTTTGTCTCTCTCTCTCTCTGTCTCTCTCTCTCTCTCTCTGTGCCAGCTTGTTTTGGTATCGTCACACTCTTTTGGGTGGAAGAAGATGAAGAGGAAGGGATGAAGCCTCTGTGTGTGTGTGTGTGTGTGTGTGTGTGTGTGTGTGTGTGTGTGTTGTCCTCTGACGGTTAATGAGAGCCTGCAATGAAGCGGATACATTCATGGACAACTGAAGTCTGCAATTAAGGAGAGAGGTAGCTGCAGCGAGCCACTTTGGATCTTTTAAATGTAAATATCCACAGTCGGCTGAAAGAGGCTCTCCGAGTCACGTTTAAATGAACACTCTTCTTAATGAGCAAACTGTGATCCACTGAAACCTACACTCAGGTTTTTCTCTCTGAAAGCGCAGAGCCGGATTCGGAGCCACTCCGGACCTGCCAGGAATCCGCGTTGTTCTAATTAAGAAGCTCCGACTTTTATTTATTACGAACTTCTTTATTTCTTTGTATAAAAATTTTTTAAAAAACACTCGATCAGAACATCAGAACACACTGATCTCCAGCGAGCAAACACAGAGTCGGCGTGTTCGAGCCTCTTTGAATTATTATTATAATTAAATGAAGCAGGATTATGACATCATAACACGGCATTACAGGAAGCAGTAATCTGTAAACATGTTCTTCACTTCCTTTAGAACATTAATGATTCTGAGATGATTCTGAGGAAATTCATTCAGAAGGTTCATTTCATTTGTGAGCTCAGATGAGTGACCTGGATCACTGTTCTAATTCATCCCAAAGGTGTTTGATGGAGCCGAGATCCAAAAACATAAAGCTACCAAAAATAAACCTCCAGTTTTTACTGAGACATAAACTGTACTTCATAACGGGTGGCTTACTGTTTAGCATGTTCTCCTCTCAGCGCTGGGGAGTCCAGATTCGAATTCCAATCTGGGTGGAGTTTGCATGTTCTCCCCATGTCCCATGTCCGCGTGGGGTTCCACCGGGTTTTCCGGTTTCCTGGCAAAGTAGAATAATATCAATTCAAGGTCAATTGAATGCTCTAAATTGCCCCATATAGAGTGTATGAGTGAGTGTGTGCACAGTGATAGATTGGCGTCCTGTCCTGGGTGTATCTGCCCAGCGCCTGAAAGTTTCTCCCCCACCAAATCCAAGATTACAAACTAATAATCTTTTAAACGTCTAAAACACAAAGAACAGAGCAAAGATAACGTCTCATTACTGTTAGTTCACCTTCATGGTCTTCTTATTAAAGAAGATAAATGAATCAAACCATCCCCATGTTTTAAACTCAAATCTAAAACCCTGAGTGTTAGTTTTTATAATGAGGGTTCGTTAAGTCATATTTGGTTCCTCGTTCTGTGAGTTCACCCACTGATACATTCAGGTCATGTGACCCGTCTCGTGCTCAGTGCTGTAATATTCAGAGTATTAACCCCCCGCTCGGTTCCGTACGTAATGACCAGCGCAGCTCGCCGTTCTGTTTGTTGTTCCTGCATTACGCTGCATCCTTCAGATAAACATGAAGCTAATGAATAAACATGAGCATCCTCTGGTCTCACTCGCTAATCAAGAGAGGGTACCTTCACTCCACAGAGTACCCCCCCCCCCCCCACCTGAGGGTTAGTTTAATAATGATAACCTGCCTCTGTGTTTTTAACTTGTTCCTCACGGTGCTGCAGAAATTCCTCTATCTTTTAAAAAAGTGCTGCAGCAGCAGATTTAGATGATCAGAGCCGAGGTCCCTGAACACGGCGTGCATCAACAACTGAGTGACCACGGGCCACTTTGTTTGCCCTACAAACAAAGGTTGACACTGAAAGCCCAAATAAAGCCCAAATAAAAGCCCAAATAAAACATTTTAAAAATGAAATTTGATAAAGAAAACGTGGGTTTGTCCCAAAAGATGAACAAAAATAATACAAATCCATTAAATACACAACGGTGGGATTAGAGGGTGAGTAAGTAATTAAACACTGTTTATAGTGAAAAACCAAGAAACACACACCACATGCTCCAACGAGAACCAACAAGAACCAACTCACCGACGGAATAAAAAACAACAACTGAGGGATGATCTGAAAAGTGAGCGACGAGTTATTTATAAAGATAACAGCAGATAAGGACGAGATGGAGCGGACGTGTCTGATGATGAGTGTTTAATGAAATAACATTTGAATCTGTTACTGAATCTAAAATAGGTCCTCGGTTTGGACCTCAGTGTCACGTCATCCAGAGTTTTTAAGGTTTTGCACGTTTTTTTTTTTGGTAGAACGTTTTTAAACGCGACCACAGATTCCACGCTGGTCACAGAATGTCTGTTTTCTTCGTGCACAGGAAGTGAAAAGTATGTGACTAAGCGACTGAACATCTAAAGACGTTAATCTGCTGGTCCAAGCAGTAATTCTGTTGAGGCTGCTCCGCTTCCTTCATGTGGTTCAAACCCCTTAATCCTGCTCGCACCGCGGCCCGCTGACTGATGCAAGCGCAGCACGGCTCTGTGTAACGCCGGAGCCTCGGCAGCTCCTCTGGTTTTCATCATGGCGTAAAACATCACAATGCAACATGTGAGGAGCAGCCGGTTCGAGTTCACGTCCTCTCTGCAGGCCGTGGAACTTCAGTGGCTCTGTGTGATGTCGGCTGAAAGTCGGCGTGTTTACTGAAACTCCAACTAACATTTCATCTGGAAACGCAGCAAAACAAAAAGTCTAAAATCACACCAACATGCGAGGGAAGTGCTGACATACCAGACCTGTAGGGGGCGATGTCATCTGTGTCACCAAAGACCAAATGACTCTCTAAAACAGAGGTTCCACCCACCACCAAACCAAAACGTTTAAGTTCCACCTCTGATTTTCATCACTCACAACACATCTGTAAACATCAATCAGGTGTGAGTGTACGTATATTAAAGCAATAAGGTGTGAGAGGGCGTGGCATTAGTCCCAGTGATAAATTGGAACCCTGTGCTGGGTGTCTCTGCCCCTGGACATGGGGTATTTTTTAAAAAAGCTCTTTATTTTGGTTAAAGGAGTTTTTATTTGCAGGGTAGCAGAACCTCCATCATAATGAATCTTTAAGCTTCCAGCAGCTGTGCTGCGTCACTTACTCAGATGATGGACCTGAGAGATCCTACAGATCAGAGTGTGGAGTATCTTTGTCTTTTTGACCCCTTTGTCTTTTAAAACCAAACATCTGTCCACTTCACTCACATCTGTCTTCTTTAATGACTGCTCACTCATCCGGTCCACAGGTGGTGGGTCCAGGAGCTGCAGGAGAAGCTCACAGGATTCTTTAAACAGCTTAGCCCGGTCTCAGCCGCCACTTCCCATCATGCTCGTGGACGTCAGGCACCCACCAGCTCCGCCCTGGATTCAGCCAGTGACCCTCATCTGTCTGCTGTGAGAGTAAACTGATTAACTCTGATTTCAACGTTCTGTCCTGATGGGAATCACTGCACCTGCTGTCAGTGTCAGTGATGTCACACTGTATGGTGCAGGACCTGGACGGCGTGTGCGTGTGTGTGTGTGTGTGTGTGTGTGTGTGTGTGTGTGTGTGTGACCCTCTGAAACCCCGGGGTGTCTGCTGGGTGTTTTGGGGCTGGTGGTGCTGGGATGTTCCTGGTGGCTGCTTCATAGGAATGTTGGGAGTCAGTGGAGCGAGAGGGAGAATTAAAGTCCAGCTACGAAGGTGGACTCTTTACCCCATGGGGTTGAGGGGTCTTACTCACATCACATGGTCTATTCAGTGGTCGACTTAATGAGAGAAAGCAGTTGCACTTCCATTAAGTCCACGTTTAACACGAATTATATATAAAAAAAAAAAAAAAGTTATGTGAATTTAAAAGTCCATAATTAATTATTATAGTGTTAGTGTTTGATCTCAGCTTATTAGATTCAGATTTTCACATTTTTACATTTTGCAATGTCAAGCCAAAGGTTCTTCTCTGAAACGTTCATATTAATATCTTTAAGGATATCAGTGCGTTCCTTTCAAAATGATTTTCCGAAACTCTGATGAACATTTGGCTCTTAATAAAGGGTGGAGGTGGAGGTGGGCCGAGGGTGGAGGTGGGGGGGAGCAGAGGGAGGAGGTGGGGGGGGCAGAGGGTGGAGGGGGGGGCAGAGGGCGGAGGGGTCCAGTCTTTTGAGTTGCAGGGTCTAAAGTACGCAGCGGTCCAGTCAGACATGCTTCAGATTAAAGTGAGGCTGGTAAGTGCTTCCTTCCTGGCTGAGAGCGACTTGGCGGGTGCATTGAGGCAGCCTCTCAAGGTCTTTTACGGCCTCTTACTCGTAAAGCAGCGGCTTCCTGTCGATATTATTGAAATGTGGCGCATACACATAACAGCTCCTGTCCCATTTTCTCTTAACCTGTTAATGTGTATTGATTTCTGCCCACTGTGTGAGTCTGAATGTACTACATGCTTAAAGCCTTTTCTCTCCCGCCGACCAAGTCGACTATTAAAGCTTCAGCATGCAGCCGCTCCCTCAGAGCCCGCTGTCTGTGAGCTTTAGTGGATTCTCCATCAGATGAAACATTCAAAATAAAGTTAGACTTTAACATCTTAGTTCAAACTTTTTAATTCCATAATTTACATCTTTTTTTTTTTTTTACAGTACTGCGATCGGAACTGGAGTCAGAATTTCAGCTCTTATGCATTAACTCAGGCCTATCCCTGTATTTGGTTTATGGTAGAATTCATTTGGATGAACTCTGATAAAAGCTGATGGTCTACATTACAATGTATAAGAACACAATTCTATAAATTTGTGTCACTGTCTCAAATACTTCCTTATTTTTGTTCTCCCTGTGGTTCCTGGGCAGCGGCTGTAGGTAGCGTGACCCCCGTGGATGACCATGAGCCGATGGCTGCCCCTTAAGCTCTTCAGCTTGGTGACTTGTTGTCCTCCTACCAGCCTCCCTCTGCTGTCACTCACCGAATGTTTCTGGCAGTGACACCCTCCTTGCCACTGCGCTCCCTCACTCTGCTGTCATCCGCCTCCTTCTACTCTTACCTTTCCCACCTTCCCCTGTCAGGCTGTACATGTGGACCGCTCTCATTTTCAAGTGAAAGGGCCACCCGCGGCCCCGACATCTCTCTGTCTGCACGTCTCATTAGCGGCAGCTCGGCTGTGCGCTTGACAGTGCTAATCAAGCCGGCTTGACAGGAGTTGGCCAGTCTGGGCTCCTGCTTAGTCTCGCCATTAGCCGTGGGCCTGGCCGAGAGGACCAGCCAACACTATTTACAGCAGATCAGGATGGACCGCTGACAGACCGCATCAGCTGATCATTAACAACAAATGGGATAGGAACAAAATGGAATTCTGATGCTTCCGTTTTAGGAACATGGTGCATCCCTTTGCCTTGAATGACACAGGAAGGACGGCCTGGCGCCGGGGTGACTGCATGACACCCTCTCGGGATACTGTAGGATTTGGGGAGAGTGTCATTACATCAAGTCCTGATTGTGCACGAGTCCTAAACCTACCAAGAATTTTATGAAACCCGAACCTGAACCCTAGGTTTTATATATAAAGTTATTTTATTGTTTATTTATTTATATGTACACCCTGCGTAAACTTTGCAGCCCTAACCTCAACCCCAAAGCCCCAACCACAATCTCAACCCTTACCCCAAACCCTAACACCAACCCCAACCCCAAACACCAACACCAACCCCAAACCCCAACACCAACCCCAAACCCCAACACCAACCCCAAACACCAACCCCAAACCCCAACACCAACCCCAACCCCAAACCCTAACACCAACACCAACACTAACCCCAAACCCTAACACCAACCCTAAACCCTAACACCAACCCTAAACCCTAACACCAACCCCAAACCCCAACACCAACACCAACCCCAAACCCCAACACCAACCCCAAACCCTAACACCAACCCTAAACCCTAACACCAACCCCAAACCCTAACACCAACCCCAAACCCTAACACCAACCCCAAACCCCAACCCAAAACCCCAACACCAACCCCAAACCCCAACACCAACCCCAAACCCCAACACCAACCCCAAACCCCAACACCAACCCCAAACCCCAACACCAACCCCAAACCCCAACACCAACCCCAAACCCTAACACCAACCCCAAACCCTAACACCAACACCAACACCAAAAATCTCAGACTGGTGCATCTGTTTATAAAACAGAATATAAAGTATAAACCTGATGCTTCAGAATTCCTTTTCTAATGACAATTTAATGAATTTAAGAAATACATAAAATAAACTAACTAGTCTGTGTATTTGGGATGTGTTTTTGGTTTAGTCTAAATCTCAGTACTGTGGTCGATCCTGAAGAGAGTTCTGTTGAAAAGGAAATAATGATTCTGTAAAACCTACAGCTGTGAAGACGTGACCTCGATTAAAACCATGGAGACAACAGAGTCTGAGGTGCTGTGAAGTCACCTGAACGTTACTCACTACCTTCTACAAGAAAAACCCAAAGCTCATTCTTTAAATACAAACACGTTTTCTTACCTACAGAGTGACGATGAGTCTCAGACATCACAGGACAGACACACAGACGTCACAGATCTACCAGACTCCAGAGTGTGAGAGGACACCGATGTTCTGAAAAGATCAATATCACTGATTCAATTATTGAAAACACGATTCCAACTGGTTCCATCCTTCAGATGATGGTTCCAGATTAAGACGTTACCCCTCTGTGCCAGGAACCAAAATGTTCTGTGACTAAATTAATTTCATTCAGAAACAACATGTGATTATTACCACAGTGAGATAATAATAATAATAATAATAATAATAATAATAAGACTCAGAGATGGTTCTAGAGGTCATTGCCATCATGACCTGCGATCTTCTGAGGTTTCAATTGGCGCCGGCCCGTCCCCGCAGTGTGAACACACCTTTGATAGCGACTCTAACCTCTGTTCTAAGCTCGGCTTCTTGACGCTTTGAATGAAGCCACTTGGTACGCGGGTAGTTAAGCCGGTCCACCCCATGTAGGCCATTTCAGTGATGGTTATGTCTCTCTTTACCCCCCGATCCCTCGGTGCCTAGGCCATGTGAAAATGCAGCGGGGAAACTATTATCTTTAGCCAGTGTGAGAGCTCGCTTCACTCTCGAGAGTTGCTCCAGTGTGCCGGCTTCATTTTCCCCGTCAGCAGGTGTCCATGCAGGGTTATAATAGGCTTTACGTTTGTAATTAACACATGGCAAGGCTGCCAGAACCTGTCGTACAGGCTGAAATTGGGCATGCGGACACCAGGAGCGAGTACCTCTGGTTTTCTCACTTTCTCTTTTCTTCCTATTTCTACATCTTCCACGTCGGCTGGCTCCTTTTTTCGGGCTCTAACACAAACACACTTACAAATGTCTCCCTCTCACCTCGCCTCACTCCGGTTCAATCTCTTATTCGCCTTCACACGCTTCATTTCTTCCCGTCTCTTGCTCCGCGCCTCACTTTCACTCCCTCTCTCCCACCTTTCGGCCCGTTGTTACCACTCTCGCCTCTGGCTTTTCTCTTTTTTTCGCCCCCGTCTTTTGCGCCCCTCGGCCGCTGCCCCTTTTCTTCCCGTTGATGTGTTTCTTTCTGTCATCTCGCTCATGATCTCTTGTTCACGGTCTCTCTCTCTCTCTCTCTCTCGCACCCTCGCGACGAGAAAGACAATGAAGGCTCTCTTGAAGGAGCCGCGGAGTGAAAGGCATTCGGCGACATCAGAACCGTCTGCTTTTAAAACGTCAAAAACGTAAACAAGTCACCCGGCCTCCCGCAGCGCGACGGGTCGGAGGCCTGGACGAGCCTCTCGCGAGGAATCCGCCATTAACCGGCGATTCGTTAATTAAGAATTAACACGGAGAGAAAAGGCGTGGACTGATCGAGGTGGACGTGGGGTGTAATTACTGCTGTATTCACACATTGAGATTTTTTGAATGAGCGACTTTGCCAGATTTTGACGCCTCCTCGTTGCCGTTCACTCGCGGGGAGAATGTGAAGGAGACAATATGTTGCCGGTCTTTTTATTTATTCAATCCAAACAGCAGATTTTTACTCCGGGCCTTTTCTGACTCCGTTGTTAATTAGAGGGGTCTGATGCGTGAGGGAGGGGGTGGGAATCCAATTATTTCTCTCTTTTTTTTGCCCTAAACCTTTTCTTTTGACCTCTGCAGAGCAGAGCAGAGGAGAGAGTGATGGAGGAAGATCTGAAGGACGTTGTGAGTTTGGAGACAGTCGGGAGGTCATTCAGTCAGAATCTGATCCAGCATTAAGAACACTTTAGTTTAAAATGGACAGAAGTATTGGGACGAACCTCTTAATGTTTGAGTCCATGTGTTTAATCCATTCCCGTTACCACAGGTGTGTCACACCCATCACCAGGTCATGTGATCTTGACTGTAACGGTATGATTCCAGCTTTGTGAGGACAGTTTGGGGAAGGCCCATTTCCATTCCAAAGTGCAATGTGTCGGATATTAATTAGTAAAATTGAATTAAATTGACATTGCATCCTTAACGTGGAGATCCAGGATGGTTACAGCAGCGGTGGTCGCTCACAGATGAGTTTTTCAAAAACAAAATTAATTTTTAAAAAAAGGGAATTGAACTAATTGAAAGCACGCGGCAAGAATTCGCACGAGACCCGTCTTCCAAGAGCTGTTTGATTCTGCGAGAGAGACGACGAGCTTGTCTTTCGCACCTCTCATCACATCTGGGAGGTCACAGAACCCGGCGTGATGATTTATGAGCTTTTTCTTCTGTCCGGAAGTCCAGTAGCTGTTGCTGACGCTCCTCTTCCTTCTGCTGGCCTCCTCCACTTCTCAACACCTCGTTTATCACTCCTGCAGTCTCATCCCTCCGTTGCCGGCTTAAAAGGCCCACTTCAAAGGCGTCTGGACAGAGAGAGTTTATCCTGTATCCTTCAGACCAGCCGCAGTAAGAGTAATGGTCTCCAGTAAAGACCATAATCAGAAGCACCTTGCATCCAGGGATCTCCAGGGGCTCAGCGGTATCCTCAGTGACCAGGCCATGCGTCGTCATCATAAACCTGTACACCAGCCCTGGAGGGGGCAGCGAGCTGATGTAGGCTCCCCTCATCCTCCACTTCAGGCCTGTGGGAAACGATCCCCGGTGTTTCCAATGCCTCGCACTTTGGGTGGAGCCTTAGATTTTGGAAATTGGACACAGATCTTACAATAGACCTTTGTCCCAGGAAGAGGAGAAACTAAGAACTCAGCTACAGGAACCAAACATCCCAAAAACTGAAGTCCACTGGTTAAGATCCTGGAGGTCAAATAGATAAAGCACTGACCTCCTGAAACTCTGAATGCAATGACAGTCACCTAAATGCATTACCAATACCCCTGCACCCCCTAGTGGTAAAACACATGAATGAATGAATGCTCATTTAGCCCTATCAGTAACGCTAAAAGTTTTATTTGAATGCTAATGCTGTGGTCCCTGATGTATTTTGGGAGCTGATTGTTTTTCGGTCCTTCCACAGATGTTTATTTTGAAAGTGAAGCGGCCGAACCCTGTCCTACAGCAAGTTTTGCTGAGATCATGTATTAAAGCTGAATCCAGGCTTGGGGGAGAAGATTCGGGTGGCCAAAGGTCACGCCTCCTCTGCCTCTTAGTTCCTAGTCATCAATCTCTGGGTTCCACCGAGACGCTCTGCTTTCTCCTCCAGGCTCGCCCTCGCACATCCTCCAAATAAAAACGTCGAATAAGGAACCCAGATTTAAAGACCCCCGCAGCACCGAGCCATATATTAACACAACAATCCCGAGATTGCTGGCTTTTAAGACGACCAGCTCCCACAAACAACGAAGAGGACGTCACTGACTGAACAACAACAAAAAAAAAAAAACAGCCCAGTACTTTTCAATTTCCTCTTCCATTTTGTTTGTCCGTGTCCAAACCACCTCTGTCTCTAATAGCGCTGCTTATTTTCCCTTGACCACTTTGGCTCAGTCGACACCCCTATCTGTCCATCTTTTAAGATTCCATTAGGACTTTCATCTTCAGACTCAATTTGTTGGAGATATCCACCTTATTTAGTGTCGGCGGCTCTCCCTGTCGCCTGGACCTGTGCACTCATTGCATGTGTCCCATAAAGGCAGCGTACCCCGTGGCCCCCTGAAGGACCTAGACACTGGCTACAGAAGGACCTTTTGGTTCGTCCGCATGTTTTTACCTTTCGCCGTCCGACGCGCCCTCTTAATTATCGGATCAAAGGTCCAGAAAGGGCGTTAAGTGTTGCGAAGCCGTGCTAGCCGGCCTCAGCCTTTGATCAATAAACTACAGGGTTACAGACCTGCCATATGAAGCATTCCCCTAATTAAAATAGACAGCAGGCCTTTTGCGAAGGCCTTTGAGTTTGTGATGGACGAAACACAAGGTATTGTGCGGCTGGTCCATTCAGGAGGAGCGACCTATTCCGCCTGAAAGAAAACATATTTGAGTTGATTATTTGAAGTGGACAGAGTCAGACACTGGTGGATATGCTTAAAGCCTGGGGTTTTCTGTGTGTGTGTGTGTGTTTATTCTGTGCTATTACACTGAAAGCTTTTACCAAGCACACTATAAAGGCTACGACAGTTTGGTGTCCTTGATTGTCTCAAAAGGCCTCTCAGAGAAGCTGGCAGCAACCTGCAGGGTTATTTACCTTCATGGTGTGTTTATGTGGAATGCCCCTCACTATGAGCCTGGATCCACAATATAACCCAAAAATATGTGAACAGCTCACCACCAACACAGAGTCTTCATTCTGCAAACATTCAAAGCTGGTTTAATAATGACAGAGAGGATGGAGAACATGCTCGGACTCCACGTCTACAAGGTGGAGCAGGAAGGTGGATTAAACCCCAGCAGCCCTCACATTACCCCCACATCAGTCACAGCAGTGAGAATCATCCACCACCCTAACAACACGTCTCGTCTCTGGGGGTCCCTGCAGGGCGGATCTGATCACAGTCGAAGCGTTTTAACAGAGGTCCTGAACTTTAACGTCTCCTCCTTTTTAATGCATGTTCTTCAGAAAGTTTTTTTTTTTTTTAGCAACTTTACGTATAAACTGTAAATGAGAAAGGGATGATTAATTATTCATAAATTCATCTCTTATGCTTCTAATGCTCAGCCTCTTTTCATCCGATTTGAAGGCATGGCTTCATCGGTGAGATGCTGGAGAGGTCAGTGCAGGACCCTCGAGCTCTCAGCCCTCACTCGCAGGAGAAGTCTGAGCGGGGCAGACACTCTCCAAAAGGCCTCACAAAAAAACAATACACAACATTAATGTTAACAATGGTCAATCTGTCAGCGCCGTCACCCCGGCGACCTGCGCCTGAGGATGCAGATCAGCTGTGTGAGCTTAGTTAGGTAAACTCAATAGCAAATATCACTCATGTGGATCTGCTTTAGAAAAGATTGAACTTTCTGAATCTCTATTCATGTTCTCTCTCTCGCTTGCTCGCTCGCTCTCTCGCTTCAAGTGCAAGCGCGCACACACACACACACACACACACACACACACACGCACCGCAGAACGGGTCAGTGATGCTGCCCTGTATACATGTGAATGCCCAAAGCATTCTCAGTCATTATCTGACCTCCGTGTCTCCTGCTGTTCCTCCAATTAGTTTTGACCCAGAAGGAATTTCAGGAGACAGAAAGATAGACATGTGTCCATCCAGCCTCGTGGACCAGAGGCACGTCATAAAGAACTCCTAAAATAATAATTGTATGCACGCACACGTTTGTTCAGATTCACCTCAGATTAGAGCGACTCACGAGAACAGCAGCGTGGACAAAAGAAAACACTTAGTATTCATCCTGACGCAACACGCCGACTTCATTAAAAACCAGCTACAGGGTGACCATATGTTCCCGTCTTAACCCTTCAACTCCTTATTTTAAGCTTTATCTGGATTTAAACTGCTTTACAGACTGAAAGATCTGATCCCAGTGTCCAGTGCTCTTTAACATTTTCCATGTTTACACTCATTAATAAAATCCAGTGATAATATTATAAAAGGTGGAGGAGCATTCTCATGTTCTCCTCTCAGCTTTAGAGATTCCCGTTTGAATCCCAATCTGGGTGGAGTTTCCATGTTCTCCCCGTGTCCGTCTGGATTCCTCCAGGTTTCCTTCCACAGTCCAAAAACATATTTAAGGTAAATAAATTGCTCTAAATTGCCCCATATAGTGTGTGTTTTGTGTGTGTGTGGGTGTAAGTGTGTGCTCAGGGATAGACTGATGTCCTGTCCTGGTTGTATCTGCCCAGCACCTGAAACATAAAACAGAAGATAATGGATGGATGATTCTCAGTTTAAAATTCCAGCAGGACTGCTGCGTCTGATCCACTCATGACCTGAAATAACGTAGGACCCATGTGACTTCACCTCCACCTGCCTAAACTTTTGACTCCTGACAGAGGGGTTTGTTGGGTTCACCGTGTCTGAACCAAATTCTGACCCATCAGCTCAATGAAACAGGACTCATCTGAGTCTTATGAACTGGCGTCTTTCTTTGTACCCTCACAGTGTGTGTGTGTGTGGGGGGGGGGGGGGGGGTTGCCGTGTTGACTAAGATGCTGAGGTGCGTTACATAATGCTTGGTCTGGGTTCCAGTGGAGGTGGGCTGAACTTCCACACGCATTCAATCTCACAGCTTTAATTAAACATCGCTGGAACTTGCTGAATAATCGTTTTAATTTAGCACCATCTGTCCAATTAGTGTACAAAGTGACAGAGGTAGAACTTAAAGGAACGGTGGGGGAGGGGGGGGGTAAAATTGTCAGAATTTGTGTACAAAGAAGAATAAGATGCAAACAATGATTAAAGATAAACCTGATACTCGGCGAGCGTTCATATCGTTTAGCGGCCGCGGTGTTGGCGCATTGCTGTTTTAATGAGTGCGAGTGCGTTACGGCGTAACGTCGCCGTCGATCCGATGGCTTCCTCTTCATCAGACAGAGACGAATCATTTAGTGCTCACGTGTTAATGCGCCGTATGAATATTCAGGCGTTCGTCGAGAGACTGCAGAGTAACACCGGCCCACGAAATAATCAGACGGGTGCCGGCGCGGACGCAATGAAGGGCTCCTGGCGTAATCCCCGTGCAGGTAATGAGGTTGCGTCCTGGGCCAACAGCCTGGTGTCTGACTGTCCCACTGCTAATGTTCTAATCTGCAGCCATTAGGGAGCAGCAGGATGAGACAGCTTCATGTGTAGCCAGGTGGACAGGCAGGCCACGTCCTCAATTAAGCAGCCATGCTATTAATGAGGGAGCCACGGAAACAGGTACACTTGCTTTGCGTTGCTGAGCATGTGCCACATATGGTACGTCTGGACTCAGAGTGTCTTCATTTGGAGATCTAATGACTGAACGTACGTTATAGGATTAAAATGTTAGGACAGCTACAGCAGCCTTCATCACATCACAGTCTGCTTTCTTCTTTCTTGGCAGAGAACAGCAGTGTGTTGTTGGGATTTTTTGTTCTAGAACGTTAGATCTGGTATCTCAGTTTTTATCTACAGATCATTTAAACTTTACCAAACCCTGTCTTTAAGGACCTTACGTTGTGATGCGGTAACAGAACCAGACCTTCCTCAAACTCCACTGACGGGAAGACGGAACCTTCAGAACCTTTTCAGAAACAGAAGACATGAAGTCCTTTCTGTTGGTTCTGTGAAGGTTTGATGGGAACGTTTCTCTGAGTTAATGACTTAAGTCCTCTGTCTTTTTGAGTATTTATTTGATTTAGTTCGCAGGACTTTGGTCCTCCACACTTGAGCCTGTGTTGTGGTTTAAGGTTGGAATCTGAATCTGAGTGTCAGGTTCTGAGATCTACGTGGAACTCTGTGACCTGTTTCCACTTCTGTCCGTTATCCTAACGCACGTGACAAATATGGAGTTGACATATTTAAAACATTGCTGCTTTAAAAATGTCAAATTAACATCATTACTGTCATTTCTCTTCTCGTCCTATAGGTTTCTATAGCTGCTGGTGAATAATAAGCACGCCGGCGAGCTCCTTATTTAAATTTCATGTCCGCGTGGTGAAGCTCGGCGTCGTCACTCATTAAATGATCCGATTTAAATATTAAGAATTTACACAGATGTAAATATTTACACTAAATCACTTCAACATAGATTTTAAATGTCCATCTAAAATAAAAAACATCAGGAATCAATAAAAAATATTAAATATTAAGAGGGGTTTAAAAAATGATATTTAAAGAACGATGTCTGTATTTATAACAGTTTTATGTAGATGCCCCCGCCTGCCCGCCCGCCCGCCCTCACACTTCTCCAGCACCTTCAGCTCGTGTTACTCATCTGTTTCCTGTTTAAGCCCTGATTCTGACCTGCAGTCCGATCATTTACTGAGCTCTGATGCTCTGAGGACTTTTATTTTGTGCTTCACGTCCCTCAGCTCTGTTGATAGAATGATCTGCCCAACTCTGTAGAGCTGAGACTCTCAAACACCACAGGACACATCTCTTCTGCAAAAGACACGTGCTGTAACGTTTTGCTCTATGTAAAAAATAAAAACATGGGGGGGGGGGGGGGTTTAGACGTTGATCTAGATCAGAATCGATTCAGTTCAGCCGCTTACTCATCGTTAACACAGTTTATAAATTCTATTTTTTTCACTCCTGTCTCATATCGCTTATAATGAATCGGATTACCAAAGAGTGGAGCCTATCCCAGTCTTTATAGGGCAAAATGCAAGGGAGCATCCAAGACGGCTCATCAGTGTGTCACACAGCACCTCCGTTTCATTATCTCGTCTATAAGACTGTGTGAGTCTGAAGAAAGCACACAGGCATGAGGAGAACATACCAACTGCATGCAAAAATGACCTGCTCTGCACAAGGGCCAGAATTTTTAAATTGTATTTATTTATTTCTTAAATTCTTCTTAGAAATTAAATGAGCAATTAAAAACTGAATTTGGAGCCAAAGAGAGAAACTTCATAGAAAAATTCAAATCTGTACTCGCAGAGGACGTGTTAACTGATGGACACTTAGAATATCAACAGAACATGTCATTTAAACAGGGGTTATAATACACACACACACACACACACACACACACACACACACCCCTCCCCTGCCTCTTCATGCAGAGTTGCCACAGATCTGTATCCAGGACATTTGAGGAGATTGTGTTTCATTAGTTTGATTTGAGCAGACAGCACTAAGCTGCTGAGGGGCTCTGCGCTGACAGCTAATTACAGGAATCTGCCTCGACCACTGATAAAGAACAATAGGCCGAGATGAGCTGCGTCGGCCAGGGGGACCCGGCTGCCGCGCCGTACATCTTTAAAATATGAATCGGTAAAAAACAAATAGCTAAACCTGAAATCTGTACAACATCCCGCATTGAATTCTTATTTAGGTCGGCCATTGCACTTTCACTTTTTTTTTGTCCATATCGGGGGGCTCGGCGTTCCCGCCTGGCGCTGACGAGGCCGGGGGGACTAGCTCCATCAGTAAAAATTTTAGTAATGCCCGATTTGGTGCTGCCAAATGCACATTTAGAGAGAGCAGCCTCGACGGGAGGCAGCGAGGCTTTCCGAGGAGTGAAATCCTGTCAGGCGTGCTCATCCCTCTGTCCGTAACCTGGAGATATGGCCCTTAAGGAGCTCCAGCGGAGTGGACCGAGCCTGCCTTCTCATGTCCACATGTCTCTGCCCATCTTTAGCTAATCAACATTAAAACAGTCCCTCTCTCTTCATGTGGATGCTTTCGCCCTTCATTTATTAAAGGGATTAGCACAAACGTCAGTAAAGGTCCAGCCACGCATTACGCTCGCTACATTTGATCCGGCCAGCACATCGGAACGATCCCATTACCCCGCGTTCCGGACACAACGCACACTCCGGTTTTTTTTTTTTTTTTTTTTTTTGATAAGTTCGCTGTTGGTTGTATTTTTGTTTTCTACATGTTGAGGCTGAAGGCAGCGACCGGGCGCTCCTGCCCCGCCACATGCTTGCGTATGGGTTTCACCATCTCAGCCGGCGACATTTTCCGAGCTGTCCGGGTCTCCCACACGGCTTTGTCTTCGGGCTCCGGTGGCACGAGCAGTCTTCGTTTTCGAAATGCCGCCCCGTCTCCCGCGCTGGTTGACGCGTTGTCACCGGCTGTCCGTGAGATGGAAAGATTTCGGCTCCGTGCCACCAGGCCCTGCGACTCCCCGGCACCTCCTCCTCCGTGCTCACTCCTGTTCCCGGGATCGAAAGGCTTCTCTCCTCGTCACTCTCGCAGAGTTGCCGTTGTTAACGTCATCCCGTGTCAGGGTGACTCGACCGCTTCGGCCCAAATCGTGCATTGTCCACGGGGTCAGCTGTGCAGAGACGAGGCTCTGAGTGGCAGGCGGCACCCAGAGATTGTTAGTGAGATTTTTCGGCTTGGAGACGCCCTGTCATGGCCAGCAACGGCCTCGCCGGGACTCGGGCTGACAGGTGAGCCGTGCTGCGGCGCTCCGGCCTCTTAATTGCAGCCCCTGGTGCTCTGTGCTGTAGGGGACCGGTGATGGGTCAGCTCGGCCCATCCTGCCCAGCTGCGAGAGCCCGTGCTTGGGACCGGGGAAGTGCCCAGCTGCCCCGGAGCTAAGTCTGGACATGGCATGGTAATCAGGCATGAGGACTCATCTACAGCGAGGCAGGTGGACGTGATGGACAAGTGGAAGTCTGCATGGGAAATGTTTATCAGTGAAACCTTCTGTAAATGGTTCTATATTCAGAATATTCTCTTTTTTCTAAATTCAGATGATGATCATCAGATTTAAATCAGACTTTTCCTTTGGGGCATTAAACACAATATGCACCTGAAAATCACCTGGAAATCACCTGGAAATCACATTAAATCTGATTTTTAAAGGATGAAGCTTGATGTGGAAGATCAAACCTCCACCTTTGAGATAAACGACAGGTGAGATAGTGAGCCAGGGTCTCTCGTCCAGCAGCTGACCTCACAAATGAGCAACAACGTCCCACAAACAACTCCAAAATGTTGTGGAAAACCTTCCCAGAGGAGCAGTGGCTCTGTAGGAATGGCATGTTATGAAAGCTCCTATAGGAGAAACATGTGGCGTCCAAATGTATTCATTTAATGATTTTGTAAACAGCTGAGTTTGTTAATTAAAACTGATGATTAAACAAAATTAAATCATGGTGGTGGGGGTGGGGGGTGGTACTGGAGGCTGCCTCTGCATCCAATGACTATTTCTAAAACAAAATTAAAAGCATCATATGAAATATCACAACACTAGAAATTAAAATAGAAAAAAATATACTTTTTATATTCTAAGAAACACTCTTTATATTTTAGAACATGTTGTAATAAAAAAGTGCTATATTTAGAGAAAAGGTGTGTTATTGATTTTGATATTTGCTTTGTGTGTGTGTGTGTGTGTGTGTGTGTGTGTGTGTGTGTGTTCGACAGGGTGCCATTTCTTGGCACTTCACGGTGGCAGCTGTGGTGGGATGGTGCTGGTTCCTGGGGGCAGAAGCCTGCAGTGATTCAGCTCTGATTCTACACCAGCCAGAGTAACGGAGTCCTCAGAGATAACACACACACACACACACACACACACACACACACACACACACGTGCACGGGGTGCATCACAGATTTTATTAGTTGTACAGGAAACTCACAGAATCAACACTTTCCAGCTCAGCTGACTTCCAGGAAGGACAGTGAGGAGCCTGGGGGCTTCGGGGGAGAAACTCTAACTATTTACCCCCTTCTGCTTTTTAGGCTCTTAAAGTCCCCCACATCCCGTTAATGGGTCTGTGTTTCTGACACCACACTGCCATCCAGTGTGCGATTACAGATCCTCACCAGAGAGAAGTTCAACCACAGAGAACCTCAGGGATGAAAGAGGTTCCTAAAGTTCTGTTCTTAAGATGGAGGTTCCGAAACTTTACTGAACAGCATGCCAGAGAGAGAACCCTGCCCACCCTCTCCACCCCGTCACATTTATTTATTGGTTGTCTGGAGGATGCAGATTTGACACCATGTATGAAAAAAATCTAATCTGTTTAGCATGTTCTTCTCAAGTCTCTACCTTCAGCCAATCAGCTGTACATGAAGAGGGACGGGTTTTATAAAAATAATTTAAAAAAAAGAAGAAAGCGCCATGTCAAGCTCATTTAATCCTCTGCATCCAATCAGAAGGTGGGTTTTCTTTCATTCTAGATTAAAAATGTCTTTTAAATGAACAACGGGATTAAATTAAAGTTCAGTTGAAGTGTGAAATGCTTTAGGAGAACCTGCCAATTTCATTTTGATTACTGGGCAATGCTGCAGATGTTCATGGACTTCATTTAATGTCATCAGTCTGGATTATTTAATTCAGACTTCCATCAGAGGAGTGAAGCAGAGTTACCCACAGCGCCTGACCTCCGGGTTCTCCGGGTTCTCCGGGTGTAATGGTGTGATGGTGGTGGGCATTCAGTGCTGGAAATGTGTTCTGCCTAGCTGAGCTTTATTTATTCCAGCTCTGAAGAGCATCCGACTCGTGGAGGATCACAGGATTGACAGAACGCTCCCCGAGCGCCGATCTGACCGCGTGTGCGGTGCTGAGAGGCGTGAGGGCTGAGAGGAGGTGGGAGATGGAGAGGAGGAAGGAGGGATAGTGATTTTCGATAGGTCTCACCCTCAGCTTTACATGGCCTGTGGCCTCTCCAACCAAAACCGATCAATCAGTCAGACCGGCTGCCTGCAACCTCCTACAACTCAATTGATATTGCAGCATCGTGTGTGTGTGTGCGTGTGTGTGTGTGTGTGTGAGAGAGAGAGAGAGAGAGAGAGAGAGACAGAGAGAGAAACAATCACACTGTGTATAGAGCTTCTCAGTGACTGTCCAGCGACTGAAATAAAGCTCTTATAAGTGTTAGTGCTGTTGATACGATGCTGTAAAGCCTCAGATGATCAGTTCAGAACCTTCAACCTTCAACCTTCAGGTGCGACCTTCAGGGTCTCTGAGTTGTACAGAACACTTCTTCACCAAATTGTTTAAATCACTGACTGTCACTGAAGTCCTGATTGGTTTCACTGACGGATATTATATATGACATCATCAGATGAACGAAGCTGTCTTCACATCATCAGTGATGATTTGGTGATTTTGGATCAAGTCTCTCAGCCGCCAATCAAAGAGGAGGTCACTGAGTAGGGTTAGGGTTAGGTTAGGCTGGACATGAAATGGGACAATGAACCGACATACCAGAGGACAGGACTGTCTGCAACGAATGACCTCATCCTTTGATCACAGATGTATGTAGAGAGTCGTTATCATACATCACCTTTAAAAACCCACGACGTTTCGGTCAGTCTGCATCGTCTCGTCTGAAGCGTCAGTGTGGAAGCAGCGTGTTACGGCTGGAGCTGCCGGAGCTGGAGCTCATCTCAGCAGCTTTACATACAGGGAAGAGAAAGAAGAACATACCAAAGTTAGGATCCACTTTTCAGGAGAGAGATGAAACATCAAAAGATTAACGCAACATCAAAAGAAAAAAAAAAAAAGGGGGGGGGGGGGGGGGGGGGGGGGTGGCGCAGCATCGAATAACAATCGGGTTTGATTAATTTTATTTATTTATTTTTGACCTTTATTTAACCAGGCAAATCATTAAGAACAAATTCTTATTTATAATGGCAGCCTGACAAAAAAAAATTACAGTATAGTTGGTTTTCTGCAGAACTTCTGACTGTAATGTTCTCATTTGTAAGTCGCTTTGGATAAAAGCATCTGCTAAACGACTAAATGTAAATGTAAATGTATAAAATCAAGTTCAGAAACTCGAATCAATCTGAGGTTTAAGTGTCCAATCATGATGCAGTAAAAACTGAAGGGACTGCATCAGCACTACACTCAAGCACACTCGGTCTAGTGCCCTTGTCATGCTCACTACTCGACATAAAGTGTAAAATGCTTTTCTTTGAGTCTCCTCTGCACGGACGCACTGCTGGGTTTGACGGCGCGGCTGCCGGGCCCATTGTGTGGCTTCCCGCCACCTCCTCACTCCACGGCGTATGTTCTCAGGCACGGCGAGCGGTGAGGGGGGGCCCATGGGAGAAGACTCCGGGCTGGTGGCTCCGCCAGGAGTTCAGATGCATTGTGGGCCATGCTGGGGGCTGAGGCAGCGATTATGCAGCCTCATCATTAGTGCACATGCAGGAACAGCTGATCCCTACACCCTCCCCCTTTACACCTAATTAGCCTCATTACCAGGCTCACCTGAACTCGCCGCACAGAACGGCCACCTGGGAGAGCGGGCAGGTAAAAAATACCTCACGCAGGTACCACCCACGCCTCTTATCGCACCAGCTGCCCACTGACGCCGTCACGCATGCCCGGGCACACACAACAGACGCCCACATCAGCACGCCGAGCTGCGACAACTGCACACGCAAGCACTTTTGTAACTTCTTCAACATGTTGGACGGAATGGAGAGGACTGGATGTGAAATGGGACGGTACTGAAACGAAACGTGAAGCTCGGGATGCTGAGGATGCTCGGAGCCGGGGGTGAGTGTTTAAGATGGATCTGTTTGAGCCAGCTGCTTGGTATCGCACTTTCTTATATTCCCCGTGGGACCCTAACGCCCAGCATCACAAGCTGCTCCGTCACCACGACAACCGGCGCTACGTCAGCGTGTGGCGTGTGACACCAGATCAGAGAGGGGATCAGTTGCCTGGCTGAACTCGGAGTTTGCTGCTTAATTAAAGAAAACTGATCAATTAACACAACGATGACATACTGAACGCATAACATACACTAACTGTGATTCTGATTCTGTTTCTACACTGTGTCCCGTGTGTGGACGGTGCTCTGGGTTCAGATTGGGTCGAGGTGGGCGACTAACCAGGGCTCTGGTACCAAGGGTCCCATGAAGACAAATAGATGGTAATTTTAAACACACACACACACACGGGTTCTCATATCCCGGGATGTCCCTTGGTGACGTCTGGAAGTTTAATTAAACAAAATCTCAGTCATCTCACCTGTCAGCTCTGTCTCTTTCTGCCAGCTCGCGCCGGCTTCTGGGTGTCTGGACCCCTGGGTATGTTTCACTGTGAGCCTCACTCGATGTGCAGGAGGAGCTCTCACAGCCTCCTGCCTCTCCGGAGCACACACACACACACACACACACACACACACACACTTGTGTTACCGTAACCACATTGTTGTCTTTACTGCAACAAGAGTGACTGTCTGTCTTCCTCTGTCTCTGTCTGTCATTTAATCTTTTCCTCTCATCCTCCTCTTCATCAAAAGCTCCTTAAAGCACCATGACAGGTGTCTTCTTGTCCTGGATGTAGTGTCGTCTCTTCTCCCTTTGTGTTCTTTGCTTTCTGGTCCTGAATAATACTGTGTGTGTGTGTGTGTGCTGGAGGGTCATTCAGGAGCTCGGGAATCCCCGATGAGGATAAAGAATCTCTTCTGGTCTTAATTGAGACGTATGTGTCACTGAGACAAACAAATTTGTGAGGAACGTGCTGGTTGCTGGTTGGCTGTGTCAGAGGCGCTGTATTATTATTATATTTTTTTTTATATTATTTTGTTATTGCTGGGGTTCATGGACTGTTGCTAATCAGACACTGTCACTTTTCAAAGCACACAGAGTCGTTCCACGTTCTCCAAACCCTGACAGCTCCAGTAGGGTGATCCTCCATCTCTTCAGAGCGCTGACATCGTCTGCTGCTTTGCGTCAGCTTCAGAAGCTTCTGATGGGTTCATCACGTTCTGCACAAATGTCTTTTAAATCGAGACAACTCTTTGTAAATTGCTCTTCATGTTTTTTTTTTCAGGGAATCCTTTATTTTTATTATTATTATTATTATTGTTATTATTATTATTAAATCTACTATACGTTCAGTGATAAACTTCAGATCTTGGTCTTTGAGACGTGTCAGCGTTAGGACGCCCACAGATTACAGGAGATTTAATGACAGCCCGTTGGTCCGTTTGCAGTTGTAACAGCTTCCACACTTTGAGTAAGACTTTCTACAAAATTCTGAGTCTGTGGGAATATTTGCCCCTTTGTTCAGAAGAGCATTTGCGAGGTCAGACACCGATGTCCTGCGAGAGGCGCTGAACTCAGCTGAACTCTGTTCTCGTTGACTTTAAAGTTTGATTGCTGCTATTTTACATCAACCTTAATGCATCTAGTTTAAACTGTTCAGTCATACCTGTACAATGTTAATGCAATTCAAAAGCAGCCCAATAATGAAAACCCATGAATGCAACACAGAGCAACTTCATTCCAACGTGGAAGTCGGTCTCTGAATCCGCCGCGTGTCCAGTCAGGTTGCAAGCGGGTCACGGGCCGTAATTGGGCAAATGCAAAGACTGTGGGCGCCCCGTCGTGTAAAAGCACCGCTGCCATCACAATGTAGAACGAGGACCTGCAACCTGCACCTACGGCTGGTGGTGGCGGACGGCGGGAGAGGGACCCCTTGGGAGCCCGACGCTCGTCTGAATATGTATTAATGAATTCCATTCAAATGAAAAGTCTGGTGGCAGCCATTTGTTCTGAAAAGCTCTTAAGGAAATATGGATTAGAAGCAGTGAGTGATACATTATGGGTTTTAAATAGCTTTGAGGCTTTTTCCCCTCCGCTCTCTATCCTCTCTCTTGAAGGAGAAAACCTGCTGAGGTTTCAATATGCATGAACCCCTTTTCATGTCGCACGTTCGCGCTCTTTGTTTGGCTCTGCAGGTGGTACGAGGAGGTCAGTCCACCGGCTGGCATGGCGAGGGACCTAACAAAAAGCCCGGCACAGAGCGGCCGCCGCATCGCGTGTGTTTACCTCCTCGAACCGAGACGTGGCTCCCGTCGCTGGGGAGGTCTGAACAAATCCTTCGGAAAATATGTTCCCCGTTTTCAGGGGTTTGAACCAGCAGCAGTACCTTACTTACTTACTTACTTACTTACCGCTGGTTCTACAACAGTACAGCCACCGGGTGCTAGAGTTCCATCATGTGTACAGAACACAGAACGTTCTTCAGCACACAGCTCTCACTTAGACAACACAACTTCTTTTAAAATCCTGATAAATCCAGCAGTCTCAGGGGGCGGGTACACTTGTCCTGGCTCCTCCCATGCCTGGAACAGTAACTTATTAAAGTGTATGTTTTTGTTATAATGACGCTGATCCTAATTTCCAACATGTTCTCCATGTTCGAATCGATGCAACCATGTGCTGGAACCCTCCACCAGTGTGGGAGGACACTGATGGAGAGCGGGTACACGTGGGCCTGGTCGAATGTCTGCTGTTAAATCCTGCAGCAGTGCATTAATTAAACAGCATCGCTCTCTCTCCTCTGGTACAGGGGGTCCTTAATGAAGCAGTCTCCTCCATCGATCCTGCTGATGCTGGGGTCTCTCCACTCTGCTGGGCTGGCTTGCAGCCATTTGGCTTCGCTCTGTCAGCTCCACGTGCCTAATTAGCTCTGTTGTTCTTTTGCCTCCCTGAGATTTACTCCCAGTTTCCAGTTCAGGAAGAATGGAAGAGCCTTTAAGGTCCAACATCTCCAGATGCTGCCGCCCCACAAGCTGCCGGTCTTAAAACCAGACGTGTGTTTTGACCTCCGTGTGACCTGAGAGTTATTCATAATGGTAGAGAATGTTTATTTTAAAAAACGAGACGTTTTGATTTTAAACGAGACGAAGTTCTGTTAGCCTCTCATTGATTGACCAACAAGTTTTGATTCTGGCAGAAAACCCACACAGGCACTTGGAGAACATCACCTCATCATAGTCCCTTAATCAGAAGAACCGTATGCTTCCAACTTCATCAAAACAGTTTGGGGAGGTCCTGTTCCTGTTCCACAAAGCAAGGTCCGTAAAGACACAGTTTGGTGAGTGTGAAGAACTTGACTGAGCCACAACTTGAGCATGAACTAGAACTGAGATGTTGAGCCTGGTCCTCATTCATCATCGGTGCTCAATCGCACAAATACGAAGATTCCCACAGACAAGATTCAAAATATTTTTGTAAAGAATGTATTTTGCGGGTGTCCCAAATCATTATATTTTGTATTGTTATAAAATAATTTGAGTTCTGATGTATTATTTCTGATCTGACAGGCAGTGACCGTCCATGATGAAATTCTACAGACATGTTGACGATCACGTACATATGGAATAATTGTATCTTTGATCCAAAAAACTGAAATCTGTGAATGAGTTCAGAACTTCAGAGACTGTGAGCGAATCCATTCTGATGATTCCAGGAGAATTCCACCTTAAATGACCACCTTAAATGACCTCAGTGAAGCGGCTTCATTAAAAGACAGACAGCATAAGCAGATTTCTAAACGCCAGCTCCCAGGCGAAGGATCAGGAGGGGAACCGTGCCCCCCCCCCCTGCCCGGGCTGTGAGGGAGCTGGTGACGGAGGAATATGCAGGGGGTTATCTCAGATCAGACAAATTGCAGTGGAGCTGTCCTGAGGCTCCGTTCACACCCACCGAGCCAATTTAGCATGTGGAGAGCGGCCTAATAGAAGATACACAATTACACGCTGGACGAGTGCAAACCTAAACACTCATTTCCGTCCTGTGTGTGTATTCAAATTCACAGAGTGGAATCTCCATATGTGGACAAAATGAGCCCGAGAGGATCAACAGGCCGCCGGAGAGACGCGGCTTTACGCAGCGTAATCTCCCAGAGATGGAACTGAATATTTTAGTTTTATTGGCAGGAAACCTCACACCAACTACCCCGAGGTGCACCTCACACCGAGCTGACAGACTGAGGGGATCGAGGATTCCGGAGGTGGCCATTTAAATGAGACTCATTTTCTATTCGCAGTGAGAGCAGAGGATGGAGCTCTCTAATCAATCAGGAGGCTGATGCTCCACACAGACTGATCACTGTTTACAGACAACACTGATCGAGCATGCCATCACAGTTCCCAAACACGGTCCTGTGCGCAGTGCTGGACATTCTGCAGGTCCAGTTCCACCTTCTGATGAATTTCCAGGTAAAAACATTTGAACAATGGAACTCACATCTGCACTATTAATTTATTTGAACTTGTCGATTTATTTTTACAATATCATTATTTCTGCAATGGTGAAAAAATAAAGAAAATGTTCTTTATGTACAGAGAAAATGCACTGTAAAATAAAGCATTAATTAAAATAATAATAACATTTAATTATTATAAAATTAAATTATTAACCTGTTCTGGATTTATTAGAATAAAATTAGGTGGAATCTCGGGAGCTCGAGTTGGGGGTCAGCTTATATTTAATCGTATATTATGAATGAAAATAAAGTTGAAACGAATTACTCATTATTTCTAATCGTTTTATTAAGCTGCTGTTTAATGTCTCGTACGAAAGAAAAAATACAATATCGCAATTGTTCTGCAAGATTATTTGCTGCGTGAATAAATATTAATTAAAAAAAGCTTTTTTTTAAATGACTAAACAATTTTGTTAATTCTGGCAACATTAAATACAAATGATACTTAATAATGATAATCGGTGCAGTGGAGATTAAAATTAGTATAAAAATGCATCATAAACTTCATAAACTATCCACAAACTTAAATAATGATTTCGTTGTTTTTTAATCGACTCGTTTCCTTTTTTTAATTAATTGTGCTTGCTATGTCTTCACATACATCGCCCTCTAGTGGTACAAAAGCCGCATGTCACTTCATTGTCCCTCGGTCGCCGTGGAGCCTCTATGGTTTTAATGAGGGTGAAGCTCGATCACCAGCATGAGGAACCAAATTAATGCAGAACCTGATTAGGATGAAGAGGTACCGAAATGTACCCGACCCGGTACTGGGGTGGTTCCTGTAGAGAACTGCTTTTGTGCTCTTTTTTTATCTTTGATCTCTTACCAATTAAAATAACCGAACATCAAAGATTTCAAATTGCACCACTGTGGCATTGAACCCTCACCCCCACTGCCCCTCAGTGCCCCCTGAACCCCACAGAACATTCTTCACCATGATTACCTGTACTTATTTTAAAGCATGCATTTAAAAACATGTCAAAAGTGAATCTCTTCTGTACAATGCCTTTAAACTATTTTTTAAACTGCAAAGAAAAAAAAATCACTGCCTTCAATCCATGAAATACAAAACGATCCCAGAGGCACATCATTCAGGAACTCACTGATTTGTGCCAAGTAACGGCCCTTCCCCAAACTATTGCACATTATATGTTCGCACACAGAGGCAGTGTGTATAATATTCATCCATTAGGGTCGCGGGGGGGGGGGGGGGGGGTTCCCCATGCCCATCCAGGGGAGAACGTTTCTGGTGCTGGGCAGATACACCCAGGATAGGGGGGCAATCCATCGCTGGGCACACACTCACTCACACACACACACACACACACTCTATATGGGGCAATTTGGAGAACTCAATTGACTTGATCCATGTTTTTGGACTGTGGGAGGAAACCGGAGAACCCGGAGGAAACCCACGCGGACACGGGGAGGACATGGAAACTCCACCCAGATTGGGATTCGAACCGGGAATCCCTAGCGCTGAGAGGAGAACATGCTAAACCACTAAGCCACCGTGCCGCCCGTGTGTATAATATCAATCTTAATTGGATTCCTCCATCAGGAGCGTTTGTGAGCTGATGTTCGTGCGCCTCCATCTTTTTAAAAACAGCTGGTAAATAAAACGTGAGCGTTTTCTTCCTCTGATTACCTCAACAAGCTGCTATAGATTTGTCACAGCTTTACATTTATACATTTAAACCATCAGCGAACCGAACCATCAGCGAACCGAACCCCGTGCGCCGCGCCTGACAGCAGCGCTCTAAACATAGCGGCTGCCGCGCTGGAGCAGCGTCCCCTCCCGCCCGCCGGCCGCCCGCCCGCCCGCCGTCCGCCTCTAAAGTCCGTCTCCTCCTGACAGCAGCGGCGCTCCGTCTCTTAGTGTCAATTAGAAGAGTGAACTAACTGCATTTGTCAACATATCATTTGGTGGCCGGCGGATTTGTCGGCGGTTGGTGGCGCGCCGCGGCGCTGAGAGCGGGACAGGCCGGGTCTCATTAGACGCGGACGCGGCCGTCATGTCTGACATGGTCGTTACCGGGCGGAGCCCCCCGCCCCCCGCCGGGCTGTCAGCCGCGTCCCCGCCCCGCACAACCGCGCACGCTGCTTCCCTTACACCAGACAATAATCAGACAATTAAAGAGTATTAACAGAATCTAAATAATCACATTATTGCTTTCTGTAAATTACACAGACTCGTAGATTTGTGACTGTATACATATTTTCACACTTTAAAAAGTTTTACGTGAATAATTCCTGAAAGAGTTTCCTAATAAAAGCTTTCCATATGAAAGCATAGCCCTCGTGTCCAGGGGATGTCCATCGGTTTCTGCAGATGTGATGTCCAGGTGTGATTGTTGCCTGTGGGTGGTCATCACAAGGAGTGTTATTCAGAATCAACAGCATCTGTGTTCGGTGTCCTGGTTGTTTAGCACAGGCTCTGGCACAGGGCAGGGGAAGTGTGAGGGTGTGTGTGGAGGTTGGGGAATCGGGGATGATCAGAGTGTAAATGAATGAAGATTTTCTGCACACAATGGCGGATTTTTCGGCTGCGTCATCACTTATTTTAATGTTTGAGCTCATTGTGTGTCAGCATCACCTTTTAATGTGTGCATGATTTATTGTGATGCCCAAATTAAATGCTAAATCAACAAGCGGCACCTCGGTTGTTATTGCTGATGCCTGAAAACCTGCACGACTCCTCCACCCCCCCCCCGGCTAAAATGAATAAAACAATATTCATTTACATACAATCACTGATTAAAAAATAAAAACATACTACAGCTTTAACATGGAAATATTATAATATTATTATTATTATTATGTATAAGAACTTTACTGACCCACACAAAGCCTTAACCCTAACGCCAATAAACACATTAGGGAAGAACAAGAACAGAGATTGTGTGCAAACACACACACACACACACACACACACACACAAATGTTTGTTACCATCACAGTGTATGATGTTCTAAACGTTATAAGCTGTTGGTATGATGTGGACCCGGGCGATCAGTCTTTAGGACCCGGGAGATCAGTGACAAAGAAGCACGGATGGGCGTGGCTTCAGGTGTAAACAGGTAACGAGGCGCCTCTGGATTTCATTAAAAGTGGAGTTTGTGAGTTGGTAAATGTTTTCAGAGAGAACTGAGCAGGTTATTAAAAGTTCTTTCATTTTGTAGAAGGAGGAGTGAAGCTTTTAATGACGGAGTCACGCAGCAGGCGTTTGAATGAACACCGAGTGTAAACTTTACGAACTCAAATTTAAACCGATTCCGTGTTTTAATGAGCTTTTTAGAGAATGTTAAAAGCTGAACCAACCTTTTAGGCTACAAAATAATAATGTAGGTTTGTTGGCGTGAAAACGCTGAGGCGAGTTAATCATCACTGACTCAACCGACTGAATCACCGGCTGAGAGTCGACTCCCTACTGAGTGAACGCGACTCAGTCATATATGAAGCCAGAGCTTAAAGGGCCAGCAGTAACAGTGTCTGTGAGAGGACCTTCATTAGAGCACAGTGACCCCTACCGGCTACATGTTATAAACCGGGAACTATAACTGAACACCATGTCTGAGAATTCAGGTTATATGCTACAGTAAAGTTACTGTACACCCTTTACACTGATTTATATTCAGAAGTTATATTAGCAAATACATTTCTCTACATCATCATGAT
Source organism: Corydoras sp. C115 (assembly GCA_019802505.1). NCBI lineage: Eukaryota > Metazoa > Chordata > Actinopteri > Siluriformes > Callichthyidae > Corydoras > Corydoras sp. C115. The sequence continues at coordinate 1,307,435 of JAFMOC010000134.1, forward strand.
GATTGTGCTGCAGTTGGTTGATCTCTTACAGTTTGATCCAGTAACCAAACTGAGAAAGGAAACAGTCTGTAGTGTATTTTTAATGAAACATTCACAAACGGACAGATTAACAGCCGTTCAATAAACACAGTGTAAAAAAATCTACAACCCAAAAATTCATAAATGAAGCAAATGTACAAAAAACAAGAATAAAAACATTATAGTACAAATATACAGCCGCTCATGAGGACAGAGGACGCTCAGTCCAGTGACAGTGCCTTTAAGATCCAGTGTCTGAAATTTACAATATAATAATATCACCAACAAATCCAGTGAAAATAAGGATGAGGTTTCTGTGCAGTAGAACATTTAATCCAGTGTTTAACATGACCTGCTCTCTGATGGATACTTTAGATTTCCAGACTGTTATGTACAGACTTTATTTTAGCATCCTCCTAATTTCACCTCCATCCTTAGTGAATACGTTTAGATTCTGATTCTGACAAGAAAAAAACTTTGGAATTTGTCTCGTCCAGCTGAGACCTGTTCTCCTTCATTCACAAGATCAGTGATGTACAGCAAAAAGAAAAAGACAGATCCTAAAGCAGGATTTAAATAAATTAATAAATTAAACACAAAAAGGTTTTATGGATGAATGAGTCCATGAAATTTACACTAATGTCCCCTCTTTGGGTAAATCACTGGACTTTAAGGTAACTGTACTTTTTAAGGGTCAAATAAATGTTCCAATATGTTAAAATAAAGTAAATACAGATCATCATACAAGTCTTTACCTCATTTTAAGAATCAACAAGCAAACAATGAGCAACAGATGTAAGAAATGTGAAGAATTAGGAAACAGAACCATGTGACTGCAGATGTTCATAATGCACTATTATGACTGAAGACGTGAACATTTAACATATTGATTGATTTTTATGATTATGACGTTTGATCTGCTGCTGGACTTGTTACCATAACGCCTATCTGCTGGCATAGCGGGCGTGTTGTGCGAATGCTAACAGAAAAAGTGGTTGGTCTCCGTGGTCAGATGTTCCTCATGAGTTTCTGGAGTTTCTGAAACTGTTTGGTCCCAAAACACCTGAACCTTAAAAATCTGCTTCTTATTTTTAAAACTTTAAAATGTATTTCCTAACACTGACCAATAGGAAAGGATAAAAAATAAAGTTACAGCTCAGATGTTACATGTTTTGATGTAAATACAGTGTGAAAACTAAAGGTTGATATGTAAACATGTTTTTTAAACTCATATTCTTTTTGTTCCCTCACAGGACTTTGCCACCCCACGGCTGGTGCCGACTCGGCGATGGCACATTGAGGATCACAGTGAAGCTCAGTGTTCAAACCACATTCAGATTCATCTTCAAGGCAAACCTCTAAATCAGGCGTTCTTCAGGAGGCACCTTCAGCACGCTGCCCATCTCCATCCGAGCCCCTGCCACTTCCTGCTGGCTGGGGCTGTAGGTGCCCTCGCACTGACGCTTTCTGCGTGCCGTCAGCACCATGCACACCAAACCCACCACCGCCAGCAAGGCGCCGAAGCACATCAGCGGAATCGCCACCACCAACCAGGGCACTCGCTCCCTCTGCTGCAGCCTCTACAGGATGAAGAGGGAACAGCAGGAAGGGAAGGATTCAGTTTTCAGGTCAATCAAACTTTTAGTTATTTATATAGAAGTTCTTCATGCTAATCAAAGTCGCATTTGGTTTGTTTAAAGCGCAGTGCGATGACTGATCTGTAATGTTTGCTTTCAGATTATTGGACTTTCTCAGATTGAATACTTATTTGTCCATTTATTATATTATATTTCAATGACTGGTTTTGTGATAAAATGCTATATCACTGTGGTAACCTCATTGAAGGTATTTTGTTCAAGTGCCAATAAGTCTGCAGTACCTGTATGGGACACTAGGGGGAGAAGGTTAGTGGATGTGACAATCAGGCTGCAAATAAAGCAATAGGTAGCTCGGTCACATGACAACAAACTGTATAGGAGGAATATTGTGAAATTCATACCACATAAAACATCTATAAAGACGTCTGTAGTTTGATGAAGGCACATTTATCCTCATATTTAAATTCGTCTGTTTGGGGGACAAACATTCAGCATCGTTCAGTATCATTTATTGTCATAACTTTGTTAAATAGATTTTTTTCTTGTTACTTAAATGAGGTGTATGATCTCGGACCACTAGAGGGCGCATTGTAGCATTTGTGGTCATTGACCTGTTGATTTACAGAATAAGGGATCTGTAGTTTCAGATTTAAAGAGCGGAGTGAGATTAAAAACTCACGTTGGTCTCACAGTTGTCTCCACTGAAGCCGGGAGAACATTTACACAGATAATGATTCTGCTGATCCATGCAGGTGCCTCCATTCAAACACGGGTTTGACTCGCATTCATCTATCTCCATCTCACATCTAGAGGGGTCAGGAACCACAGCGAGAGAGTGAGAGAGAGAGAGAGAGAGAGAGAGAGTTAGAAAATCTGAATACATTATTCTTCTGAAGGCCTTTGTATGGATCTAACATGCGTGTGTTACAATATCCACTCACCTGTCCCCGGTGTATCCCTGCACACAGGTGCAGTTAGCCCCCCAAACTCCATCCGTACACTCGCCGCCGTTGGCACAGTGCACATCTGTTCCACACTGCAGTGGAGGGAAAGCCCACCTGAACACAGAGGCGCCACATCATTACGATCATTATTAAAGAAAAGAGGAAACCCACGGGGATGTGATGTCACACTCACTGGCACAGAGGACCGCTGAATCCTGGTGGGCACAAGCAATTGTATCCACCAACCCTGTTCACACATAAGCCTCTGTTCTGGCAGCGCGGCTCCTGGCACTCATCCACATCCTCATCACAGCGCTTGCCCGTGTAGCCCCGGGCACACTGGCACTCGTATTCCCCCGGCAGGTTCCTGCAAATCCCGTGGACGCAGGGCCCGGAGACACACTCGTCCGTGTCGTCCTGGCAGAGTTCACCCTCCCACCCTGGGGGGCAGTCGCAGCTGTAGGTATTGAACAGATCCTGGCATGAGCCGTTGTTCAGGCAGGGCTGCGACTGACACACGGGGGCGCCTCTACACCCAAACCGAGGTTCCTTCGTGCCCCCCACACGGGCAAACTTAGAAAACTGAGGTACTTCTTGCCGAACACCTGCGTTCACAGGCAGATACACCCCCCCGATTCTCACTTCACCAAGGCACCCGGTGAAGTTCTCCGCCAGCCAGACGACGGAGTGGTTGAAGAAGTCCAGGTTGGCATCCAACACTTGATTAATGCTGGCCACCTGCCCGTCCACAACGATCTGCCAAGGTGCCATGGGATGGTGTGGATACGCCTTCCTGAGCTCCACGCGGTGCCATGCCCCATCTGAGACCTTCACCCTGCTGCTGAAGGCCAACAGCTCCGGGCTGCTGCTGCGGGTGGTGTGGATCTTAATGAGAACCAAGGAGTCCAGAAGGCCCATGCAGAAGAACTCTGGACCTTCGGCAGTACGAAGCAGCGTAGCGCTCTCATCGCGAGTCCGCAGGTTTATCGACACTGCGCTCACGGGGGAGGACAAAGACCCGAGGGCGCTGTACTCCAAAGCGTTGTTCTCAAATGTAGCATTAATTAAACCTACAGACAAAAAATTCAACATAAAAAAAACCTTTAAACTCTCAAATAATCTAAACATCATTAAGACTTTATTGTATTCAGTCATTCTTTCATTCACATCTTCATTTAATTCTTTTATTATAAATCCATTCATTCATTATCTTCCACTTTATCCTCTATCATGGTCGGGGGGGGGTTCCCCATCCCCATCCTGGGCAGAACGTTTCGGGCGCTGGGCAGATACACACACATACACTCTATATGGGGCAATTTGGAGAACTCAATTGACTTGATTCATGTTTTTGGACTGTGAGAGGAAACTGGACAACCCGGAGGAAACCCACGCGGACACGGGGAGGACATGGAAACTCCACTCAGATGGGGATTAGAACCGGGAATCCCTAGTGCTGAGAGGAGAACGTGCTAAACCACTAAGCCACCGTGCTGCCCTTATTATAAATCCATTCTTTAATCTTTTTTGAAGTCATGAAGCAGAAGTTGTAGTTACTGTATCCTATCCCTGCATCATATCTCAGTCTTCCACAGACCCGACGGTTACAGGAACTAAAGCGAAAGGGAACAGGAACTCACACTCGTATCCATCCGGCAGGTTGACACACTGACTGCCCCTCATACAGGGGTCGCTCACACACCACACTCGAGTGTCGCACGTCTTCCCCGTGAAGTCCGGTGGGCAGGAGCAAACGAAATCATTCCATCTGACCTCACACGCCCCTCCGTTCAGACATGGATGGACCTGCAGAGTGATCAGAGTGCAGCGTGACCCTCACACCGAACACCGCCGCTGAAGAAAACCAGGGCTGTCCATATATCTTTGTTCATATGGTTTAGCTCCACACTAAACATTTTTATTGCTGTTTATTTTGGGGCTCGTACCTTACACATCTGGTCAGTGATGCAGTTCTCCAGCACGTTGTGAACTGAAGCTGCTGTCTGGCTCGGAGCTCCAGATTTCTGCAGGTGGTTCATGTGGAGCAGAGTTTCATCCAGACGCACGTCCTGCAGACACCCTTTAAAGTGTCCGCCCCATGGCAGGGTGTCTTCAGTTTGGGGAAGGCCACCCACATACGCCATGTCTCCTGCTTCCACATCCACTTCAGTTCCAGCGATCAGAGTCTCTGTCTCATTAAAGGAGACGGATCCTTCGCGGATGTCGATGGAAAACAGGACCCTTTGTCCATCTGTTACGAACACAGAACTCCCACCGAACAATGAGCGCACCGCCACGTTTATAGCGCCCTCTTTCAGGAAGATAGTGAAGTAGGCGTCTCCCCCTCGTTTCAGCTGGAACAGCAGGCCGTCGAGCTTCAGGGATCTCAGAAAGAACGACACGCTGAAGTTCCCCCCGTAGCTCCGAGTTATTTGAAAGGCAGCGAAGCTCTGATTGTTCTCATGGCTGAATGTCCAGAACGTGTGTTCTGAGAACAGAAGTGTTTGAAGCACTTTATTAGTTGATGTAAAGATTTTTAAGATGCATCGCGTTCTCAGCACACAATCAGAAAAACGTAAAAGGTTTTAACCAAATTCATTCATATAGCTTAATATTATCAAAACAAAAGTATTGTTTGACTTTAAATTACATTTGCAAATATTTACTATACATATATTGTGTCCTCAAATATTGAACCCTAATTGCTTTTAAAGACTGTAATGATCTCGGTATCTGAGGCAGAATGTTATCAGAGTCTGTGGCTTACCATGCTGACAGATGTTCCCGTAAAACGGTCTGTTGCAGTCACATCTGTACTCTGTCCAGAGGTCCACACAGTTGCCTCGTTGTGAGCAGGAGTCCGGGTTGCACCAGTCGGGCTTTTCACAGCCCAGGTGGATGTTTGGAGTCCGTTCCAGAGTAAAATCTTGGGGCACAATGACATTTAAATTGATGAACACATCCTCCATGCAGCCTATGAATCCAGTCCGGGTCTTAGTTTTGTTGAGGTATGAGTCAGGAACTCCACCCAGAAATGTTTCCCTCATCTGATTGTGTGAGAATAAGCTGAGCTCAGTGTGACCTCTATCAATTTCTGTGTCATCTAAAACCAGGACCAGCTTGGTGTCTAGTACGACCTTCACCACATGCCACTGGCCATCGTTCACATGACCGTCAAACTGAATCTCCATCACTGTTCCTCCTGATTCTGCTACGAAGAAGAGACTTCCATATTTTAACTCCAGCATGAGGAAACTTCTAGGGTCTCCCCTAAAGAGGAGCAGTCCATCTGGTAACGTGGTCCTGAAACTCATAGTAAGCACCATTGACGGGAGTCCGTGATCTTCTAGAGGAAACTCTACCGGCATGAAGCTGGCTTTCAAGAAGGAGAAGGTGGTGGAGAGGGTGCAGTTTTCATTGTAAAAGCCTGGAGGACAGCTGCAGGAGTACATGTGTCTGCTGTCTTTGAGAAGAGGCGTGCACGTGCCTCCATGTTGACAGGGATTATGGACGCAGGCGGTCAGAGGGATGTCGCAGTTATGTCCCCCCCACGGCAGCTGGTCCGGCAGCGGGTCGGGACACTGGCATATATAATCATTAACGCCGTCCCTGCAGGAAGCACCGTTCTGACACGGCGCACTTTCACACTCATCGATGTTCACCTCACATAAGACCCCTGCAACACAAACATCAACAAGAGTCACACAGCTCGTACCCAACACGGTCCTGGGTTCGAGTCCCAGGCAGGACAAACCTTATTGTCATGTGGGGACTTAATATTCTTAATGTTGACCCTGTCCCATCATATATTCTGATATATTGAAATGAAAAGAGGTCAGAACTCTTTAGTTCCCCATGTGACGAGGTTCCTTCTGAAGAACGTAAGATCTTCATCTACATTCTGTGAAAGCAGACTTCCTGGGTGACAGATACAGGAAGCATTACCTGTCAGGAAAAGCAGCCTACAGCAAATCAGCGCCATCCTCATCGTGATGAAGACGTGAGCATCAACAGCAGCACGCTGACGGACGGACGGCCAACATCTCACTCGCTTCTTGTTTTTCGACGTGTCTATCTCTCTCATGTCTATTCTCTCTGAGGTGGAGTGACACACACATCCCTCTGCCTCCCCCATCCAAACCCCACCCCCACCCCCACCCTCCGTACCAGGAGGACAGAACTGATTACAGCATGAGTTCATTACCACTCCTCCGTATCTGTGCTGGGCGAGTGAGAGTCATCACGCCTCCCTTCGCTCCCTCTGCACTCCAGCCGTCTCATCTCAGTGCTGACAGGAGGAATGCGAGTCCTCCCAAACCAGGACCGAGGGATGTGCAGCGAGACCAGAACCTGGGCCAGGAAATGATGACCAGCAAGAAATATTTCACCCATGACTGAGAAGCACCAACGAAGAGCTGACCGTTGTTCCCGCTGTAGAACTAAACCAGTACTAAAGAACCAGAACTAAATCTTACACCAGGTTTCCCTCTTACCCGATGTTCTGTCCTGTCCCTGCTCAAGGATTCAAGGATTCAAACTAAACTGTCCCGTGGTCTTTGCAGTTTGTGGCTCAGTCCACCTCAGATCCCGACCTCCAGATGTTTTCTGACTGACTGCTGCTCTGTGTGAGGTTATGGGTATGGGATGGGTGTGTTCTTTGTATTTACAGTAGTCTAGCTTAGTGTTAAATCATCTGCCAAAACTCACCTGTAAAGCCAAATGGACAAAAGCATCGGTATGTGTTGATTAGATCCTCACAACTTCCTCCATTTTGGCACGGCATGGATTCACACTCATCTACATTCACTGAGCAGTTATCACCTGTGAACACAACACCGCACATCAGCCTCTGAACACAACTCCTCTAGTTATCAATCAAACATCTGTATCAATCAAACATCTGTATCAATCAAACATCTGTCTGTGCACTACATGAGCATCAGCTGTATCACTGTCTTCATCAGCCGATCAGTCGTCCCTGACCGATCCATCTCAGCTATGTCTTTACACTTTAGGATTCTCTGCATTAACTCACCAATGATTGTATGATTGCACCATCACTAAATGATCATCTGCATTAAATTTTAGATTAAGTGTTCAACCGTCTGTTCTAACACCGTTCAGGTGGTTGATGGTCTGGTTGTAGAATCACCTGTGAAACCTGCTAAACACTGGCACAGGAATCCAGCAGCATGCTCGTAGATGAAGTCTGAGTCCAGCTGAGCCAGCACGCCATAAAGATTCTGATCGGATCTCTGGAAACACTGCCCCCCGTTGAGGCAGGGCTGAGCCTCACACTCGTCCACGTCCACCTCACAGTTCTCACCCTCGTAACCTGCAGCAGCAGAGAACATCAGGGTTCAGACATCAGGATTAGCTCAGCTCTGACTCGGCTGTACACGTGTCCTCCACAAGAGGGCGGTGTTGGATAAAGGACTTTGATATTAAGGTTCATTAAGGTTCTGTGAATGAGATTTGGAAATGTAGGAATGACCTGTCCAGCACAGACAGCTGTATCGGTTAGTTTCCTCCACACAGGAGGAACCGTGCTGACAGGGGTTCGACTCGCACTCAGGGACGTCTTCCTCACAGACTAGACCTGTGAACCCTGTCCCACGGCAGTCGCACTCGTACCTGAAATAAAACCACAGTGGGTTAATAATAATAATAATAATAATAATAATAATAATAATACATTTTATTTCAAGGTGCCTTTCTAACACCCAAAGACACTGTACAATAATAAATAATAAATAAAACAACAACAGTAGCAATAAAGCACCAGTAACTCCTCCCATCCTCCATCCATCCTCCTCAGGATGTGGGTTTATTTCTTCAGCGGGTTTTTAGTACCAGCATACAGAGCTTTAGTTCTGACATCTGTAGTTCTGCTTACGATGGTCTCACTAACAGACCGAGCATTGGTTCAGATATTCTGTGTTTCGGGACTTTCTTGGCCATTGAGGCGTCTCTGGTGTAGTTCGGCAGCTCTGTCGGTGTAGGTGAGGGGTGAGTGACCCTGGAGGATTTCCTGCCCTCTGACTGTGAGCATGGAAACAGACTCAGGGTTGCATCTCACCTGATTCCAGATCTGAGGTCTGCTGGAACTGCGCTCTGTTTTTAAAGAGCTGAAATGTGACTCTCAGAGGAACTCTGGAACCTTTCATCATCACACCTTCTGACACATGCCTCACATGCCAGGAGATTACAGATGGTACAGCCGTATCTCAGGGCAGCGGGAAAGTATTTAAACCCCTGATATGATCTCACTGATCCTGAGACGGTGATTACTGAGCAGGTGACAGACCATAAAACACACGGCGTCGGTGTTCTTCAGCCGTACTGTACTGACGCACCGACACATTCAGATAAACATTTACTGTCGTCTTTAAGATTAAATTATATATATGAACATGGGAATTAAGACACACACACACACACACACACACACGCATGCGCACAGGAGCTTTATGACTCCTGTTGTGAGTCGGCTCGCCCTCGCACCTGTATGTTGACCCTTACCCATTGACCATGTCAACACATGAGCCGTTATGGAGACACGGCCCGCTGGCGCACTCGTTGATATCCACCTCGCAGTCGATGCCGGTAAACCCAGGCACACACTCGCAGGTGTACACGCCCACATGGTCATGACACGTAGCGTTGTTCTTACACGGCGCCACCTCACACTCGTCTATCTCAATTTCACAATTGACTCCTGAAAGAGAAATAAATGTGTAAACGATGCTTCCTGTTCTCATTAACTGTTCTGCAACTTACAGAACCAATTAAAACAATTAAAAGTTTAAAGGTCCGATCGTTGCTGTAAGGTTATCATAGAATAATGCAGGACTGGGCAATTAGATAGAACATTAGAGAAGCCACATGAGGAACTGGGACTGCTGGTGAAGGTTGAAGTTCTTTAGTTACTAAAATGTAGGGAGGTGTGTGATTTGGAGCACAGCCGTGGTGTGGCAGCAGGTTCTTTACCTGTGAACCCCAGCAGGCACTCACAGGTGTATCGATCCTTTCCGTTGATGCAGGTGGCGTTGTTCTCGCAGGGTTGGGACGCACACTCGTTAATGTCGATCTCACAGTTATAGCCCTGATACCCGGGCACGCAGTAGCAGGTGTACAGGTCTGCCCCCTCCACGCAGATGGCACCGTTTTGACACGGTTGCGACTGGCATTCATCAACGTCATGCTCGCAGTTTTTCCCCTGAAAGCCACTCGCACACTGGCACCCGAAGCCGCTCGCTAACCACACGCAGGTTCCGTTGTTCTGGCATGGATCTCCAGAGCAGTCGTCCACCCGCGCCTCGCAGTCCTCACCGCTGAAGCCTTTGGGACACTCACAGGAATGTCCATGAATGTCCTCCACACAGTGGCTCTTCACTCCTGTGCAGGGGTTGCTCTCACATGGGCCGATGTTCTGGTTACACGCTGGGCCTCCAGAGCCATGTGAGCACGGGCAGAAGTATGTATCTGTTCCCGGTGTGGAGATACAGCCAGAACAGTTGACATGTTTGCAGGCGTTATACAGACTTTCACAGTTGGGTCCCTCGAACAGAGGGGGGGTGTGGGGACATACACAGGAGTAGTTGTTTCCCGCCGTTATGCACGTTCCTCCATTTTGGCACGGCGAGGACACGCAGAGGTCAGCCTTCGTTACGCAGAATATTCCTACACAAAACAATTCAACAACACGACATGTTATTTAATCTGTTTATATAGATCAAATACCGAAGAATGCATGAATTGGAACACTGATTGTTTGACAGTGAGCTTCTCATCCAACATACACCCTCACTCCCAGCCCTGGTCTGTTTAACTCTGTCGCTTTATAATGTTTAATGTTTATAATATTTATAGTGGTCCTTAGAAATAGATTAATCTCTGAAAGTTCGTCCAGACGCTTTGATGTTGACAAAAATCAAGATCTTTAAATCTATGCGAGTTTGAGTTCTTTTTTGGGCTGTTGATTATCAGAAGCCTCATGTCCTTTACAGAAGCGTCCAGCACCGCAGTGGAATGTGGGACGTCCGTCTCGATGGGGTCCACATTCTCTCCTGGAGGCTTCAATATAAGATCAGAGCATTATGCTTTTGGACTCTAAAGCTTTTCAGCGTGTTTTTATTTAAGGGAACTAATGAAAAAGAAAAAAGTGGACATCTGTAAAGACATGAGTGCTTTAGAAATTCCTCTTTAGAGACATCTGTAGCAGACAATTTCCTTTTGTCCTGATGAGCCGCTCTGTCTGTCTGTCTCTCCAGCAGAGCAGCGGCAGAGAAAAAAATCCAGGTACCAGATTCTGATTAAAACATCAGTCTGGGTTTTAAAGCTGCACTTATTTTGTTCTTATTGTAAACTAAAGGAGAATGCTTACAGGAAGAATATCTCAGATTTATAATCTAGGGTTAAGTTCTTTTTCCAGCACTCACACTAACCCCACCCCATTTTCATTACAGCCAAAAAAAAGCACCACAGCTGATGATTTACCTCCACACATCAGCATCACCGCTTACTTTGTACTGAGTTAGTAACAAACAGGAACCTGCTGAACATGCAGAGATGGTTCCAGGTTGCCCACCTCCAACATTAACACTGATGAACATCCATTGAGCATTACATAAATACATAAAGTTCTCTCATGATAAAGAAGCATTAATTGAGTAATGTGCAACATTCAGTGACATCTAGTGGTCAAGTATCAGATTGCAACAAACTAAATGCAACGAAAAGGTTTTATTAAAATAATGGAAGTGAGCAGCAACTAAGGACTAGAGCTGGAAGGAACATTGGGCATCACCATGAATGTTCTTGGTAACGGAGACCAAGTCCAATCTGAGACACTCGGCATTGATCATACGTATTTTGGGGTCCAAATTAATCAGATTAATTCAGATTATTGAGATTATTAAAGAGAGCAGATGGAGCAGTGTCTCGCTCACGTCGGGATTAAGGTTGACGTGTCTGATTACGCTGCAGTACGTTTATCAGACGGCATCACTTCATTAAACAAAAAAACTAATTACATCTCACTGACTGATGAATGCAGTAACACACTGATCTGAGACCCCCCCCCCCCCCCCCAACATATCTAAGTGTTAGCTGCAGTAATCCCACCTGCTTTTCCTCAAGCTTTTATCACAGCTTTATTTAAGGCCTGATGGACTCTGTAACCCCCCCACTATCCCCCATCACTTATCAGCCCGCTCTCTATACGTCTCTGATGCCCTTTGACCTGCTAGCGGCCTCGTGAACCTAAATCCGAGGCGGTCAGGGAGGCAGAGTTATACTCAGGAGGGGTTTATACTGCGTACATTCAGAAAAGAGTACAGACCTCCACCTCCCTAACACAGGAATGTTTATCCCATATATCACCCACGTTTAACTATTATTATTATAATTATAATTATTAAGCAGGTGATGTTTACAGGTAAACAATCATAAGACCTCAATTATATTTATTCAGATATTAAACATATTATAAGATAAAGAAAAAATGCATAATGTTTAAAAACATGGTAAATCAGTCTGCATGCCTTTAAAATGGGATGTCAAAGGTCTGCAAACCTTTAAAGCTGTCCACAATTTATTAACTGCTTGACGTTTCCATTAAAGTTTACAGACAATAAAAGCATGCAGCAGTTAACATGGACTTTTAATTCGTCTCCTTCATATATCAGTGACGTCAACCGATCACAATTCCACTGACAGCCAGTGAATCAAACCTGCACCCTCAAAAACGAAAGCCAGCCAGGCACCGTGAGTCCGATCCTCTGATCAGGGTCTGATCTTACAACAGCAATTATGACCTAAAAGTCTAATGAACACACCACATAATCAAGAGGAAAGACTTCCAGAAGAAAGGAAACTTAGATTTAGGAAAAGACCAGAGAGTTTATATATTTATATATTATAAAACATTTAATAACAAATCTAAAGCAAATCTAATGTTACTTTGTCTTCTCTGAAGCACTCAGACAGATTTTACCATCAGGAACCATTTTTTGGGTTCCTTATAGAACATTTTCTGCCACTTTCATCAAGTGTCTCATCGTACCATGGCTTAACTTGGCACGTGAACTAAACACAGCCTGGAACTGCTTTTCCAAATTACGCAGGCTGCGTGCTGAGGGGTGTGTCTTAAACTGATGATGCATCGAATGACCTCATGACTCCATCACTTACACCACATCCATCAGTTCAGCTCACTGCCATCTCACCCCGCTTCCCTTCTGCTCTCTGCTCCGTATTCACACGACCAAAACAGAGGAACATGGACAGAAGTTCCTTTCTGATTTTTATCTCTGATCTTTAAAACGTGTTGGAACTTCAGTTCCTGAACCGCGAGCATTAACATAGAATGCACCCTGTTCTGAGGTTGTGGCTGTGAAAGCCTCCATTGTTGTCTGAAGTCTTTCCACAGAGGTTTGGAGTGAATCCACATGCAGATAAATAAGCATCGCAGATCAGGTGCTGATTTTGGAGGAGGCCTGGCTCTGCGCTGACATTCCTGTGTGCTGATGGTGCTATCTCCACCGTGAGCGTGTTGGTCTCACATTGCGTCAGTTTTAGAACCTGGCATTTGTCCCGCAGGTCCGTGTCACTGAGCGCAGGGGTCAAACATGGAACTTCCCAAAAGATGCATTACCTATTATTTGATGTATTTGCCTAAAAGAACATTTCATCTTCTGTATCTTACAGAATGAAGGCGGGGCATCGGAAATATCTTACAGCCTCTGAGAATCTGAGTTCATTAGAATTAAAACTGAAATGACAGATGTTAATCCAATTTGATTCTAAGTTTTTAAACAGTGATTGGTTTCTGTCCTCTTTCTGTTCAGGGTCATGTGTTTAACGGAGTGCATCAGCAAAACAATCCTTTAGTCCTCAGTAAGACCTCAGACAGACCTCGATGTGGAGGTAATTTACTTTATCCAACCGCCGTAGGGTCGACCCTGGGAATGTTCTCCGGTGCAGACACCAGAACTTGCTTTGTGTTCATGAGGAGTAAATGATTGTAATATTAATTGGTGTTAAATCGTATCTGTGATTTAAAGCAGAGTTCTAAATAAAGTTAATTCAGCCATGTTTCTCTTTAAACAGCCTGGTGATAAAGAAAACACTGACTCCCCATGCCTGTGGTGTCAGAACCCCCCTACACACACACACACACACACACACACACACACACACACACACACACACACACACAGAGAGAGAGAGAGAGAGCCCCCGACCATAAGCCATTCAGCCCAAAGACAAAAGCAGAGCGCGCAAGAGGCTCGTGGGTTGCCATGGTGATGCACAACTATGGCGTTGCCAGCTCACCAAAAAACTCCCCGACTTTCCACCGCGGGAAGAAACGAAATAGGTCAGTGCCTCATTACTGAGGGAACGCAGATACCCCCCTTTAAAAAGAGCCACAGTTCACAGAGACTTCGGGAACTATTTACTAAAATATTTATTTAACACCAAAGAAATGTTTTTAATGTTCACTTTATTTTATAATCTGTATTTAAAGCGTATCCTATATCTCATTTTACATTCCCCCCCCACCCCCACCCCCACCCCATCAGGTTAAATCCTTATCATATTGACATTATTATTCTTTACAGGATGTTGAGTTGAAGTTTATTATTTTATAGTCTTGTGTTGGATGCTGTGCTGCTGAAGCAGACATGTTCTTTGCGTGTGTAAGAACTTTCCTCCAGTATTAACTCAACTGAACATTTTAAAACATCTTTGATTGCAGGGATGTAAAATCAGAATGACTTGCATTTAGCTTTAACTTCATTCATTTAGTGCTTTACAAATGGTACAAGAGATTCAAAAAAGAAAAATAAGCTGTTTTTAAAATGTCTGGATGTTCATGAGCTGGAAAGCGAGTTCAGACGGAACTAAGGAATCACGGCATATGTGTCCATCCATCTCAGAGAGATTATCATCCATTTTAAAGATGCAGACTGCCAGCTGCTTCCACTTAAGAACTAAATCCTAATTACGGTGATCATGGAGTCTACCTTCTTTATTCTTAACTCCGAGCCCTGCAGATGGTGCTGCGTAATTCCGTGCGCTCTTAATGACCCGCACTTTATTCAGATCTGCACATTAACAGTGTGAACGAGCTCAGGACATATGGATGTTAGAAAAAGCTTAGAGAAATCTGTGTGCATCTCTGATCAGCGTCAGGGAAACAGCCGCACCTGCCAGACGCAGCCGCGCAGCATCACCATCACAACACAACACACCTCCACAAACCTCCCACCATTACCAAACTTACCCCCCGGTGTCTGTAAAACCTCCTCTATAACCTGTGCACTGCTATAATGAGCGAACAGAGCAATTAGAATAAAAAAACTACATTTTATTGAATTATTGGTTCGTTATAAGTTCTGATATTTTACGCGTCCAGACAATTTGGCTTTATATTTAAAAAAGAATTAAATAAAGAATTTAAAAGTCTTACCCCATTTGAACATCATCACGATAAGGAGGAGGGCTCTGTAGTTTTTATAATAAGCTCGGCCCGGCTCCATGGCCCCGGACTTCTGAATGCCACTTTTAAAAGTTCCAGTTCTCCAAATGGTTCCTCAGCATTCTCCAGGTTCTGGTGCCAGTCTCATTCTCGGACTGATCAGAAGCTGAGGGTGTGTGAGAGAGGCAGGGGAGGCAGGGGGGCAGGGGGAGGCAGGGGGAGATGGGGGGAGGCAGGGGGAGATGGGGAGAGGGGATGCGTCCCGCGTTCGGATGGAGGCCTCACGGTCTGAGAAGGTCGAAGGTAAAAGACGGAGTGGATTCTGAACCTGAGTGGAAATAAACAAAACAGTTTCATTAACATAACTTTCATTGGATTCTTAATATTTGTAAGTTTTTATTTGTGAACTATACAATAAATCAGTTAATAAGATAACATTTATTTTTAAATAATATACAGGAGCTTGAAAACGTCTTTTAAAGGTCACGTGGGTGGAACACGGCTCAGGACTAGAATAAACCCAGGATCCTTCAATATTCCATCAATCTGAAGAAGCATTTCACTATCAACAAACCTTTAAAGCATGCATGTTCTCTACACGCCATGGTTCTCTATGAAACCACATTCATCACAACAGAACCATCTCAGTGGTTCTCACCTGAAGTGACATGTTTTTGTGAAAATGAGGTACAAGCCCCACATTATACAGTCACTCTGCATTAAACGACAAAAACAAATAAGAATGGTCTACAACATACCCGCCAAATTTCTGAAGACCACATAAGGTCTGATCTGCAGGTCTGCTGTGAAAGCCCTGATTTAGACACTGCATTAATCCTCTTTTAATCAGCGTTCAGGTTCTGAAGCCTCCATGCTTTATGAATCCACTCCGCGCCGGCCAGCCGTACCGAGCCTCCATTTCTTCCTTCATTCAGGGGCTTACAGGGCAGGAGGGTCCAGTCTGCACTCTGCATTCCTTAGTGGCACTTTGTTAAAGACCCTCGTGGGCGGTTTTTCTTCTCAAAAGGTTCTGACCGCGTACGCAACGTGCCAGACGTCGTACTCGAGTGAGCCGAGCGCCAGAGGTCAAAAACGGATGACTTTTGTGCCCTCCAGATGTTTTTAGAAATTTAATAATGTACACAATGTTTCTCATCCTGTTTTCTGTGCAATAACATTTTATTTTAATGAAAACGGAGGTGCTTCCCCCATTAACTGAAAATATCACTCACCATGGAATCTCCAGGGCTCACCAGGCTCCACTGTGCCCTCCTGCAGGGGCATAACGACGGCAGGAGATAACACATGGACTGAAACAACACACAGAAGAAAGTCTGCTCCTGATCCGTCACAGATAACACAACCGGAGGGACAGAAGTATGTGAACCCCTGTCCATCACATTTAAAATAGAACATAAACATAAGACTTAACATGACTTAAAGATCAAAGTCTTTTATTTATTCTTCAACAACAGACAATTTGGAAATAAAATTTAAAGGCAGTAATCGTGTAGTTTCAGATCCAGATTTCTAGCGTGATGGTGTCTCTAACTGAAACAAGCTTCTGGGCTTCATCACTCTACCTCTCATCTCCACCAACCTCAATCTTCTCAGACCATCTCAGAACCCTGAGTGAGTAAACATTTGAAGAACGGTTCTTATAGGAACTCAATCAGTTCCAAACTCTGTTATTTATAACAAAGCTGTGCTCTGCTCAGTCACTGTGGTGATGTCACCAGAGATATAACGAGCTTACCCTGATTAGCCAAAGCGCTGACAGGATGTAGGGCACAACCCGGCTCCATTAAACAAAAGACTCCTGCCTCTTTAAGCTTTAACAACCGCGCATTTATTCAAAAGAGAAACAAGAATGCAAAGCCGCTAAAGAAAAATATGTGGGTTCTCCTCTAATTATCTTCAGAACGTCAGCATTCCACACAGTTCAGGGAACCGAAGCCTCCTCACATTAAACTGACTCAGTGCTGTTCCCAAAACTGTTCTCACAAAGATGGAACCAAACCAACTTATGTTGTTCCCCTGTGCTGATGAGAACACAAGGCTTCAGAAGTCAGTTCCATAACCTGAAGGAGATTTGGAACGTGAATAGTTTTTATTCTGAAATGTGTGTGATGTATGAGCGGTGGACTGATGCAGAATAAAACTGGACAGAGGATTATAGCTGGATTCCCGGAAGATTTGCACAGAGAGCCGGGAGTTTCCCATAATCCCATTCTCAAGCAGCTCAAAGTCCTCAACCACACGCTGCTTAACTCGCTCCACCACTGAGTCACTGGAAAACTACACCATCCATGTTTATAGGTTCAGATCTGAGTAATGTCTGTGATCAGGTGTATCTGTTATTCATGATGAAAACGGTGACCTGCTGCTGCATCTAATTCAACCAGTTTCAATCCTCAACAAACAAAGCCTTCTTTTTATATCACAGTGTGCTGTCGCTTCTATCTGCCATAAAAACCCTAACAATCATAGAATGTTTGATTATTGATCACATCATACTGTGTGTATTATCTTTTTCTTCCAGGCTGAACGTAGTGATGCTTCACACAGTAATTAAAACTCTTTACGAGAGCCCCAGCCCATCGAGCCCCTCGTTTCAGGGTCATTAGTTTGACTGCAGTAAAGGGTCATTTAAAGAGAACCAATACACAAATCACTTTTCTTTGTGGTTCTACGAACATAAGAACCTGAGAAGCAGATTTAAGGTTCCTGATCCTAAAAAACATGTGGATAAATAATACTGAGAAAAATTTAAAATGTTCTTAAAAGATCATTTATTTTTGTTTAGTTTTAAATAATATTTACTTCAAAGCTCACAGTATAAAATTTAGAGTACCACTAACCATAAAGCTGTGTTTGTGCTGCAGATACATAAAAAAACAAGATATAAAACTGGAAATTAAAAATAAAGTTTGGATTGAGTTAAAGGATTCTGATGTTTCACCATTAATAGAGTTAAAAACAAATCTCACAGAACAAATCAGGATCTGAGAAGAACTGTATAAATGACAGAATGTTGTTACAGCACAAAAAAAACCGAAATATTACTAATTATTAAGAACACGGAACCCACAACGTTTTGTATCATAAGTGAAAGTCGAAGGTTCTGATAACTATAAAGTTATGATCCTGTATTTAACCTTTTCATTTGGGATGCAGTGCTGTTAGTACTGCGTCCAGCAACACACACACACACACACACACACACACACACACACACACACACACTCACACAGGCCTGGTTGTAAATTATTAAAACCTGATCCCATGAGAGGAGAGATCACACACGGTGGCCATCTTGCTGAGATCTTGTGTTGATGCGTCACTGCTGTGTGATCGACCCAAAACTGTTCCGAAGTTCTGAACCGCAGGTCTTTAACTGATGATCAGCTGACCTCTGACCTGCACTGGGTCATTTCTGATGGAACCAGGTAAAGCTTGGCTTTCTGTCTGTATCAGATCCTGAGTCTAATGATGACGACAACCACAGAACATTCAGTATTGTTATATAGCATCTGTTTTGATGTAAATATGTGTAAGGTGTTTGTGGAGATGTAAAATATGGAGATTAATATGAACATGTTTAATTTTACAACATTAAAGACGGGCTTTAAGCAGCAGGACAAACTTTAGATGTATAGTATATAAATGCTGCATGAGTCAAATCAGTAAATATGTTTTTATAAACTTATATTTTAAATAGGAAACACAGCATTAGTTTCAGTAACACATATTTAAAATATGCACAAATATAAAAATGTATTTTCATTTTGTATGTTCTTAATTTAGCTATATTGACAGTATGCACTTTTTTTTATGAACGATCATTTGATTCAGAATCATTAAAGCCTTATGATTTCATTGATTCCTCAGTTTTTGGTGGACTTTATTAGTTCTGTGGACATTAAAGTTCTGTTCACGGTTCTTTGTTTTGATTTCAGTTCATTCATCGGACCGTTCTGAACCTCCACCACCTGATGCAGTCGTAGTTCAGGAAGCTTCTCTTCAAAGAAACCCTGCGTGTGACATGGGCACCATTCAGCAGGGCACAGACTCCGACAGCATCCAGACCACACCGCAGGTGTACCACACAAACTGCGCTCGAACCACACCCACTGCATCCGACACAGACAGCAATCGGACCCTGACCCCGGCCTCTGATCCAGCTGCTGATGAACCGGTGCCTTCAGAGAGAGCACCGGGTCCGACAGGAAGTGAATCTCTCTCCACCACTCATATGGGGAACCTACCCGAAGAGCCTCCACCTTACAGTCCTCCGGACCCCAAACTGGCACACCTCATTTACCCATCACCCCTCACCCACTATCCCAACCAGCCTCCACTGGCATGTCAACCAGGTGCCAGTCTGCCCACATTTTTCCAGCCATCCTTCCTCCCACCCTCTGCCTACCATTCATATGCTATCGTAAGTAAACCGTAGTCTTCTCAGTCCATTCACTGGATCCTTAATCATTTTGTATTTATAATACCACCTACCACCACTTGGTTTCAGTACATGAACGGTTCACCAGTGACTGAGGACCAACCCCCGTTACCTAAGGACTATTTGGTGGAGTCATTATTAGTGACCATCTTCTGCTGTCTGATGAGTGGCCTGGTGGCCCTCATGTACTCTTATGAGGTTAGTGCCACCGTGTTCAATTAGGAGAACCTCTGGACTCGTCTGCATTTCAGAATAAATATCTATAATAAACATTAACCTTAATTAGTCAAAAGATGAAAGAGAAGATCCAGCAAAAGAATCCTGGCATAAGGAGCATTAATAGGTGTAATCAGTTCAGTGGGGCATGATCTCACTGTTTGTGTGTATTTGAAAGGTTTTTGTGTTTGCAGATTCGCGCAGCCCTGGCACGCGGCGACATCCACGAGGCCGAGAGGGCGTCTCAGAAAGCTCGTCTGCTGGTGATGTTCAGCCTCACGTTCGGTATCTTCCTGTTCCTGGGGTGGATAGTTTACTTTGTTATTGCTCTCTGTGATTAAATGAATGGAGTCTTCAGCAGGCTGTGACGTTCTGATGGAGGAACACAGAACAGACCTGTGTGTTGTTACAGAGACACTCATCCTGCCCCATTCTGTCAGCTCCCGTCTCTTCATGCAGGAGGTTTTTGGGGGATTGTTTGCATGTTCTTTCTGAGTCTGCATAGGTTTCATGTTGACAGTGTTATTACATTCATATTTATTTTGATTTAGCTTTTTAGTTTGGTTCTATAGTTTAGTGTTTTGTTTGTTGGTTCGTTTATAAGAGCTCTTATCTTCATTTTAAAGAATCAAATAGTTATTCGATGTTTTAGCTTCTGTTTTAACGATTGACCTTCCAACTTCCTAACCACTAAGGTACCGCCCCCTACTGGAGGACACACACTGGAGAACCGTTTTCTGAGCGTGTTAGAATAACTTCATACATCATGGCAAATAAAATAAAGACATTAAAATAAAGAATGTTAAGACATTTAATAAACTAATTACCTGATGGTATCGAAATGGCACTAATGTTTACTCCAGACACGTTATATCCTATCATTAGCGCACATAAGGTAAAATCATTGTCTTCCAGTAGAGGGCGCACTAGGCTTCCCATTGAAGCAGACAACAGCGCTAGTTCGGTGAAACAGGCTAGGTTGCTACATCCTGATCCCCACCTGAGTTACTATGAAGTACACTACGTAGGGTATACATTGTGTTCCCCGTTCCCGTATCTAGTGCACTTATGAAGGGAGTAAGGGCTGATTTTTTTAAGTACACAGTTGAACGTTGAGCGATTTCAAAATGTTTACATTAAAAGAAAGTTAAATTCCGATTCATTCCGCTTTAAATTCATTAAATCAGAATGTTTTATGAAATAATCAATAAATGAAAGGTTTAATGGTTTTTGTTGGTGATTGTAGCTGTAGATTTAGACGCGAGGTGTGAATTAAATGTGATTGCATAATGATTTCATGTGTTTTCATAGGTTTACTGATTATTAATCATAATTTCAATAAACAATTTAGAAAATGAGTAATTAGACTGTAGTCTCGTACCAGCAGTTCACAATTTTAGTTCCTTACCAAGTAGTTCTTTGCTTGGTTCCTGGTTGGGGTGGATGAGGTTCCCTGTGGAGTTTGCATGTTCTCCCCATGTCCACTACATTCACCCCAGACACTGCGCTTTCATCTTGCAATTCAAAGATATGATGGAAAGAAAACAGGATCTTATTGATCTATGAACACATGATTCCAACCCGACTTTGAGCCTCCCCACAATAAACTCAACAAAATCCCCTGAAACTGCTCTCTTTTTTTCTTGAACATACTTTTTAGTTTAGTTTTTAATCGAGCTGTATTTAAATTATTAACTACACAACAACCCCAACCCTAATTGTGTCCTGAGTTTAACCCTGTCACACTTTTATTGTCCTATTTTTTCTAGTATGAGAAAAAAAGAGAATCTGAGTAAACAGACCCCCTATTGACATAAATGCCTGTTCAGAGAACAAGAAGCAGCAGTGAGTTAAGGAAGCAGCTCGGTGTACTGCAGTAGAGGTGGTGACTGAGAGAGAGAGAGAGAGAGCGAGGGAGAGAAAAAAGAGAGAGCGAGAGAGAGTGCAGGAGAGAGAGCCCACAGTGGAAGTGCATATGTCTGAAATGCTTGCGAGTGTGATTTGTTGCTTTATGATGCTGTTTCTGTCTCGCCTCTTTCCTCCTCTCTCGGTCTCTGCACTCGCGTTGCATTTCCCTCCCTCACACTTCATCTCTCAATCCTTCACAAAAAGTCTGCACTCTGCTCTGAAGATGACAATCTCAAGCCCGAGTCAGTCTCTCTGTCGATGGGAACCCAAGGAGAATCAGCACGCTTGGACGTTCCTCCTGAGGACCTACCTCATTTAAAACAGAACCTCAGCCTCTAGTCTTTGGCAGGTAAGTGCCACTTAGTTGTTCAGTCAGCTACACCCCACTTGGACTTTCGGTAATACTGTGCATGATGAGCTTCAGTTACCACCTGAGCAGAATATAAGAGTTCAGCCCAGATTACCTCGTGCCTGACCCGTCTGATTTTCGTCCGAGTCACGACCTTCTGCAAATGTATGAATTACACTGTGTTTGTCAAAAGTTACAGTGAGTATGAAGTGATGTCACATCCTGCAACATCCCTTAATTAGAAGTTTTCAGTGTTGGAGATGCTTCATCATGACATGAAAACTGCTGCAAACAGAAAGGAGAGATGATGTTTTGGCTGAGGATGGAGAAGTACTATGTGGGTGTATAGGCATGCATCAGGAAAAGAACAGCTTAGGTAGTAGATGAGACTTATTTCTATGGAAACAGCATCTCTTCTCAATGCCTCCTCCTCCTCCTCCTCCTCCATCCACTTTCTCTGTCTCTTAATATAGCTCCAGGTGAAGTTGGGATTGATTCAGACACTGAATAGCGGAGGTGCCATAGCCTTGCTGTGGCTGGAAAGACTCAAAGTCAGAAGTATCTGGAGCATTCATCTGATTTTGAGGTTCTCATCTCAAAGTATGAAAGAGGTCATGTGACCTGGTCAGCCTTTCATGCTGCTGTTCTCTGAAAACTCCCTTCCTCATTTTAAAGGATTGTTCTTGATCTGATTGGCTCAGCTGGAAAGAAGTGAATGAAGTTCCATAGATCTAAATATAGATCTAATGGTTTAAATAATCTGATCTGATCTCAACACTGACAAATCACAGATTAACTTTTGTGTTTATCAGGTAATGACATTAATGCAATGATCTACATATGTAGATTAGATATTTCTGTATCCACTGATTCGATATTTACAAATCAATATATTGAATACCCTGAATATGCTTTTACTATATGTCATTATATAATACCCATTTATAAATATTAATGCACTTCCAAATTAAATATCTGCTCATCATTTAATTAAATTGAATGTACGTAAACATTAGATTATTATTCCTTCATAGATCAGAAATGAACACACCTATGTGTCCAACATAAAACATTCAATAAATCACATACGGTATGTTTGTAGATCAGATAATAATGCATTAATAGATCAGATGTCTCATTGCTTTTCATGTCCCCGCGTTCCTGCTGCTGTATTACTTCACACACAGTTGTGGCTGATTATTGCATTTTCAGACAGGAGTTTCGAATGCAGCCTGGCTGGTGTTTCCAGTGCACTAAATCAGTGAATGCTAATGTGAGTCGTGAGGAGCTTGCAGCCTTCCTAATCCCTCAGAGCCTTTTCTGTCAGCTTTACCACCAATGCTATCTGCTCTGGTTTAAAAATGTGTCCCCTCCTCTAAATCAGGGGCTTCTGGATAAAAATGCAGCTCTACTGTGACCACCATTCAGGTTTCTCTCTTGGAGTCGTGACTAAGACAAAAAATGCCCATGACGCATCGTGACCATGGAGACGGTCGATGGACAAGAGAGTAAACTGCTCTCAACATGAACGCATACAAAGCCCATCAGGCTGTGCAGAAATAATAATAATAACAATAATAATAATAATATTAAAATAATAATAATAATAATAATAATAATAATAATAATAATAATGTTGATAGCAGAAACACTGATATGGTTGAAGCTTTTTTTCTATACAGTACATGTGTATATGAGTGTTTGGTAAAAATACATCATCTTGGAACATGGTTTTATTTGAAGTTTTTAAAGGATCCATTTTAAAATAAAAATATAGAAATATCCAAAAACAGAAGCAGATTTGGTTTGTTCTTCTTTTCTCCTCATTATTTATCTCAGAGTAGTTTAAGGTGGTGCCACCTGTAGCAGCTACAACAGTAGCATTCTGCTTCCACACTGATGCCTCGGAATTCGGTTTGCAATGAAGTTATATTTTATATCAATTACAGAAATCAAACCAGGACATTATTACTGCACTATGTTGCTGCTGAATTCAAAACGTCGCATGATCCGGTTCTGATCCGGTTCACCGTCTACGGTTTAACAAACTCGGGAATCGATTCTTTGTGTAAGCATCTATTTACCAATGAGTCGACTTTTGATTCGACTCCTGTCGCGCGACGTAACGTTACCCGGGTAGCGGTTTTCTGTCAGATATTAAAAGTTATTTATTAAAGTTTAGAGGAAACTTTCAAACTGAAAAAACGTAAGATTAATAAAAACGAATTTAATTTCATTAAGGTCAACAGTTAAGAAAGATAGAACCGAGTTCATTAGTCGTTAACTCGATAATTTAGCTTTGACTAGCTGATTAGCGAACAACGTCGAGTTTAAGGTGAATTTTTAATCAATAAATTAATTTAGTCATTCTTAGAAAGTTATTTTGTGTTGACATTAATTTTTCATCTAGCCATCTTGATTTTATTCCATGTTTTAAACACTTTATGGAAAGCCGTTCTGTAATTTGATGTGGATTTACGTTTACATTTGTATTGATGTATTATTTTATAATTATTATATATACTTTTTTATTTCTATGTGGACTGCACTCCAGGTCCTGCACTGCTGACACCTTCAGACCAACATCACTGAACAAAACAACTCACAGATCTTCAAAATCTGATTTAAAGGTAATTATTCTTCCTGATGATGTTTTATTAAGATGATGTGGTGATGAAATTAATCACTCATCCAGTTTGTAAAAGTTGAGGGGTTCTTTAGAGTTACTTATAAAATGTGGGGTTGATTGAAATATTTTACATCAATAAAATGTATAAATATAAAATAGTTTATATGATAGTTTCATCTGTGCACACACACACACACACACACACACATATATAGTTAGTTTTAGGGCTGTCTTCAACTAAAGATTTTCATAGTCGAATCTGATTCGTCAGATTTTCCCTATAGTCGACTGATAGTCGATTCAGTTAAAATTTCACCACAAGATGGCGCTATAAGCGTGGTTTTTAAAAAAGATTTTTTTTTATATTTTACTTGTTTTTCTAACAAAAGAAAACCTTTTTTTTCCCTATAAATTAGGATGATTTTATTTGACAAAAGGCTATATATATATATATATATATATATATATATATATATATATATATAACGAAAACAATGACATTTCATGTATAAACTAATGCTTAGCAGCCGCCATAGGCACCCCCATGTGGTCAAAATGGTACATTCGACTATGAGGTTCATAGTCGACTACGGTTCTCCGAATCGAATCGTCGAATCAGCGAATATTGCAGCTCACCCCTAGTTAGTTTACTCACATTTAAAGTTGGAGGACTTTGTAGACATCATGTTTGAACATATTTAATGAGCTACACGGAGTCTCTGCATCCATCAGTGATGCTGATGAGACCTCTGCTCAGTGATGTGTATAAATGTATACTCTTTGAAAGGATTCACCCTAATAGCAGTGACTTGACCAACCAGTAGAGGTCACTGTTTCAGAAGCAGGGGTGATTTTCTTCCTCAGACTTTCCGTATCTTCTTTATTAAAACTTTTGTCATTAATGATATCATTATTACATCATTGTATTTAATGTGATTATAAAGTATTGTCTTGTTTCCATTTCATGCAGATGGAGCAAGAGATCTCTAAGGTGCAGAGGACCATGTCTGACCTGGAGTCGGTTCTGCAGCAGAAGGACGTTGAGCTTAAAGCTTCAGAGACCCAGAGAAGCATTCTGGAACAAGATCTAGCCACCTACATCACAGAGTGCAGCGTGAGTTCACTTTTAGCTACAAAGAACAGATTCTGACCAATCACTGTCCAGCAATGCCCTCTGTTATAGAATTGAAGTGTTTAAGGTGTGTGTGTGTGTGTGTGTGTAGAGTCTGAAGCGCAGTTTAGAGCAGGCTCGTATGGAGGTCTCTCAGGAGGATGATAAAGCTCTGCAGCTTCTCCACAACATCCGCGAGCAAAGTAACAAACTACAGGAGATTAAAGAGCAGGTACAGGATGATACATCAGGAGGTTTCATAACGTAGCTGCCTGGTGCCTACATGAAACAGTGTGTATTTATGAGCTTAATGTGTGTTATTTTAAGTTATTCAGACACTGACACAAGTGATTAACCTTATTTTTAGGATTAGATTTAATAAGTTGTCTATAGATGTTTACTGAGTGAGTTCTGGATTCCATTATTCAGCATCTTTACCCTAAAGGTCATTCATCCATCTATTCATTCATTCGTTATCTTCTGCTTAGTCCCCTACTAGCCATGCCCATCCAGAGGAAAATGTTTAGTTCAGGTGCTGAGAAGATACACGCAGGACAGGGAACCGATCCATCGCTGGGCACACACTCACACAGACACACACAAACCCACACTATAATAGGGCAACTTAGAGCATTTTATTTACCTTGAATCCATGTTTTTGGACTGTGGGAGGAAACCAGAGAACCTGGACGAAACCCTCGAGGAGAACCCAGTTTGGGATTCAAACCTGGATCCTTAGCACTGAGAGGAGAACATGCTAACCACTAAGTCACCGTGTCACCCTACCCTAAAGTTATTATGACAAATTAAAGAATCTTGTATAAAATCGATGTGACCCATCAGAATGTAAACGTTGGTTGCCTTCATTGGCCGATGGGAGTCGAGGTGAAGATCGTCCGATACCGATGTCAGTCGATGAATCGTCCCGTGTCCAGCTCATGGACTTATGTATTTATTCCATGTGTTTAATCCAGAGTGCGAGTTTCCTGCAGAGCATGTGTTAATGACATCACCGCACCAGAAGCAACACTTCTCTTCCTTGAGCATGTTTTTGAACATATGCCGCTGTGTGGTTTTAATAAATGCACAGTGTGCACACAAGACTTTGGAAAGCTGCCCAACCAGCTCACCATGTCCCCCTGCCTGACAAAGAGCCCTGTGGCTTTAGTTCTTCAAATGAATCGTGAGATGAGGGAGCGTTGCACTCTGATGTTTCTGCCTTAGTTTCTCTTCCACAGGCTCGCAGCTTGTGTGGAGTGTTCGATGAATTTCTCCGAGTATAAATGGAGAGCTAATAGAAGAACATGCTGCTCTCTGGCAGTTTTCTGCTCCTCCACATCTCTGTGCCGTCGCACTGTGATTGCCATAGCAACCAAAAAACGGTAGTTGGGAGTGAATACGGTGCAGATGCAGTGAGGGGGAGGGAGTGACGTGCTGGCAAAAGAGCGTCAATTATCCACGCTCAGCTTTTTCACCAGATTAAATGTTTAGATCTCTGGTTCTAATGAAAGTATGTGAGGAGCCGAAGCTGACCCTCAGATGTTTGATGATGGAACTTTTCTTTTGGAAATTATTTATTATTGTGAGTGAGGGGTCCTGTAGCTTCCAGAGACAGACACAGACAGACAGGAGGAGAACATACAAACACCACACAGAAAGTAACCAGGTGTACACCGTAGCGCAGTGACTGATATTACAGAGACCGTGGTTTTAGAATATTATTGTAAACACTACACACTATCAGATACAGATTCTGGATTCTGGTTTGATGCTGCTAACCATACATATTCAGCGTATATCCCAAAAAAAAACAACAACATAGAGTTTCATTAGATTTGTAAATCCTCAAATACTGAATCAGACTCTTAAACTTTTCCAGGAGAGAGAGGAAGAGATTATAAGAGCATTATATTTTATTCATTTTGTACACATCCACTTGATGTCTGTATGCAAAACCCATCGTTTCATATCCTTTTCTATGACATAACCGCGGCAACGAGCTGAGAGGATCAGCGCTAAGATGTTTAACTTACCCACAACTCCCAAACAACCCAAAACCCCAGAACATAAGAGTTTATGTAACATGTAGAAGATGCTGCTGGTGGACATCGAGGTAAAATAATAATAAAGCCTGCTGGAATTGAGGTCAGGGCTCTTTTAAAGAGTTCTCCATCAAAATGAAGTTTAAGGCTTTCTGCTCGATTGAGGATGTGATAACCTGCTGACATGTCATTTAAGAAGCATTTTATCTTCAGCATGAGGCTGTCATTTTGACATTTACACAGTCATTTAAAAAAAAAGGGAAGAAAGAAATTGGAGAGACATTTAAAGGAATAACTGTGCAGCTGTGAACATCTGTGTATTCTCTTAGTTTGTTTCCTCTTTCAGGTTGTCATTCACACATTGTTCTCCGTAGTTCTTGGCACTCGACTGCTTTTGCATGCTGGCTGATTGTGCAGCAGAGCAATTATCCCGCCATTGATAATTAATTAGGCATGACAACAGAGTATTTACACAGAGTTGACTCACTGTAGATGGCTGAATGGTTGGATTTGCATTGTAGTTTTCAGCAAGATGCAATTTCATGAAATGTCAAGTGCTACTTTGGGTTTCATTGCCTTTAATTACAGTTTTGATTACTGTAAAGCATTTTATGTGGCTAACTTTACGACAGAAATATATCTGTAGGAGGGTTTTGATTTGATGGAGCGTGCTGACAGATTTATTTACAGATTTTGTATTAGTCATTACATCATATGAAGTTTTATAATGATTATATATAGTATATGTAGTAATGGGACATGCTGTCATCCCGCAGGAGTATCACGCCCAGCTGGAGGAGATGCGGGTGTCCATCCGCCAGCTGGAGGAAAACCTGTCAGCCGCTCGGCGTCGGAGCGACCTGTATGAGTCCGAGTTGAAGGAGTCACGGCAGACCAGTGAGGAGCTAAAGAGGAAGGCTGCCGACTACCAACAGAAGATCCTGAAGGTCAGAAAGATCAAAGAAGATTAAACAATTGTAATGTTTATGTGCAAGATGGTGCCATCACCAGCCTCAGGCTTCTTGGTCAGGTTCCCTTGCATGTTTTAAACATTGAGTAAAAGAGGTTGATCATGTCAGCAGTGAGTTTGTTCTGAAGGCTGGGTGTTCCACCTGTGGTCTGATTTGTACAGGCTAAAGAACAAGGGAAGGCAGAAATGGAGGAGCTTCTATCAAAACTACAGAAGGTTTCTCACCACGTCTAATGTTTTATTCATACACACCAGAATGTATTATCATAATCTGTTTTGTGTTATTGTGCTTGTACATCAATTTCTCTTTCTGTTTTTTTTCAGACCAATGAAGAGCAACAATCTAAGATCACGGAGCTGCAGGACAAACTGGAGAAGGTTCCCCCTGCACTGACACCTGAATGACAGTAATGTGTCGTGGAAGCAGAAGTGGTTATAATAACTGAAATACTTTAAAGGATGTAGATAGATTCAGGTTTATTTAAACTGTTATGTCTTCAAATTCCATATATAGTTCTGTGCATGGTTTATAAAGTTGGAGGCAAAAGGTTCTATGTATTATTTAAAAAAATTTTAATGTGTAATTAAAATCTGTGTAAAATCTTAATATTTAAGGATCTTCATTACACCTGAGGGTTAACATACAGAGTCGGGACATTCAGAGTGACACGGCATCATCAGCTGAACATCAGGACTGACAGTATGATCTCTCTCAGGCAGTGAAAGCGAGTACGGAGGCCACAGAGCTGCTGCAGAACGTCCGCCAGGCTAAAGAGCGTCTGGAGCGCGACGTGGAGCGCCTACAGACCAGAGAGGACTCGACAGACAGTCTGAGACGACGTCTGAGAGAAACCGAGGTCAGATATTAAACTTAGGATATCATTATTATTAAGATGAGCCTGTTGAACTTCCAGTATATTCAACCAGTGAAGAGGAATCAAATTAAACATCAAAATAAACCTTTAGCATTGAAAAACGCTGATCACATGACCTCATGACCTGCTCTGACCTCAGTCTCTACAGTCTGTAGCAAACAGATAAAACGACTGACCAGATAAACAATATTCTCACAGGGTTCTTTTATGGCTAATGTGAACTTCAAACAGATTTGTAATTAAACAATAAAATTAGAACCAAGTCACAGGCCTGAGCGAATTTTCGGTTTGGTTAAATTTTCTGCTCGATTGATCTCTAATAATGCCTCTTGTAACGGGACACACCGTTTGTGGTTAATGTGTGTCAAAGCAGGATGGTAGGAAGACCTTGGAGAACCAGGTAAAGAGGCTGGAGATGGTGGAGCGTCGAGAGAGCAAACTCAAAGAGGACATTCAGACCAAATCGCAGCAGATACAACAGATGGCGGACAAGATCATGGTACGAGACGTCGGACACCTGATTTGAGTGCACACACATGCAGATCGTCTCCGGCCCCGTACAGATCTCAGCATGATCGCCGGGTGTGTGTCGGTTCCAAATGTGGCAGATTGCAGGCGTGGATCACGTCTCATTCTATTTTGGTACATGGAAGCCATTTTTTTTCGGGTGAATCACTGGCTCTCTTACCTGTCCCTGTGGAACCGTCAGACAGATTCATGGTGTTCAATTTTATTATTATAATTTTTAAATAAACACTTTAGTTTTTTTCTATCATGTAGGAACTGGAGGAGAACTTGCGTGAAGCTCAAGCTACAGCTCAACGAATGGAGACACATCTGGAGCAGAAGGAGAAACTGTATGAAGATAAGATTAAGGTTGGACTTACAGTCACTGATACTCATGCTGCTCCGCTACTTTGATTTAGTTCTGTACTGTATAATTATAATAATAATGATAAAAAGATGGATGAGCTCTGATCTGAGTGTCTTATTAAGGTTGCTGTTCTTGATTTCTTGAATGAAAAGGTCTTGGAGAACCAGATGAAGGCAGACATGGCTGATAAAGATCTGCTGGAGTCAAAGCAGAATGTGTATGAAGATGAAGCTCGGGAGAAGAGTAAAGTTATTAGTGAACAAGCGGCGGTAAGAACAGAGCGCAGACATTTATTAATGTTCTGTACTTTTATTGTTCAGTGTTTCAGCATAATGGTGAATTTTTAATGCGGTCGAACCTGGACTTCCTAACACTGAGACAACCACCGTGCCACTCCTTACTGTAACAAAATTATAAAATATGATTTACAACCAGCTACAAATTTTACATAATAACACTGACACAGTTTCAAACTTAGTAATTGAACATTTGTAAGTTATGTTGAGCTTCTGAATGAAGACTCTGTGGATTACAGGTTATTTACATACAGTATGTTTTTATGCAGCGGTATTATATTAATGAATATACAATCTGCAGACCATCAATGCTATGGAGTCGAAGATGAGCAGTTTGGAGCAGAGGATTGCTGAACTGTCTGAAGCTAACAAACTGGCAGCTAACAGCAGTATCTACACTCAGAAGAACATGTGAGTGTGGCCGCGTCCGTGGGCTTTTTCCTTCTCCTGTATTTAATGAGGCTCATGTTCATTCTCAACAGCCTCTTCATTCTCTTTGAAAACACTCACAGCTCTAGAACCCTTTACCATTCTGCAATCATATTTACATTTACACTCCCAAACTCAAACAAACCACTCATTCCAGGAAAGCACAGGAGGAAATGATATCCGAACTTAGGCAGCAGAAGTTCTACCTGGAGTCTCAGGCGGGAAAACTGGAGGCTCAGAATGCAAAACTAGAGGAACATCTGGAGAAAATGAGTCAACAGGAACAGACCCACAAGAGCCGTGTGCTGGAGCTGGAGGCCCGACTCAGAGAGGTGAGGAGGACACATTACATAAAGAGTCCCAATGCTTTTAAAAGGTAATGATAAATAACGGGAAAGCTTCTGTATCCTCACATAGAAAGGAATGAGTGTTTACTGCTCAAAGTGACCCGAAAAATAAGGATTGAATGGTTCTTCAGGAACTAACTGTTAAAACTGGAGGCTGATCCAGAACTTCTCTGAATTTCACATCCCTTTTTTTTTGTCCCACAGATCGGACTGGAACACGAGGAACAGAAGCTGGAGATTAAAAGACAGGTGTCCGAGCTGACGCTGTCGCTGCAAGAGCGCGAGTCACAAATCAGCAGCCTGCAGGCGGCACGTCACGCTCTGGAGAGCCAGCTCCAGCAGGCCAAGACCGAGCTGGAGGAGACCACTGCTGAGGCGGAGGAGGAGATCACTGTCCTGAGGGTGATTTTAAATGATCCTGTTACCTCCATCCTAAAAGTTTTGTTTTGATACAGTCACCGAGCACTGTTTATTAATTATCCTGAGTTTACAGATACTTTAATGATGATCTATAACCTGTCCTTTAACTGTAATGTGAGTGGTGGAGGTGTATGAGAGTGTAATGTAGCTCATAAGGACAGCAGGTAGGAGCAGCCGAGATAATGCAGAGCCAGTTTAACAGAGAAACCTACGACATGGCCTCTTCATCGTTCTGACCTTTAGCTGGAGGAGCCCGGAGGCTGTGTACTCATGCGCTCTCATTATGTGGTTTAATTCTGACCTGGCAGAGGAACGTTTTTACAGCGCTGTATCCAGGGGCTGTGTGATTAGTGCGATCGTAGGAAACATTTATTCAGGACGGACCAGAAACTTTTCCCAGAGTTTATTTTGGGATTTTAATTAAATTCATCTATTGTTTTTAGACTTTGTGTACTTCTTTGTGTCTTCTTTCTGAAGGCTCATCGAGATGAAATCCAGAGGAAGTTTGATGCCCTGAGGGACAGCTGTGCGGTAGGCACCTTCATTTTTCATTTTTTTATTCAAAGCCTTGTACTAACTGTTAATGGGTTTTTACCTTCCTGTTACAGAACTTGTTGTTTTTCATCTCCACTTACCTTTCTGATGCGTGTTTGTAGGTCTGCTGTACTCCATCTCTACATCCTTCATGTTTTTATTCTGTTCTTTAATGATCAGGACCCCACAGAGCTGGTATTATTTAGGTAGAAGACACCCTGATAATTAGTTTTAATTCCTCAGTTAGTGGTTTTAAAGATGGTTCTCCCCCGTTCATGAGAGGTTCCTCCACGGAACTGAAAGAGATTCGTGTCATCACTCTGTTCGTTGTTTGATTTCAGTAGTTAATCCTGTGTCTGTCCGTTTTCTTTTGCACTGTGTGTTGATCGTCTTTAATCAGTCTGATCAGGTTTTTTAAAGCTGATTTTTTTCCATCATATAAATCCCACTTGCAGTTAAATTTGAGGATTTCAGACCTTGTTGTTTTATCTGTTGTCATCACTCGCATCCGCTTGCCCTACTTTTACTGTCCGCCCACACGCAAGCTGCTTGAGCGCCTTCAACACAACTCCAAATCAGTCGGTGCCACCAGCTCTGAAAGCTGCTCGAGAGGTGCTTTTATCAGGAGACTGGACCAAGCAGCAAATCTGTGTCCCAGTAATATGTGGTCTTTACAACAATTACGATCTGAATCTACACTCCACTCAAAATTCTAGTTCTTACTTTGTGGAAACAGTTTGGGGAAGGCCCTTTTCACCCTGTTTCAGCAGTACACGTTCAGGTCTATAAGGACATTGTGGAGTGGAATTGTTGTGGTTGAACTTGGTTGGAGCTGACTGTAACAGACCTGATACAGTTAACTAGACTTGATGTGAACTTCTGCTCTCAGAGTGCTGTGTATATTTAGTTCCATGGTTCGGTAAAGATCTCCCCTGGATTTCTGGATCGTATCATACAGATAAGTCCGAGTCTGAGCTCAAACGAACCTCTGTATCTGCTGTACGGTTTTTGAATTATTAAGCAGCAGATGCCTCTTAAATCATGACTGTTAGTTTTCTTCAGCTCAGCTCTGTTCTGTTCTGTTCTGTTCTGCACATCCTCTTCTGTAAGTAGTTTTCAGAGTAACTCCGTATGAACGGTGGTGATGTGGGCAGATAAATAGGTCAGTGTGCATGTGTTTATGTGCCATTAACAGTAATATTAATAATGCGCCATGGCCTCCTACGCTCTGATCATTGGTACTTCTGCTGCTCTCCGCTCACGCCAACTCACTTGTCCGGTGTTGCAGTCCCATGGAAATTTCAGATGTTGTTTGTGAGTGAGCTTTAAGGCTGTCAGAATATCAGTGGCAAGTTAATGACTCAAAACCGTGTGAACAACAGTGAAATGTTTTAGACGTACAGTCTTCACCTGGTGCACCACCACATACTGATCATGTTGTGGATTCCTTGCTACCGGTCCTGTTCTATATAAATCGTAAATGTGGTCCTATATTTTCTCCGTTAGTTTTCACTTTGTGGTCTTATTGTGGTTCTGTTAGGATTCTCTTACGGTCCGATCACTGCCTCATATACTAGTCCTCTTGTGGTCCTGTGTACATCTTCTTGAGGTTCTATGTTGGTCTTCTGAATAGTCCTTATTGTGAAACCATATTGTTATTATAATTAAGTCCTTTTCTGGACCTGTAACTGTGCTGGACACTGCTCCATTACTGCTAGTGCAGTAATGGCTGCACTAGTAATTAAATAAACACAATCTAGTAACTAGTCAGTGCACCTTACCATGAGGCGGATGGGTTTAAATATCTTCACCACGTAAACTTTTCTCTTACAGCTCAGACATGGTGATCTAACTTCAGCGTTAATCCAGCCGTATCCCAGTTAACTGAGTAATGCTCAGGTTATTTTTATAGTGTGTCCTCCTCCCACAGACCCAGCACTCCTGCTTTTTTCCTCTTTCAAACACAAGAACTCATAAGTTCAAGCTTTATACATAAGGTTGGAAGAGCAGGGGTTAAAGGTTAGTGTTGTAACAGCATGGAACAGTCCAACTCACACCAGCTCTGTGTTCTTAGATCTGATCTAATAAGATATACTGCATATTCATATTCATGAATCAATAATTAACATCATGTGGTGGAATTCATTTACAGATGTGTCCTGATGCTGCTGCTGAGGCTCAGTGTTATGAAAGGTCTTCGGCACAGGATGCATTTTTTATTAAGTGTAACTTACTTAATAAATCTCCACAGTACTAAAGTTATAATGTCTGTATGAAGTCTGCACAGTTTCTTAAATGTAATGTTTGGTTTTGTTGGTCCAAGTTTAAAGAAGTGAGCACATCCTGTATAAGAAACGAGCTTCTGCACATTTTAAGGATGAATCCTAAACTGCTAAGTGTCAACAGTGCAGGCTGGTGGAGGTGGAGTAATGGTGTAAATTTAAAACTGACCACTCACCCCAAGCTACAGTATCTTCTACTGTCTGATCTTCTGTCTGATGTTCTGTACTCAGGTGATCACTGACCTGGAGGAGCAGTTAACTCAGCTGACACAGGAAAACGCTGAGCTAAACAGACAGAACTTCTTCCTCTCCAAACAGCTGGATGAAGCCACTGACGAGAACGAGGAGAGACTGCAGCTGGGTCAGGAGGTCGACCGCTTACGCAGGGAGGTGGCTGACCGAGAGATGCATCTGAACAATCAGAAACAGGTAAACAAACAGCCCCTGCTCACTGTGTGTGTGTGTCTGTGATACGGATTAATAAAACAAAGCCGTGATTGACAGGTCTGCAGAAAAGAGACACTGAGACACTGAAACAGATGCTACAGAACCATAAAACAAGGTGGCAGCACGTCCTTTATCTTTAATCCCACAACAAGGGATGATTTATAAACTGAGAAACAATGCAAGCTGCTTCTTGTGTTTGAGAGCATTAGGGAAACAAGATGGTAGAGGAACACATAGACTGTGTGTGTGTGTGTGCGAGAGAGAGAGAGAGAGAGAGAGAGAGAGAGTGGAGCTGTTACATGTGTGTGGGAGGCGATGCCTGTGGGTGTGCTGTCTCACTGCTGCCTGTTGTATAACACAAGCCAATGGTAATCATAGGCACTTGTGGGATGGAGGGATGTGTCATCCACACTCTTAGGAACCTTCTGCCTGATT
Source organism: Corydoras sp. C115 (assembly GCA_019802505.1). Classification (NCBI taxonomy): domain Eukaryota; kingdom Metazoa; phylum Chordata; class Actinopteri; order Siluriformes; family Callichthyidae; genus Corydoras; species Corydoras sp. C115. Next base: position 1,343,105 of record JAFMOC010000134.1, read on the forward strand.
TTATTGGACACCGCAAGGGCAGATATATATGGATCTATTTGGAGCTTTGCTTCAGATTCCTTTCTTTCTTCCTTTGTTCAAGATCTTCTCCTTATTTACTGTGGTTCTGTTACACCTGAACAAGCCTGACAGAGCTGTCCCATTGATATCACTACACACACACACACTAAATGATCAGCATCATGTCTAACCGTCTTCATTGAATCCATTTTAAACATCACGCCTTTGATACAGAATTGTTTTTGGAGTGTGTGTGGTTCTGTAGTCCTCATTCTGTCTGTATTAACACTATGGGTTAAAAACTAAATGGGGTTTTCATTCCACCTTCACCTCCACCATGTTCTGTAGTAAAGAAGTAAGATTTTATAAAAGCAGTCAGTTTTCAGTGTGTGCTTTCTGATTGTAGAGATATTCCTATTAAAATAGGAAAATCAAGTACAATAAAACTCATTATTGTTAGTCCTTATGCAAGTAGCATTATAACAGTGTCATCATATGGTACAAAATGTTTCAGATTTGATGTCACACTGTTTGTTGTGAACATGTTGCTCTGTGCACTTCCATACTAAACTTCTATAGCAGTGCACTGATGTGAGTCCCATCCCTAATTACCATCCCTAATATAGTGATGTTCCCACACGCTGACTGTATGGTGTAGTAACTGCACGACTGTGCTCTGCTAATTTCACACACGATTTAGGAAGTTAATGTGTTTTCAGAAACCACCAAAGACAAGAGTCTGTGTCTACTCTCAGTACTGTTTATCATCAGTATTATCATTCATTTGTAATAAAAAACGATGTAGCACAGCGGCTGGAACTATCGCCACAGCACCACACCTCACAGTTGGGTCTCACTCTTTGGGTGTGAAGTGTGCATGATCTTCAAATGTCTTGGATATTTAGTGTTACAGTGGTAGTGTTACAATATTACCATCTGCTTGTATGTGCTGTGTTACATTCTGCTGTTGCCACGGCTTAAAAGGAAACAGTCTAGAGCTGCAGGTGGTTCAAAAGTAGTCTTTAATGCAGAGGAAACAGGGTGTAACCAGCCACTGCTGTGCTGCCACCACCAAATGAACATAACATTAACACTGTTCAAACACTAAACCCAGGGAAGGAAGGGCTTTTAAACATGTAAGGGATGGTCATGTGACAAGACACAGCTGCACCAGATTTCACTAATGACAAATAACAGGACCCAATAGGGGGCGCTGATGTACTGTCTGGTAGTGTAGCAATACCACCAGCAAACAATAAAGATGACATACTGCTTTAATATTCATTCATTCATTATCTTCCGCTTTTATCCTATATTGGGGTCGCGGGGGGGTTCCCCATGCCCATCCAGGGGAGAACGTTTCAGGCGCTGGGCGCCAATCCATTGCTGGGCACACACTCACTCATACAAACACACTCTATATGGGGCAATTTGGAGAAATCAATTGACTTCATCCATGTTTTTGGACTGTGGAAGGAAACCGGAGAACCCGGAGGAAACCCAAGCGGACACGGGGAGAACATGGAAACTCCACCCAGATGGGGATTCGAACCGGAAATCCCTAGTGCTGAGAGGAGAACATGCTAAACCACTAAGCCACCGTGTCGCCATTTGCTTTAATATTAAAATACTAAATACTAAAATACTATTATACTATACTGAATCTTTACATGGAAGAACTTTATAATAGAATGGTTCAGCTATTAATTAGTGTTAATGATGTCTAAATCTTGCCCAGCGATGGATTGCCCCCCTGTCCTGGGTGTATCTGCCCAGCGCCCGAAACGTTCTCCCCTGGATGGGCATGGGGAACCCCCCCTCGCGACCCTAATAGAGGATAAAGCGGAAGATAATGAATGAATGAATGGATGTCTAAATCTACGTCAACAACAATCATCATTTCAAAATCAAATCTGTTAATTAAATTAAATCCGTCTTTACATAATAAATCATTTTAAATGGATGGTTGCATCATCTCTGGACAGATGGCTGCACCTTGTAATGCATATAGATTCATGCATCATGCATAATCAATTTGTGTTTATAGAACATCGAGACTCTGAAGACCACATGTACCATGCTGGAGGAGCAGGTGCTGGAGCTGGAGACACTAAACGACGAGCTGCTGGAGAAAGAGAGGCAGTGGGAGAGCTGGAGGACGGCGTTGGAGGACGAGAAGAACCAGGCTGAGCGCAGGGCTCGAGAAATCCAGAGACAGCTGGATAACGAGAAACAGAACAGGTTCAGAGTGATTTCTGTATGTACATAAGTTCAGGAAACATACTGAACAAGAGTTCTAAAGCCTTCTCAGGTGTCCAGGTATCTCCAGAGCTAAAAACCTCCACACGTCATGAACAAATCAGACCCTTAGAGCAGGTCCTCCAGACTCCTGAGGCTCACATGACCTCAGCTGTCAGGATAGAACAAAAGTTTTAAACCACCAAATCTAACAGGAACATCAGCGCCTCATGGTGGGACTAAAGTCGTTTATTTTAAGAAGCTTCAGGTTTAGGTTTAGATGATGCCCGCTCATTGATGGACTGTGTGTCAAACAGATTCAAAGTTAATTTATCTCATCAGGAGTCTGTTGGGTTGTTTCCAGGCTGCGTGCTGACCAGCGCAGCTCCGAGTCTCGACAGGCTGTGGACCTCGCAGTGAAGGAACACAAGGCAGAGATCCTGGTTCTACAGCAAGCTTTAAAGGACCAGAAACTGAAGTCGGAGAGCCTCTCAGACACGGTGAGGTTTACTGCTCCCATCCTCTGACGTTGATGTCTCAGGGTTTCACACGTGTTGAAGTGAATGTGTTATTTGTGTACTTTTGGATTCTCAGTGTTTCCCGTTTTATTCCCCAAGCTGATGCTGTGTGATTCAGGGTCTGAATCGCTTTAATGAGGGTAATATTTAAATGAAAATAGTGTGTTTAAGTCTTCACAATCAGCGCTGTGTGTAACAGATGCTGACTGTTTACTGTTTGGTCTCAGTATAAAGTGTTAGATGATAATGAGTCAGTAATTCACTTCACACCACCGGCTTCATTCCTGGAACAGGTGGCTGATTTCTACTAAAGCTAAAATAATGCTTGGTCTCAGTTGCTTTATTTTCAGTAGTATATTAAATCTCTATTCCGTTTATTTGGTCCTTGTGTGTGATTCTTAGGTACAGTGCACTGTGCTGTACAGGTGTGTGTGTGTGAGAGCTATAAGTAATGATTGGTTACTTTAATAAATGTATGAACTGTTCTCCAAATGGAGAATTGATTTCTTCCTCCATGGTGCTGCTTTCAGCTGAGTGATCTGGAGAAGAAGCACTCCATGCTGGAGATGAACGCTCGCAGCCTTCAGCAGAAACTGGAGACTGAACGGGAGCTGAAGCAGAGGCTGGTGGATGAGGTGTTTAAATACCATTAGAATTATTCAAAATTTTAAAGATCTGTAGATTCTCTACTGCATCAGTCCCTTTAACATCCATGATGGATAATCAAGATACCAGCAGAACCTGAACCATGGCATGTGGAACCACAACCACGACCACACCACCAGATCATGATGTACACTACTTTATTTTATGGTGTGTTATGTGTTATTATATTTGTGTGTGTGTGTGTGTGTGTGTGTGTGTGTAGCAAGCGAAGCTGCAGCAGCAGTTAGACATGCAGAAGAGTCATATCTACAGACTGACGCAGGGTCTGCAGGACGCACTGGACCAAACAGACCTCCTAAAGACTGAGAGGACCGATCTGGAGTACCAACTGGAAAACATTCAGGTACTAAACTGTTCAGCAATAAGAACGTTCTGCGTTCTCAGAGATCCGTCTGTGAATCCCACTCTGATGTGCAGGCAGCATACTCCCATGAAAAGGTGAAGATGGAGGGCACCATCACCCAGCAGACCAAGCTGATAGACTTCCTGCAGGCCAAGGTAGACCATCCCTCTAAGAAGAAAAAGGTCAGAGTCTGCTGGGCATTCGTCTCATTTCCCCCAGTCAAATAACTGCTTGCTTTACCAACGGCTTCACCCTGAAGCTCCCCAAACCACTGTGTATAAGCAAGTACAGTCCAGTGTTGCATGCCCATGGTGCCATGACAGGTTACAGTGACAGAAACAAGTATTCAAATAAGTTCACCTGAAACACACACTGGGTTATTTTATTCATATCTATAAGGATGCTTTTTACTTTATAGTTTTACGATAGACAAACAAAACTGAAACACAAAGCTTCAGATCCCTTTAAACACCCTAAAGATCAAACCACAGAACAAAAGGTTTTACAGAACAAAACGGTGTGGTTGAGGGGTGTTACGTGATTATAGGCCCCGCAGCAAGAACGTTCTGGGTTTGGTTCACAAGCAAAATGAATCAGGAGCTTTTGTATGTTCTCTCAATATCTATGTGGGCTTTCTTTTACAGTCCATAAGATTAAGTAAGTGAATGAAGAATACTGTGTGTGTCTGTGTGTCTGTCCTGCAGCAGACTGGAAACCTGTTCAGTTTCCCCAACATTCTGTCCACTGAATGCTGGGATAGGCTCCATAAAACAATGGAATACTTTCATCCATATATTGTATAAAAACCTAAGAATCTTGTGTAGTGTGTACTTTTTAGATACTTGCTTCCAGACTCCTTTAAACCTGACATGTTTTGAATTGTTCCCATCTTCGTATTAAACTCAGTTTAATGATGTCAGCGACATTGTGTGTGTGTGTGTGTGTGTGTGTGTGTGTCTATGTAGGAGGTTCGTGAACAGGACCGTCATCGGTGTTAGAATACTTGTTTCCTTTCACTGTAATGCATAATTTGTGCACTATGACGAGTTGCATGTAAAGCCCCTGCCCAGGCGTCAGAACTAAAAAAAACCCTGTGAGAGCTGATAGAAATGATCTTGAACATTTAGGACTGAGGTTTGGCTTCTGATTAATTGTAGCACCTGTTGCTGGCTGATTGGGCCTGGGCGGGTCACTCTGCCTCTAATTTGTGTACAGGGCATCTTTGGGGGCAGGCGTCGCGAGGACCTGCTTGCAGCGTTGGCAGCCCAGAATCAGGCTCAGGTCCCCTCTGTGCCCATGGTGACTCCCGTGCCCCTGCAGTACAGTGACATGAAGGTGGCGCTGGATAAGGAGCGTGCCCGCTGCTCTGAGCTGGAGGAGGCTCTGCAGAAAACACGCATGGAGCTCCGAGAAGGTGAGGGATGAGCTCAGGACGTGATCTGAAAATATAACAAAATCTTGATAAACAGTTTTCTCACCGTCACCTTCATCCTCTCTGTAAGCAGTTCAGTTTAATAAGGCTCTGGAGCACACGGGCACCCCTGCCACCCCGGGTTTGGCTCGGCAGCAGCTCATGATGTCCACCAAGTCCACCAAATCACCTGAGCACCAGCCTAACCCGCCTAGCATGGCAGCGTCTAACCCCGGGCGCAGGAAGGACCCCGGGAACCCCGAGGGTGTGCACACGCACTTTTACCTGAAAGAAATTAAATACAGCAATTACATTAGTCTTTCAATTGAACAGATGCTTTTATTTACCAAGGTGGCATTTCGTTACTTTAATAAGAAAAGAGAATCGTTACTAACATTAAATCACTCTCTTCATACTGCACGTTTTATTTACAGCAGCTTCGTTGTGATCAACATGATGGACGATGTGTGCGCTGTCCTGTACATACTGTATCTGATTTATAATCCAGAGCCACCCTGCTAAATAAAAGCTTTTATCTCTGAGGGATCTAACGAACATTACTGGAAAGTAAAGAAATGTCAGTGACTGCTTCATGTTGTCAAGAAAACACAATCCAAACTGGCCATTCTTACCTACTTTATTTTTTCATTGTCCTGCAGAAATAAGAAGAGCTACCTCTGAGAGTAAGTTGAACACATGAGGTTTAAGCACGACGTTTATTTCTTTTGCTTTTAATATTTTTTTTGCAGATAAGCTCACTGTCCACATTTGTCTACAGTATATATTATAATCTCTTCTCTCATGGTGTAATGATGGAGTCTCTGGATGTTGGGGACCGTGAGCTCATCTCTAAAGCAGCTGTGATCCATTCCATACGTGACCTTCCTCTCACCGTCATCTCATTTGCTTGGAACCATGTGATTCAGCTCAGATGTTGAAGCATGTTACACCATACTAGCTAATAGCCTGTGCCTTAGAGGGTTACCGCGCTGATATGTTGCTCAGGGTGTTGCTTCACGCTGCGTTGGTTGCTTTAATGAACTGCCTGATGCAGGGTGATGGACGGGTCACTAAACGAGGCTGTGTCCGCTGTTTAGAGTATGTTCGGCGTGTGAAGGAGAGGCTACACCACAGTACTCACGGCTCCCACAACACCCCCCACAGATTCACCCAGGGGTTGAACATGAGGGCGGCCAAGTGCACCGTGTGTCTGGACACCGTCCATTTCGCCCGTCAGGCCGCGACCTGTATCGGTAAGAAGAGTGCTACCCTAAACTGGTCTGTGCTAAAAAGGCTTCTGACTTCAGTGTCGTTACTTCACCTACCTGCTGACTTTCGGTTTAGAATGCCACGCATTGTGCCACCCAAAATGCTCCCCATACCTCCCGGCCACCTGCGGCGTGCCCACCGAGTACGCCCTGCACCTGTCTGAGGCGCTGTGCAGAGAGAAGAGCAGCAACTCCAGCCTGCAGCTCAAAGACTCCAGTGGAAACATACGCCTGGAGGGCTGGATGAAGCAGCCCAGGTCAGAACATCATCAGATTTGTTCTTTTCCAGGTTTTGTTGATGTTAAAGCTGTTTGCTTCCTGATTGTAGGAACGGGAAACGTGGACAGGGCTGGGAGAGGAGGTACATGCTGCTGGATGGAAACAAAATCCTAACCTACGAGACGGAACCCAGAGAAGGTGTTTATTTAGACTGTTCTTTATTAATCTAATCGTTCTCTGTGAATAATCACATCTGCAGGGTTATGATGCTGTGACCAAAGTGATGATGATGATGATGATGAACAGTATCCAGAATCTCAATGTTTAATCATAAACACAAAATTGCTTATACCATAACATTTAAAATCTTCAGTTTAATTCACCGCGTCAGAACAACAAGCACGAGCCATGGAGTTTGAACAACTGTGTGCTTCCAAATTTATGTGAACAACAGAGGCACACCAACGTTAAAGATCACCACCATTAACGGACACACGGTGAATTTTTTTCATTATGGTTCTTGCTTACAGAGTCTGTGAAGCCGGTGGATGAGTTTGAGCTGTGTGTATCTGATGGTGAGGTGATCGTTCACAGTTCTGTGGGCGGTTCAGAGCTCATCAATACCACAAAGTCTGGTACGAAGAAAATAAGAGCAGAAATCAATGAGCCTAATAACTCCCTATATATATATAAATAAAATTATATAAGAGTGAGAGAGATAAATAAGGTAAAATGGTGATGTAACGCTAAGCTTTGGTTGTTCAGATGTGCCGTTCGTGTTGAAGATCGAGTCCATTCCTTACACGTCCTGTTGGCCAGCGCAGACTCTGTATCTAATGAGCTCGGGTTTCTCAGAGAAGCAGCGCTGGGTGGCCGTGCTGGAGGCCATCGTGGCGAGTGCACGTGGTGCCCGCGAAAAAGCCGAGGCAGACGCTGTGAGTTTCACAAACAATAAACTATACACACACACACACACACACTAGTCTTTAATTATATAATATTATAATTACATTGTTTATAATATATAATGTTTGACAAAAATTAATAGGTAAAATAGTTTTTATACTATTGTATAATATAATATATTAAAATAAAGAAATGCTGAATATTAAATAGTTTTTTCAATGTAAAAACAATTTTGTTTATAAGTTGGTATGACAGACTAAAATAGTTTATATTAAAATAGTAGGCAGAAAATTATTGCTAATATTTAATCAGAGACCCGAGAAATGATTACATCACTTGTTGTTCTTTATTATTATTATTATTATTATTATTATTTTTTTTTTTTTTTTTAAGTACAGAATTCAAACCTGTTCAAATGGAACTGTCCTCTTTGTTTTATAAATGTAGAAATTATTGGGAAATTCCTTGCTGAAGCTGGAGGGAGATGACCGGCTGGATATTAACTGCACTCTGCCCCTCACTGACCAGGTAACAACCACGACGATGAGAGGTGTTCATGTGATGTCCACATACTTTTCATCCCCTGTGAGTCAGTGGTTAACATGTCCTTGCCGTGTGTTCAGATCGTCCTGGTGGGTTCAGAGGAAGGTCTGTATGCATTAAACGTCATTAAGAACTCACTGACCCACATCCCCGGTTTGGGCTCAGTCTTTCAAATCTACATCATCAAAGAGCTGGACAAGCTGCTGATGATAGTGGGTGAGTGAGTCTCAGGATCTAGATTATCAGGATTACAGAGTTTAGATTATCATGATGTTCGTCTGTCCCCGTTCCGTTCGGTTTAACTTGTGTGGAAGTCCTGATGGTTCCAGCGGTTGCAGGTCGTATACTGACCGTGTTTGTTCTGTTAGGGGATGAGCGAGCGCTGTGCCTCGTGGAAATCAAGAAGGTTAAGCAGTCCCTGTCTCAGTCTCATCTCCCGACGTTACCTGAACTAGTGCCGTACATCTTTGAGACGGTGAAGGGCTGCCACCTGTTTGCTGCAGGGAAGGTACCGCGTCACACAGCGCCCTCCCACTGTTCAGAACACTACATTACAACCTGTCCAACATCATGGTCTCTGTTCAGATCGAGAACGGTTCCTGTATCTGTGCCGCGATGCCCAACAAAGTGACCATCCTGCGCTACAACGACAACCTCAGCAAGTTCTGCATTCGCAAGGTGAGACCACGCAGAACACGTTTGGTCTGAGTGACGGGGCAGAAGTACCGCATCGAGCTCTCATGATTCACTACCTCACACGGTGCACGCCGCACTCTGAGTGCTGTTGAGGTCGAGCGGTGGTGGTGGTTAACTGAAGGGTGCTGGAATATTTTAGTGTTCTAAATCTGAATGTTATGTAGAGAACATACACACACACACACACACACATATATATATATATATATATATATACTTAGAGCAGTAAGTAATGATTTTGTGTCCTCCATTAGCACACGCCCCCATCTGTCTGTATCATTATTTTGAATCCTTCCTCTGTCTTTATCTGGATCTGTCTCCCTCTATCACTTCTGTTCCTCTCTCCTGCCCTGTGTCTCTCTCTCTCTCTCTCTCTCTCTCTCTCAGGAGATTGAAACTCTGGAACCCTGTAGCTGTATCCACTTCACCAGTTACAGCATCATCATCGGTACCAATAAGTTCTATGAGATTGAGATGAAGCAGTACGTTCTGGAGGGTGAGCGGCTCTGCGGAACACGTTTTTAACCCTGTCCCTTTTACATTAAAGACCCTCAGATGATGTAGAGACTTTTTTCCTGATGTTTTGCAGAGTTCTTGGACAAAAACGATGTGTCCCTGGGTTCGGCCATGTTCACCGCGTCCTCCTACAGCTTCCCCATCGCCCTCGTGCAGATCTCCTGTCTCGCTCAGAAAGAGGAGTACCTGCTGTGTTTCCATGGTCAGAAACAAAGCTGTCCACCATGTCACACACGTGCACACAACACATAAAACTACAGACGGCAACATGTTCAAGATATCTATAAAACTGAACAAATAATGTCAATAAAATAAGTGTCTCGTAAGCGTTTGTGAATTAGACGAAGTGTTTGTGCTACCGCAGAGTTTGGCGTGTTTGTCGATGCTTACGGACGCAGGAGCCGCTCAGACGAGTTGCGGTGGAGTCGCCTCCCTCTGACGTTCGGTGCGCTCCTGTGCTGAATTCAATATTTCATGGTGCTAAATGATTCCTGATGTTTGAAGTTTCGTTTCTCTGTTCCAGCCTTCAGAGAGCCGTATCTGTTTGTGACCTACTTCAACTCGCTGGACGTTATCGAGCTTCAGAGTCACGCTGCCCTCGGGTACGATGTGAACACACACTCGGGTTTATCCACCTGTTGAGAGTGGACTGGTCCATCACTATAAGTCCTGCAGTGTGGGAAAGAGGTTTTAAAGGGTTATTTTGTTAAACAGCAGTATGTATGTTTGTGTTCAGCCCCCCCACTCTCGTTCACCTGGACGTTCCTAATCCACGATACCTGGGTCCGGCCATCTCGTCCGGCGCCATATACTTGGCCTCGTCCTACCAGAACAAGCTGAGGGTGATCTGCTGTAAGGGCCACGTGGTACGAGAAGCTGGAGAACTGCAGAGAACCGGGTCCAGCAGAAGGTACGAACCTAACAGGTCAGATCAAACGGAAAGCAATCATTCACATGATCAACACTCTATAATTACATAAACCAAAACTTACAGATTCAGTAAAACACACACTCACACACTCTCACAGCTTGTTAACCTTATTCCTCCACAGTAGTCCAAATAAACGGGGCCCACCAACGTACAACGAGCACATTTCAAAGCGCCTGGCTTCAAGCCCATCGTCCCAGGAGAGCGTCCTGCACCGGGAGCCGAGCACACCCCACCGCTACCGCGAGGGCCGCACCGAGTTTCGCAGGGACAAGTCTCCGGCCCGCCCGCTGGACCGGGAGAAATCGCCAGGCCGCGGTGTGATCGACACGCGTCGAGAGAGGTCACCGGGCCGACCCCTGGACGAGCGCGAGAGGGAACGCGAGCGCACCCGCCTGCACTCCAGCTCGGTCCGCACTCAGCTCACTCCTGTTAACAAGGTGAGGCACGCTCGGCACGCTCAGGAGCTGGAACACTCCACTTCTGACTTTCAGCTTCGTTTCAGAAACAAATCCAAATCAATTCAGCGTTGAATTCACATGTAAAAGCACCATCTGCAGGGAGCTGACTGACCGGTGCATGATGATCAGATCTCAGTGTGGACATGTTCAGCCCTGTGTCTGTAGAGCTTCCTCCAGGCGGTGTGGTGGCTTCAGCTTTAAAACAGACAGAACGTTTTATTTAACATTAACAGACCTGATTCTAACCTCTGACCTCTGTCCCGGTGCTGCTGTAGGTGTGGGATCAGTCATCAGTGTGACCAGCTTCACAGAGCGCCGGAGTTTACACGCCTCCTGTCCGATCTTCACGCGGATGGATACGCCGTTTCACCGCAGCTGCTCCGTATCCCGGCGTGAGCAGAGCATCATGGTTTTGTATTTAGCTGTTAAGCAACTTCAGGCGTTTTGCTCACATGGCTTCAGACGAGGGTCCCTGAGAAGAGCCAGACTGTAGATATCTGATTAGAACAACCCTTAAATCTTTAAACTAATAACCGCAGCACAGCCCTCCTGTAAATACACCAGCGCCAGATTTTATAGGTTTAAACGGAGCGAGAGCCGAACGACAAAGTCAGGTCTATTTTTTATGAAACATGTTTGTACAGAGTGAGATTTCTTACAGAGAAGCGCTTCATTTCCGTGACAATCGAGCCGTCTGCGTTTCTGACGAGCCGCTGACAGACGTGAGCATGTGCTGATTATACTGCGCTTCACCTCCTCATGTTCCCTCTCTCATTCTGGAGGCAGGATTAAAGTTCTAATAGAGATCTAATGGATGAATTTAAAAGTAGGACCTTCATTAATTAAGGAACCGTTGAAGGCGAGGCGTCCTCTCAACTCCATCGCAGCCTGATTTCAGTTTCAGTGTCGTGAACAGAACCCACAGCTGGAGCAGGTCTCTACATCATTCTGTCATACACTATTTATAATAACAGTGTTGGGTCCACCAACTTTAAAAGGTGGCTCCTGTTTTATTTAAGGATGCGGCGGAGTCACATTTATTCCTTATCACAAACTTCTAACGGCTACTGTCACAAAGGACGTTACACAGAGTCTAATGATCACACAAAGGCGACAGTGGAGAGGAAAAACCCTTTAGAACATGTACGGAAACCATCAAAGGAACCAGGCTCAAACGTGGAACCCCGTTCTCCTCAGATCAGCAGCGGGCTGCAAGGTAAACAACATCCCTGTAGAGCAGAACCGACACTGAAGGAGCAAATGTCTGTAGACACCTTTAAATCTGAGACAACTGCCTCTGAACAGAGTGACATCCTGATGATGCTTCACAGATCTGTGAGTTGTTGAGTCTAAAGGAAGTGAGAGAGTTGAACGATGTGGTGTGTGTGATGTGTGATGTCATCATAAGTGGGAGGAGCTGAAGTTTGCTGCCTCCCTGATACATTACACAAAGATCATGAGGTGTCTACATACATCTGATTTCAGTGTGAAGAGTGCAGAGTGTAACCTAAAGATGTAAATATATTGTGTGTAGGTTTAAACGTGACACTGAGCTTCAGCTGAGAAACAACAAACCAGGAGAACATGCTACACCTAGAGTCCAGGTAATACCTTTATATTTAGTAGGGTGAGTGAGGTGGGGGGGGGGGGGTTGGCATCGCCCCATCGGTCCAAAAATAGTACTTAAATAATAATAAGAAACATTAACAGGAGATTTGAAAGTTTCTTAATTATATTTTTCTAAAACGTTCTAAACACAAAGCAATACCAAAATATATAAGTATAAAAACTAATGATTGGTAATAAACACATGCTGCTGATATTGACATCACACACACGTTTCATCACGACGATGCGTATGGATATATTGCTCAGCTCTATAATGGAACACTTGTGTGTCGCGGCGCACGTGTACATACGTAACGATGAGCGCTGATCCTGCTGATGCTGTAGGAATCCTCCTGCCTCTGTGTGATTATTCCATGGCGTTATGTTGTGTTAAACTTTACTTCAGAGACTGTAGTGTAGCTTCGTGTCCTTGTGCTGCTGCAGTGGATGTAAAGCCTTTTATTGATCCAGTATACACGGATTCTGCTTTTGTTGACACACCGGAGGTCCCCTGGGCTCCTCTGCTGCTTTACAGTTCAGACGTCCTGTTACACGGTTGGTGCAAAGCACACGGCCGTCAGGGTCTGTGTACGACCCACTACAGTTTACTCACCCCAAACGCGACGCTCAGATATTTATTTTATTTATTCTCATGATTTTTCAGAGTATTAACAGACGTTTACGCATGACTCTTTATTTCTGGGATGTTCCGTCATGATTCCTCTAACAGATATGAATTATTAAACACCTGGGTGTTTTTTTAACATTAAACATTATAACAGAAACTCGTTCTGGTTTCGATCAATAAAAAAAAATAAAAATCAATCAGGTTTCATCTCCAGATTTATTTCCTCATAAGATTCGGACAGCGTCAGAGTCATTAAGCAAAAAAATAAACATTGGAATTGACTCTTCTTGAAGTTTTTTTTTTTGTTTTCACATTCACGGATCGTTCAGGGGGTCGCTCCACGCCGCCGCTCTGTCCCGTCAGTCTGCTGTTACTTTGCACTGATGACATTAATATTTCCAAAAATAGATCAGATTGTACGTCCTGTTGATTATCACGCGGAATCGTGAGAAAGAAACTATTCAGTAATAAATAGAGAAGCTGGTTGCTGATAAACGTCCTGCTACATCACCCCACTTATTTTGGTGAGTGCTAAAAAAGTAAAAAACAAACCAAAAAAAAAGAAAAGAAAAGAAAAAAGAAAAAGGCTACAACTTGGAAGTCGCTTTAGTTAATTCTATACAATTCCACTTATATATCTCATTCTAATATATTATTTTATTTGCAGTATGTTACAAAATGTTAGTTAAGTGACAAAAAGTGCGCTCACCTGTTTCATAACGTAAAGATACTTAAACATGTCCAGCCATAAAAGGGGGCGGGGTTAAGCTGGGCTCTGCATTTACATAATGCTTTTTTGAAAAAGAACAATTTTCCAGTTAGATTCTTAAGAGCTGCAGCGGAACACCGGGGCGTGTCCTGAAGGAGGGCGGGACAGACCCGGTGCTGAGGAACGGTTCTACACAGCAGTGCTAAAAGCAAAGTGCCCGACCCGACAGGCGGTCCGGCAAGTCCAATAACGGCGTGACTGTCGTCCTAAATGATGTGCGTTTCAGCTTCCTAACTCGGCGCTCAGAGATTCCCTTCAGGATGAACGAGGAGAACCAAAGGGACGGCGCAAGAGCAGGAGGGCGCTGCGTCAGTTAGAGCTGGCGGCGATGGGCTTGTCGTAGTCCAGCTCGGCCGCGGGTGGCCGCAGGTTGCCGTAACATGCCTTGCAGACGCGACTCGGCTCGAACAGCTGCTGGCTCGGCACCGGGATCTTCTGATCGCAGCAGTTGGCGCAGAACACGTTCCCACAGTTCCTGCACAGGGCAGAGAGTCAGAGAGAAGAGAACATCAGCTGGAGATCTACTGACGACCTGCAGATCTGTAAAACAACCGGGTTAAAGAGTCTGCTCATGCAAATCCACAAGGGGACGGGGACGGGGACGGGGTGGGGGGGGTTCCACAGGGTGCAGAACTCAAACAAGCCGAACTGAATCCGGGACTCATGCGTTTCTTCTGCACCACACACCATGCGCCTCCTCCTGCACCTCTCTCAGAGCTGATCATCAGAAACAACCCCCTGAATCAGGTTCTAATAAAACAGCTGATTCAGACCAGCGATGAAGTGATTAATCCATTCATCAATAAAACTCAAAACCTGATCCGTGTTTAAAGTCCAGAACGTTGTTCTCAAATAACTCACTTAAAATAAAAAAGATTAATTATTTTAATTTGACAGAAACCAGAACATTTTCAAAGGGACTTTAATCTTTTAAAATCGAATCAAACTGATTCAGTTATTGACATAGTGTAAGTGACTCATTGATACGACTCTGAATCACAGCATCAATACTCTGCACTGTTACAGGTTCGATTCTACAGAACATCAAAGACGAGTCGCAATTAAGGACATTCTGGAAATGTGATGCTAAAGTTCAGGTATCGTTACATTTTTTAAAAGTGTGTGTGAAGTTGGACACTGATGTTGGGTCAGAGGACCTGGCTGCGTCAGGTTTGGTTCATCCCAAACGTTCTGAGATCAGGAGCCAGCCATGCCTTTATGGACTGTCTTTATGCAAACAGTTTGGGGAAGGCCCAAAGTATGCACACAGTTTAAAGTATACAGTTTTTCTGAATGCAGGTGCTGCATTTTGTGCAGCTCTGCTGATGAGATGAGCGTTTCCCCCAAAAACTAACATCACTATTAAATGAACAGAAGACACTGCAGGAGGGTCTCTGCAAAAGACAAGGTCACGGCTGTGAGTGAGGCTTCAATCCAAAGCAGCGCAAGATCAATGAGGGTAAAGGTGTGGTTAGAGAGAGAGAGAGAGAGAAAGAGAGAGAGAGACAGAGAGAGACAGACAGAGACAGAGAGTGTGTGTTTCCTCACCAGGACGGCTCTACACACTCCTTGCCACTATGATGGAAAGAGAGGAAACATAAGGATTTGACTTTAAAAGTCATTTCAATCCAAACTTCAGCTCGACCTTCATCATTCAGCTCCGAGTTCACAGAATGAAACCCTGAAACCCTGTTCCTTCACTCGTTACCACGGTAACACAGATCAGTTCAGTGTGTGAGATGCTCAGCTGCTCTACCTGCAGTGATGTTTCCTCGTGACCAACCAGAATCCTCGCTCACAGCCATAACAGTGCGCAGCCAGGTGATCGGGGTACCAGCGGGTCACCTGTAGCATCACGCATCACACACACACACACACACACACACACACACACACACCTCAATGTGAAGCTCAAATGAAGTAAAGCCATGTCTCCGGCTTTAAGTTAGATGTTCTGTCGTTCTAGAGCAGAGCAGAGAAACGGCGGTGGTTTTAATGACAGAATGAAGAGAACCTCCTCCTGTGTTTCTAAATGTGCAGAATCTAAAGAACCTCAGAATTGAGGTTCTAAAGTTAATAAGAATCTTCAGGCTTTGGGTTTTGTTCTCTTTAATTTTGGAGGGTGTGTTAATCAGGACCTGTACCTCCGTGTCATGCTTGTCCACCTGCTCCCAGCTGGCTTCAGAAAAGAGCTCCGTGCTGCAGCGCGACAGACAGTTCGGGTCCAAGTTCAGCTCCGAGTCTGAGATTGAGGTCTGATGAAAGAACCACGCAGTGTCCTTATACTTCTGCTCTCACACTGAATGATTACATAAATCTCTGATGATGCTGCGCTATAAATAACCTGAACCCAAACGGCACCGCCAGCGCCGCTCTCACTCACCACGTCATCACTCAGGTCTCCATTAAAACAGCGCTGCCCGCCCGCCGCGTGGTGGTTCTGCAGGCGGCTCCAAAGTTCCTGCACCTGCCTCTTCAGAGCCTCCACCTCCAGCTGGTGCCCCACCTCGATCTGACGCAGCCGCTGCTGCACGGCGTCCAGGTGCAGGGTCAGCCCGTCGTCGTCCAGGTGGCTGCGGCTGGGGTGCGCACAGCGCTGCATGGAGCAGGCGCAGCTGGCCACCGAGATCTGACGGCTCAGCAGAGCCCCCTGAGGGGTGGAGGGCTCAGGGGTGGAGGACTCGCCGTTGCACACCGCCGGGTGGAGGGGGTCCGGAGGAGAGGACGAGGCGCTCGGGGAAGGAGGCCTGGCGACCCCGTTTAACGTTCTGGGAGCGGACTGGGACTCGGGGTTCGACTCGGAAACGAGTCTGAGGCACGGCGGTTCGGTTTTGGACTGCGCAGGCAGCGGGGTCTCCGTTCGGGCCCCCAAATCTTCAGTGAGGGTTTCGGTGGAGCTTTCCAGAAGAGAGGGCTGTTTCTCAGAAGCTTCTGGAGCAGGTTTGAGGGAACCATTCATCTCCTCAATAAATCCATTATCCATCATAGTTCTCAAAGTGGGGGTGGGGCAGTGAGGGGGGCCGAAAGTGCACCGAGTCTCCTCTGAAGAGCGGTCGTCCAAATCTGTAGCTCCTCGATCACCGGACTCCAGGAGCTCGGGTGCAGGAGAACCCCGCCACTCGTTCAGCGCCGGATGAAGCCCGTTAACTCTGGGTTCTTTTTCATCTCCCTGCACACTCACACCTGCCGTCTCTTGCACCTCAGCGCCCCCTGGAGTACCTGTGATGTCATCACTTTCTGGTTTAGCATCTTTCAGACTGTCGGCTGCGGCCTCCTGGAGAACGTTTTCCATCTGTCCTTCAGCCACACCCACCGAGAACTCGGCTTCCACCGGCTGCAGACAGGTGGCGTCCTGAACGCGTTCTCCTCCCTGCGCCGCCGATCCGTTAAGCAGCACCCCGTTGGGTCGGCGCTCTGGATCCAGTGGCAGAGCAGAATCCGGTGGCGCTCCTATAGTGAGCTCCAGAGAGCGCCGGTGCTCCTGCCACTTCTCATTTAAACTGGGGTCGCTGGAGCGTCTGTTCGGGGGGTGAGGGTTCCCCAGCTCACAGGCCGTGGGCAGGTTATCAAACGAGCGGGTCTTCGGCCGCCTGCAAGAAAAATACATCCAGAAATAATGAATCAGAACGTCACCCTACAGAACGCCACCCTACAGAACGCCATCCAACAGAACGTCACCCTACAGAATGTCACCCTAAAGAATGGCACCCTAAAGAACATCACCCTAAAAAACGCCACCCTACAGAACATCACCCTAAAAAACGCCACCCTACAGAACGTCACCCTACAGAACGTCACCCTACAGAATGTCAGACACAGTACATTTAATGTTGTTACTATGGTGATGGTAGATGATTTATTACAGGTGATATTCAGGATGATGATGGGCGGCACGGTGGCTTAGTGTTTAGCATGTTCTCCTCTCAGCACTAGGGATTCCCGGTTCGAATCCCCATCTGGGTGGAGTTTCCATGTTCTCCCCGTGTCCGCGTGGGTTTCCTCCGGGTTCTCCGGTTTCCTCCCACAGTCCAAGAACATGGATCAAGTCAATTGAATTCTCCAAATTGCCCCATATAGAGTGTGTGTGTGTGTGTGTGTGTGAGTGAGTGTGTGCCCAGCGATAGATTGGCCCCCTGTCCTGGGTGTATCTGCCCAGCGCCCGAAATGTTCTCCCCTACATGGGCATGGGGAACCCCCCCCCACGACCCTAATATAGGATAAAGTGGGAGATGATGGATGGATGGATGGATTCAGGGTGGAAGCCAAGGCCTTTCATATGGTTGTATTTAAATGGTTGCTAAGGTGTTTCAGGTAGATGCTGGTGTGTGTGTGTGTGTGTGTGTGTGTGTACAGGTGATCGGTAATGTATCATTAAGTTAAGGCCATTTATTTCAGTAATTTCAGTGTAGAGACAGATGATTGGCTCCACACTCACCTGCCCAGCAGCTGGTCCTCGTGCCCGGCGATCGATGGAGGGTAGGGAGCGCAGGAGTCATCGGCGGGGGTCGTGGGGGAGAAGCTGGGCAGGTAGACAGCGGTCCACAGCATCAGGTTCCGCACGTGGCACACTGGGTGCAAAACCTGAGAACAACGGAACGCATCGGTTTGTTAGCTTCTCAAAAGTCTGGAGCCAGTGGAGTGATAAAGCCGAGCAGATCTGATGAAGAACGTTAGAACATCGGGACGTACGGTTTCCGAATGAGACGAGTACAGCATGTTCTTGAAGGCGCGGTTGGCCGGACGCAGCAGAGACCAGACGGAGCAGGTCCGCTCCTGAACGTGCTGGTCCTCCCTCTCCTTACCGCTGTTACACAAGAAAGTGCCGAATAGACAGGAGTACGTGTGTTGAACCAACTTCACCTGAACACACACACACACACACACACACACACACACAGCAGATTAGACCCAAAAATACCCAAAGGTACTGAACTATCTGATCCTTTCATCTGAGGTCTGTCCATCACTGTGGTCAGTTATAGAAGCTGGACGTATTTAAACTTCTTCAGTGTTTGTAGTGAGTGGAGATCAGAACCCCCCCCCCCACTGTAAACATCTGAACAGTGTAATAATGAGTATGATCTCACTTCAAAGTCCAGACACTTTATAAATAGAATCATTTGGTTCACATAATTCATATGCTTCTTACCAAAAAGGCCTCATTAAACTCAAAGGAACAGGGGAACTGCCTCTGTAGCTGATGCACGCAGTCCAGCCACTGCAGGAACACCGGGCAGCGCTCGTTCAGGTCCTCGGCGTTCTCGCCGTGACCGCAGCGCTCGGCGAACTTGTGACCGAAGTCCAGCCACTCGGTCTCCACCAGAACCTGAAAGCCCTGAGCGGCAGAGACGCCATTTAAAGTTCTGTTCAAAGATCTGCAAGTGTAAGATCCTTTAACAGCGTCCTAATGATGGAGCTCACCTCGACGGTGCGATAGTACGGGTCCAGCAGGAGTTTGGACAGAGCCACGATCTGCGGGGTCCGGTCCCAGCCGTCCGAGCAGTGCACCAGCACGGGCCGCCGGTCGCGATCCACCGCGTTCACCACCAACAGGGCCGCTTTCAGCAACAGAGACAGGTGCTGCAGCCACTTCGTGCCCTCCAGAGACGATAACCAACTTCAAAGAGCACAGAACGAGTGTCAGCGGGTGGGGGGTGGGGTGGGGGGGTATGATTAGTTTATTATTTAATGAAACTTTAATCCAGGTGAACGGTGCTGACGATGATGCCATCAGGACGGGACTGTGATGTAATATCATCCACATTAGGAACCTCATCTTTATTAAACTGAGGCCTGTTGCCTGGCAACCAATTCTCCATGGTTTTCTGTAGCCAGGCAAGAACAACGCATGCAAGAGCGAGCGAGCGAGAGAGAGAGAGAAGACTGGATACAGAATGTGAGTATTTGAGTTGCGATCTGAGATTACACTCTCACAGGTTGAGTAATAACTTTTGGTCGATCTCTAAGGTGAGGAGGAGAGGGAGAGGGGTGGCACTCACTTGGCGGGGTCGGGCATCTGAGTGCAGAGAAAGCGCAGAGACTGGAAGCTCTTGCGGATGGAATGGATATTCGCCATGCCCATGAACACCACCTCGCAGTTGGGGTAGTACTCTGAGAAAGAGGAGCGGCCATCACGGGATGAACAGGAAACAGCGCTGCGTCGGTCACTTTACAGAATGAGAGTGGGTGGAGGTGCGGGTGGAGGTCTTACCCGGGCACTCGCAGCCTCCTCCTTTGGCTCTGTTAGCCACGGCGGCTGCATACGACCTGGCATCCAGAATCAGAAGCTTATGAGGCTGAGTGGCCAGCGACTCCACCTCCGAGCCGTTCGTTATGGAGGAGTCTGATCGCAGAACGAGACCGGATGAGGTTCAAATCCAGGAGCAGCCACCTGACTCCTCCCACATCCATTAACCAGCAAACCGATTTAAAAGCAACAGACTCAAACCCACCGAAGTCCACGTCTGCGAGGTCGGCGCCGCCGGTGAGGTCGCGAGGGCAGGAGCCGTTGCTGAAGGCCCTGGGTGTGGGCACGGCGCAGGCTCGGGCGATGGACTGCACCAGGTGCTCGTCGTCGGCGTTCCTCCAGCCCCACCAGCTCACCTCCGGCTGACTGGAGCGCGCGATCACTGCGCCGGTGCTCAGGTGCCTGCAGGGGGCACCACAGATCCACAGTGTCACACAACAAACTCACACAACCTTCAGAAGACGTGTTAAAAGTCATTTGAGGTCAAAGCCGTGGTTCCGCCGTGTGACGTCAGCCCGACGTTGAGCTGGTTCTCCACACCGACCTGTACACCACCGACGGAAACCTCTTCCACGAGCGAAACGCCGCCACGTTCTCCAGCTCCTTATCAGTGATCCAGGCTGGAACCACCAGCTTCTGAGGGTAACTGGAACACAGCCTGGGTGGATTCAGGGCAAAGGTCAAAAACCTCAGCACCTACAGCTCAGTTGAATTATGGGACATCGGGAAGGTCAGAACTCACCTATACATGTTATTGATCTCGGATATCCTCCAGGCGTTCTGCGTGTCGAAACCCATCCGCTCCACCTCGTTAGAGAAGCGCCAGGTCACATGATCCCCTGAAGCAAGACAGCGGTCATCTGATGAGTCTGAGAACATTACAGTTTAACGTCTGAAAAACACAATGCCTCCGTCACTGGGGTCAGAGGTCAGTACCCGGTCTGCAGAGCTCACTGTGCTGCTCCTTCTCACTGCTGAAGGAGTCCATGCACCAGGCATGAAACGCAAAGGAGAACAGCTCCTCCAGGTACGAGGGGGGTCGCACCGCCATGGACAGCCTCTTCAGCCACTCCTGACCCTGCTCGAAGGTGGAGAACTGACACCTGCACACACACACACACACACACACACACACACCTGAACACTACAGTCCAATAACAACATAGAGTCGTGTTGTTTTTATTTTTATTTTATTTTATTTGGGGGGGGGGGGGGGTGCATCCTGCTTACCTGATGACCTTACAATCCTTACAGGTGATGAGCAGCTGAAACATCTCACGACATTCCACACCTTCTATCAGCTGCAGAGGAACCTACACACACACACACACACACACACACACACACACACACACACACACACACACAGTAACCAATCCAATCAGCTAAAAGCTCGTCAGATGCCTGTACTAGCATTAGCATGAAACAGCACAAACGGAGGCGTACAGGGGAAAAAAAGGACTTACTGTAACCATGGAAACTACATTCCAGCAAACAGAATAACACAGAGTGTAGTGAGCATTCACACACACACACACACACACACACACACACACACACACACACACACACACACACACACACACACTGCCTCTCACACACACACTCTGCCTCTCACACACACACACACACACACACCCCTCTGTGCACTGTGCTGGCTTTGTAACACACCTGCTTTGATCTCGTTTAAACGTTGTGTTTCTGTACTCACGTTAACCACAGACTCTTTGAACTTGATGTGCAGACGGTAGCTGGACATGGCGATGACCGCGTCCTCCGCCCTTCCTACAAACTTCGTGAACTCTCCATGTAGCTCCGGAAACGGCACCTGCCATCAATCAGATGTTTTAACGGTGTTTAAATGATCCTTACACCAGTTTGATCTCCTAAATAACAGGTTCATTAATACAGCTCACACACAGGTGGCGCTATAGGACAGGAGGGAGCTTTGTACCTGCAGGTCCTCCTCCTCTAAGACAGGAGGTTTCCTTGGAAAGATCTGATTGGCCTGGATACATTCCAGACTCTGCTGCTCCTCCTCCTCCTGACAGACACAACACACAGGGGGATAGAAAACAAGTCATCTGATAAACACACACACACACACACACACACACACACACACACACACACACACACACACACCTGAGCTGGATAGCTTGACTGCTCATGCTGTGTGTGATGGGCTCCTCACTGCAGCGGTGTGTGTGTGATGGAGCGTCCCGGTCAGGCGTCGGTCAGGAGACTTCCTGGATGAATTGTTTTATGGACGCGGGAGCCGAACAGCTGCAGAAACAATTCCATTCATGTCTGTAGTGATCATGTGACCTGCAGGTTTAACTCTGCCTTCACTCCTAAAGCACCAAACAATGTGAGCAGACCACCGTGAATAAGAGAGGGGCTCGAACCGACACACACACACACACACACACACACACTCACTCTCACACTCACACACACACTCTCACTCTCACCAAAACCACATCAAATTTATTATGAGCATAAATATATTTATTACATTATTAAATTCAGTGTTTAAAATAAGACCTAAAACTGTAAGCTAAGTGTGTGTGTGTGTGTGTGTGTGTGTGTGTGTGTGTGTGTGTGTAACTCAGTTCTTCGGTTTAAACAGAGCAGTGTGTATGAATGAACACAGAGCTCTGATATGATGAAGGAGAACGTGTGTTAATGAGACTCTGGGTTTTATAATGAACGATGCGCTGACTCAGCAGCGTGCTCAGTGATGATGAGGTGTGAATCAGGATGGAGGTCATTACCATGGTCTGGTGGATGAAGGAGAGCGGTGTAGCACGGTCGAGGTCACTCTCTCACTCTCTCGACCGGACGGCAATCTGCAACAGGAAGCATTCAGAGAGAAGGAGACCAGAGGGACGGTCAGACGTCTTAACACCACAGCAAACACCTCAGAGTCCATTACACACAGCGCAACTTAAACAAATATAAACGCTCGCTGGACGTTCACTCATGGTTCAGATCTGACGTCTGTACCTGCGGTGGACTGATGTGGTGGCGCTGCAGGTGTACGTCTCCCTCAGCGTTATGGCATCGAAACCTACAACAGGGTTCAGAGAGAGCAAACTGTCAGGGTTCTACTGACCTTCAACTTCTACAGGAACCAGATCAGCTGTGGGTTCTACTGAACCAGCAGCTTCATCCCTGATCCACCATCATCTTCACCTCAAAGCCCTCAACACTCAACTCATCTGGCGTTTCATAACTTCATGTGTCCGCATACTTTCAACTATAAAGTGTTTATGAGAAGAGTGAGACATGAGAAACTATTTAAACATTAATGTTTTCAACAGCAGATTAAACTGGACCAGGATCAGAAGCCTGCTGGTGCAGCAGATCTCTCCTCACAGAGAGAAGTTTGCATGTTCTCCCTGTGTTTGTATGGTTTTTCCAGCGGGGTGTGAGGTTTGAAAGAGAAGGAACCACGAGCAAAATGTTTTTACTGCAGTCTGGTTCATTCCTGACAACCAAACAGAAGCAGAACCGTAAATTACAGAGCGCTCCTCAACACGTCAACATGCCGGCCACTGATACGTTATCTGCACACTGCACACAGCCTGACCGTCTGCACATCAGAGCACGGCCCGAGATCCTCCTCACTGCACAGAGCTGCAAACATCTCACAAACATCTCGCAAACATCTCGCAAACATCTCGCAAACATCTCGCAAACATCTCACAAACATCTCGCAAACATCTCGCAAACATCTCGCAAACATCTCGCAAACATCTCACCTCTGCTTTTAAAACACAGAGGCCTCTGTGTGACATCACAAAGTTCACATCCCACCTGCAGTGCAGGTAACATAATACAACATGTGGGTTAAAGAATCGTTTAGTGAATCAGATGAATCATTTCAAGGTCCGTTTAAAATCAAACATTATGTCTGGAACTATATTCTCAATCATAAAAAAGTCCTCAAAATTAGCTACACTCAAGCACACACACACACACACACACACACACACACACACACACATATATAAATATATATATAAACACATAAAACACACTGATCAGTCACCTGATTACTACACTATTGTTACACACTAAACCCTGTATGGTCACTGCAGACTGTCCCACACCTCCACCTGCTCCACCCTGCAGATGTTGAATCCCCTGCTCCACCCTGCAGATGTTGAATCCCCTGCTCCACCCTGCAGATGTTGAATCCCCTGCTCCACCCTGCAGATGTTGAATCCCCTGCTCCACCCTGCAGATGTTGAATCCCCTGCTCCACCCTGCAGATGTTGAATCAGAGACAGTTTGTGTTCGAATCCCACAAATCCGATCAGAGATGGAGTTTTAAACACTGTAAGCCTCTCAAACAGCAGTATCATTTATTTTGGAGCCATGGGGCAGGTGGAGGTCAGGGGGGGGGCAGGTGGAGGTCGGGGGGGGGGGCAGGTGGAGGTCAGGGTTCTGTTGACATTGGAACTCTCATCCCTAAACTGTTGTTCCGGCTTCAGTTTGAAACGTTTGATTTCGCTGCAGCAGAGACTTTTAATCATATGGTGACGTCACTGATTTCATCCCCATTGACTCGTCTGATCGCTTTTACAGAGGAGTCGATTCAGAAACCGGGATTTTTAAAGATCAAAGCAAACGTACCGCTCTGTTTAATTAACTTCACACTAATGAGGGTGTGATGGAGGAACCACATGCTAATGCTAATGCTAACGTGTGTAAACAGTGCGCCGCGGCGGCGCTTTCATCTCACATTAATGAGTTTATCGATCGACTGATGTTGAGTGGAAGTGAGCGGTGTGTTTGATCTCTGTGTGACGTCACGGTTCAGTCTGCACTCTTTAGATCAGACAGCGTTTACGATCCTGTTAGCAAACTCCACCTCCACCAACAACCGCCACAACAACAACAACAACCTCCTCCACCACCTCCACCCTGCTCATCCGACTCACTGACGTCATGCTCTCGTCTGATCGGATCGTCTGATCGGATCGTTTGAAGTCTGCGGACGTTAGAGAGTCAGCTGCGGGTCTGATGGAGGAGAGCAGGCCTCCAGCCTCGGGCTGTGTTGTGTTGTGTTGTGGAGCGGAGCGGAGCGGAGGGGCGGACCCCGCACGCAGGCCGCAGACCGAAGCCCCGGAGCCGCGGGACTCACCTGCCGCACGGCCTCCGACACGCAGCCGAGCCGCCGCTGCCCTCGAGCTCCACCGAAGCGACCGAACGACGAGCGAGCTGCCTGCGCCGAGCGGCCCGTCTCCATCTGCAGCTCCCCGCGATCCACCATCACACCCGGCTCCACCCAGCCCTGACGTCATCAACACACCGCCGCGTTCCGTCCGAATCTGGAATGTTGGAGTCGGCTCCAAATCTGATTCCGAGTCGATACTTGCACATCATCGTACGCAACCTAACCTGTGCAGCTAAATCAATAATCATAATTAGTCTCATTTAAAAATAATTAGTCTCAAAGGTTTGTTGTGCGCAAAAGTAAATTAAATAAAACCAGGCATTATTTACCTTCATTTAAAGAATGTTTAAGAAAATATAAGACCGATTTCTGGACGATGAGAACCCTTGTGTTCGCTGGCTGTGAATTAGAGGAATATTCTGTATTATAAATTTATGAAACATTCTTTATAAACAACTTTATTTTAGTTTATTTGCGTTATTGTTCATATACAGTAAACACGATCCGTTTGTTCACTACATTACCCACAATCCCAGAGTTGCTTTAATCACGTGATGGGCACATGACTCCACCCACTTATTCAGCGCTATACCGAATTTTCTAGAAATTTAAACAGTTTTTAAAAATAAATACAAAATAAATGTATTATAATGTTTTATAAATGATTCACCGAACATGATTTATATAACACACATGAACAGAGGGAATAATGGTTATTTTATTCTTATATTAAAGTATATTGAAACGATTAAAGATGAAACAATGTTATGATAATTAATAAATTAAGTTTATCGGTGAGCTGGAGCTTCATGTTTGTTCCTCAGAGTTCTCATTTCGCTTAAAGGTAAGACCTCTGCGTTTATTTATAAGTCTTTATTTTGTTACAGGGGTGGGGTTGCTCCGGGGTTACCAGGCGGTTGCTCCGGGGTTACAGGGGTGGGGTTGCTCCGGGGTTACAGGGGTGGGGTTGCTCCGGGGTTACTAGCAGATTGCAATGATGTTTTTTAGGAAAGAACCACAGTAGACTGAACATTTTGAGACAGTGTTCTGTATTAAGTGATGGCTTTTAAAACACATGATTAAAGTCACATGACCCTCTGGTTCTCAGCTCACAAACGATGACGAGAAGAAATGAGAGAAAAAATGGAAACTTTTTACAGAAAAAAACTCTCCCATTAGAGCTCACTGATTGGTTGAGTCTTAACTTCATGTCCCGCCTACATCACCTGACATGTTTAATTCCATCATGCAGGAAGTTTTTGATTTCACAAGAGTTACAGATTCAACCAAAAACTAAAGGAAATCTTATTTTATTATTATAAATAAACAGGGCGGAGATTGTGTCTCGACCAATCAGAATGAGGAGTGGGGTGGAGCCATGTACTGGCGTAACAGTGACCTACATGGACAAAAGTATGTGGACACCCGAAATGTACATCTACATGAGAACCTCATTGCGGCCGCCTGTGATGGCTTTATATAAAATCACATTTCCAATTCATCCCATCTTCATTCTATAAGCTTCATAAGTGCAAAAAATACACACACACACACACACACACACACACACACACACACACACACACACACATGCAGTGATTGAACAGCTCATACTGCAGTCTGATCACAGGAACACACTCATGTTGGACATCAGGACGTGGCTCAATCTCAGTTCTCATTCATCTCAGAGGTGTTCATGTGAAGACATCTATTATTTGTGATTGATTTTTTAAACCTGTCTGCTGTGATCGCTGAATCAGTGAATAAACATGAGCCGCTCAGTCAGGTTGTTAATACAGACTGGTGAAAATCTGGTCATCCAAACATTACACACTTAACTAGTCTTCATGTTGGCCACATCAACATAAAAGGGGACTTCCCCAAATTGTTGGCACAGAGTACAAACACACAGTTGTATAGAATGTGTCTGTTAACATAAGACTGTATGGTATTAAAAGTAAGAGGATTGTTCATTTAAATGGACTGTCCACATACTTTTAGTTTCACAGAGGTGGTTATGATGTCACAAAAGAAATACAGCTCTGAGTTGTCTTTTATAAACAGCTGAATCAAAACCTCTAAACCAATTCAAACATGCATCGTGATGACCTCTGACCTCTTCTTCACGTTTACAAAACCTTGAGCTCCCAGAAACAAGTTGAGCTTAAACCCCAGCAGTAATCCAGCTGATGGAACGTGAGCGAGACCGGTGCGCTGACCGCTCCTGTACCGTTTACAGAAGCTGTACCCTGAGAGAAAATCTGGAAAACACGAGCAGGTTCCGCTGACCGCAGCCGTCGCTTAACGTCTTTAAACTTCACACTCTCAACACATCAGCACTAAAAAGGTCGGATTTCAGTTTCTGTATTCTGTTTCTATTCTGTTTCTAGATCTAAATGAACAGTACAACTGCTAACGAGCACAAAGATCATCAGCAGCTCAGGGTTTAAACCTCTGAACTCATTCTAAACCGGTTACCTGAACTACCCGCTCCTGACACTGTTCTGAGTAATCAATCAGTTAAACCCACCATGAGGATGAACCTCTGTTTCATCTCATTCATTTATCTTTTTTACATCAGAAGTTTAAACAGTGCCTCACTGCGCACTACAGACCAGTTCAGTTTAATTACTCAGACTGTGTGCGTGTGTGTAGTTTGGTATGTTCTCCCTCCACAGGCCTGATTTCATTCTTTATGAGACCCCTCAGTAAAACTAAACCTATCCCTGCAGACTGATTCAGTTCTCTGTGTGGATGTGTGCGCTGTTCTGATGATACTGAAAGTCTGGAAGATTAAAGCTTTTCTTCCATCTGGATCTTCAACACTTAGATTGCCATGGTAACGCTAACCCTGATGAAGCTAAATTAGTAGCTGTTCACATGACAACCGTGAAAATGGACCTACAATTGGAACTCGATCAGCTGCAAATCAAAGTCCTGAACTTTATTTTGTTCCTTCATTTAGGTGATTAACATTAATATAACGATTTAAAGGAATTGTTTAAAGTCTTCAGTAAGTTTGAAACTTTATTCACTTCATAACTAAATTCCTGCTGAATTGGTGCTCCATCACACACACACACACACACACACACACACGCATACACACACACACAACACAGAAACCTCTGGGAAACATAGAACAGGGGTCATGTGGTAGCACTGCTATCCATTTAGAAAACCTTGTAGGGTGTTTGTGTCACACTGACCAATCAGAACCCTCGGATTTACACATGCTAGATAAAGTGGGGACTTCAAACCTGCTTCATACCAACTACCAATCACAAACCTGCACCGCCAGTTCTAATTAACATAAACAGGTTAAATCAGGGCGCGTGGAGGTCAGACAGACGCTCAGCTCAGAGCCTCCATGTTGAGGTACGAGGACAGAGTGTGAGGCCAAATATAAATATACAATATATTTAAATGAACAGCTCACTCAGAAATAATAATAATAATAATAATAATACAGCTTCACTCACCAAATGATACCCTTACAAGTTTTTTTAACGGAATCCTCCGATTTTTTTTTTTTTAATCTCTGAAGTATAATCACAGGTCACTATCTATAGAGAATAAGAAGGTAAGTGGAGTACCATGCTACATCTCGTGTGGAGAAAGGCTATTGCAGACAATTTCTACAGCACGTACAATCACACATTATACGCTTGTGTAACAAATGGTCCAAAACATGTCACTGAGAAACTACATACGCATCGTTCAACTATTTAGAGTCTTTAAGGACTTTTCCTCAAGTCAGTAGTAAGTTCTCCTCCCGTCTTTCAGACAAAATCTTAAAAATTGCTATTCAAAAAGTAGCAAAGGGTGGGAGTCTCTCTCTTGTTTGTGTTTTCAGTCAGTAGTGCTTATTGATGGCTTAAGACAGAGCTCTCACTTTAATAATCTCACCCAGTGGCAATCTACAGAACTACAGTGTGCATTTCATGACACCGGAGCTGCAGTGGTTCGATTCCAAGTGTCTCCCGGTTCCGACGCCGAACGCTGTTCCGTGAGTCGAAAGACCTTTTTTTTTTTTTTTTTAATTAGTTTTTTTTTTTTTTATCAAAATACCTAAAACATGTTTATAAATATTTTTTTTAATTCTGAAAATTCTTTACAGGATGAGATTTTTTAATGTGTAAGTGCATCACTGTTTCTTTCCCCCGATGGCAGGGTGTCTCCATCCGTCCCACGGAGAAAAGCCTCGTCCGGTAAACTCCAGTTTTGGTAACTAAGAGCCTTAGAACTCCCAGTCCAGCGCCTCCTCGCGATTGGCCGCCCGCTCCAGCCGGTGGATGATGTTGTTCAGGTTGGCCATCTTCTCGTCGCGGCGCTGCGTGTTTTTACTGAGCTTACCGTTCGGATGAAGAGGTGGAGACGGGGAGATGGGGGCGGAGGAGGATGGCACCGGAGAGACCGACATCATCAGACCGGGCGACGAGGCGGCCGACGGCGAGTCCAGCGACGCCTCCAGGCTGCTGCGACACGCCTCCGAGGACGCCTTAAAGCTGGCCGGATCCACGGGTGACTTGTTGTCGGCGTCGAGGTTCAGCGTGCAGCGTTTCAACGTGACATCTGAAGAAGCCGAGCCAGCCGGCGGGATCTGAGGACGACGCGGGGAATGGGACGGGTCCCTGGACGTTGGTTCCTGCTTTTCGGTTTTCATTTGAGGGAACTGTCCGGTCGTCGAGGTGAATTTGGTCTGCCTGAGGTGAAGTTCCTCTTCCTCCTCCACTTCCTGTTTGAGGCTGAGTGCGCGGGGGCCGTTCGGGAGCGCGTGAGCTCGTTTCCTTTCGTCTCCGTCTGAAGCAGGACTGCAGGTCAGCGACGGGGAGAAGGTGTGGCGCTCTGTGTCCATGTCATTGTCCTGAGGACCGTCCATGAGAACCTCTCGCCTCATTCTGGACCTGCTTAAGAGAGTCACAGTATAACACACACACACACACACACACACACACACACACCTTTAGGGTCATTATGTATTCAGCGTTATTTTTCTTAATTGTAATTGGTACATCTTAGACCATCTCGTGTAAAACAATCAGGCTGATTCAGCCAATCAGGATGAAGGTTGTATAAACGTTGCTGCAGCAGGTGAGTGTGTGAGCTACGGTCAGTCCTGCTGACCTCATGGTGCTGTTATTGTAAATCAGTCAGAAAGCAGACAGTATTTAACATCATTTAAAACCTGATCACTTTATTGATTAGTGGATCCAGATCAGGATGTATGGGCTTTAAAAATATTTTATTCTTTAAATATTTGTTATAAACTCTATACACTGCAGTTTATATAATTATTAAATTTAAGTTCTGCAAACTGCATATTACATAAACATGTTTTTATAGCATGGGTGGAGTTTTATCAGATTGTGTAACTATGGTCTGTACACCAGTCACGTGACTCATATGTTTATACAGAGAACCCTTAACATGTCAGAGATATGGTTTCTGTTATCAACCTTTAAAAACGATTATATTCTGGTGCATTACCACCATCAACCACAGGGTGGTGCCAGATCTGTAGCGATCACATAGTGGCTCCTGACATCACGTGGTGTAAATGCTGCGAGTTTAACATTAATTATAGAAATATAACCCTGTAAATAAAACATACATTACTCATAAATCTGTAATCAGAACTGTTGGCTTTGTATCCCTTTAAAGCCAAAGTCTAATATTTATTCCATTTCATAAAGAGCAGGTTCTTTAATGTCAACGTTCTGATGTCTGATTGGTGGTGTGGTTCTGACCTGTAGTTGTGGAACCAGTTGATGACGGTGTTGGTTTTCAGGTGGAGTTTGGTGGCCAGCATCTCGATGGTGTGTTGAGAGGGGTATGGTTCCTGCAGGTATGCTCTCCTCAGAGCCTCCTTCTCCTCGGCGTTCAGGACCACGCGGGGCTTCTTGGCCTGGCTGAAGGGACAGGGCTCCATCGGGCCGAGGCTCGGGCTAATGGAGTCGGCCCTCACGCCGGGGGAGTCGCTGTCGGAGCCGGTGCTCAACAGGCCGTACCTGCGCTTCAGGTAAGCTGGGGGGGGGGGGGGGGGGATGACATCAGTCTCTGTGTTTATATGTGAGATACTAACAGTGCAGGATCTCAGAATCGCTTCACTGAGCATGAAGCGGTGGGTACCTTTCTTCTCCAGCTTCTTCATGTCCCTGAGCTTGTCCACGTTGTGCGGGTCGTTGAGCCACAGCTGCATCCGGACGAACGGCTCTCTGCCCTTCAGACTCAGCTTGTGCCAGGGTTTGGGTCTGGAGAGAAGATCTGAGACTGAGCCCTGAGTCAGGCCCAGAATACTCTCACCAAACAGACGCTGACCTGGAACACACACACACACACACACACACACACACACACACCATAAGACCACAATGCAGTGCAAAGCAATCTGCTTCAGAACCGGTTCTGTTAATCCCGACTATTATAAGTAATAAGCTGAATAGTAATCGATCCTCAGCTGATTGGTCGATTCAGTTACCCAGGTTGTTGTCAGTCAGAACTTCCTTGACCCTCTTGGTGATGGCGTACGTGTCCAGTTCGGGGGACATGGCTACCAGTTCCTGTATACCCAGCGGTGTGTGTGGCTGCTGCGGGGCCGGTCCCGTGTTCTTGGTTCCATGGGGTTCTGCGTGCTGCTGGGGGTGCTGGTTCTCTTTGCTGCTCTCCAGCACCACACTCACAGACTCATGCTGAGGGATGGTGGGGGGGTTTTCCTCCGGGCTGAGGGGAGGAGACGGGGAGGAGCGAGACGTCACGGGGCTTTTATCTGAAAAACATCAGAGGTGCAGATTTATAACAGATTAATTAGAACCTGTCTGATCTGATCCAATTCATTATATAATTATATATATATAATTAATTTCAGTTTAAATGATCTTTAAATGTTATTTATAAAGCAAATAAAGAGCCGTGGAGAGCCGCGTGTTCGTGTGTGTGAGTGACTGACCGAGGCTGTGGTTGAGGTTGGGGTGCTGGTTCAGACTCTGTCCTAACTGATCCAGCAGCCACAGCTGCATGCGTATGAAGGGTTCGCGTCCCTTCTGCGTCAGTTTGCTCCAGGGTTTGGGTCGAGACAGCATGTCGCTCACGCTGCCCTGAGACAGACCGAGAACCTGCAAAACCACAAGCACAGGATCAACAACACGCTGCCTCATATTAAATACACCAGCGTGGCCGCCACTTCACCACTAGGTGGCAGCAAAGTATAAGTACTTGAACATAAACCCGAAGTGTTTGATCTTTCATACAGTATTTCAGACACGTTTAAATAATTACAATTAATTAGCTTCTTACTTTAAAGATTTACTCTGAAACATTCTTTAAACATTCTCTGAAGGTTCTTCTGAAGCACACACTCTACCTTTTCTCCAAAGATCCTCTGACAGATGCCGTTCTTGGCCAGTTTCTCTTTGACCTGGCGCGTGAGCTCGATGGTGTCCACCTCGCGGTACATGTACATCTCGTACTGCTCGGGCGTGAGGGGGGGCACGGTGGGTTTTAACGTGCGGGGGATGTAGGAGGGGTAGAAGCACATCCTCGCTCCTCCACACGCTGCCTGCTCCCCGCCCGCGCACACCTCCTGCTCCACCTTCACCGTCCGGCCGGCGGGCGGCTCGTCCTCCTCGGCACCCGTCGCCTCGTCTGTGCCGGCGTTCTCGGCGTTCCATTGTCGTGCCACGGTAGAGGGTACGGAGGAGGAGGAGGACAGCGAGGGGGAGACGGAGGTGAAGGAGCGGGACCAGTGCTGGTCGAAGTAGGTTCCGGCTTCTCCGATCTCTGACTTCACCTTACGGATGATGTTCTGAACGAAGGCGGCGGGAGACAGAACACTGAGGGGCGTCTGAGGGCTGCTCAGGGACGGGCACAGAGGCATGGCGCTGCCCTCCTCCTGTTTGATGTAGGCTGGCATGGGGCCTGGCATGTTGTTTGAGGGTTCCTGAGGACACAGACTCTGACCGCCGCCTACCTCCAGCTCGAGGAGGGCCTGCTGCTGCGCCTGCATCTCGCGCCGCGCCTGCTCCAGAATGCTCTTAATCGTCTCATCCGAATTAGTTCCGGTTCCACCGCCGCCACGGCCAGAGGAACCGCCCACAGACGACTTCCCATCACCTTCAACACAAAGCACGTCACAGCATTCAGCTTAGAACCCAGAACTAAAGTCAATATTCACATTCTGATTGTACTTCTGAACTGAATCAGGATTTCTGATCAAACATGTTGCCATGGTGACCATCAGCTTGATTACAGACAGTGTGAATGCAAAGAAAATAATAAAGTTCTTGTGGAACCATCCCACATCCCAGAACATTTCAGACCAATGAGATAGATACAGATGTTTTCATCATAACCAAATTAACCAGCTGGTTCGTTAGTCGAGTGTTCTGTGTTTACAGTAACGAGCGTCCTACCCCCTCGCTGCGACTGGATCTCTTTCTTGGCCTGTTCCAGAATGTTCTTTATAGCGTCGTCTGACCCAGTTTCTGGAGTTCGTATGCGAGGAGTGATACTTCCTGTAAGAGTCAGAGGAGAGAGAGAGAGGTGAGGAGAGAGGCGAGGTGTGTGGGACGGAGCATCAGAGCAGAGTTCCAAAGCTTCTTCACGACATCAATAGCAGCCTTTGAGAACGTGGCATCGAGTGAGACTGCAGCACCACGAGAAAGTTCTGCTTTCAAAGTCAGAATGTTGGAGAAGTAAACAGAGTTAAAAGAACCCTAACAAACGGAGCAGGAGACCGAGGACAGGGTGGAGACGTTCCGTCCTCAGATCCTCCACTGAAGTCTGAGAAAAACAACACACCACCACGGCTGAAACACAGCGCGCGTGTGTGTGTGTGTGTGTGTCCTGTCTGATTCATATGGATATGGGGGGGGGGGTGTTATTGAAGGAGAACCCGTCTCACCTCGCTGTCGAACCTGGATGGTGCGTAAGGCCAGGATGTTCTGCTCATCTGACAGGAACTGCTTCATCTTGATGAACGGCTCTTTCCCTTTAACCGTCAGCTTCCTCCAGGGTTTGGGTCGGGCGAGGATCTCGCTGACCGAGCCCTGCGAGAGACCCAGGACGTAGTGTCCGAACACGCGCTGCCCGATGTTGTGCTTCAGCAGCTGCTCCTTCACCTGATACGCGATCTCCGCCGTGTCCAGATGGTCCTCCTCTCCGGCTCCGGAGCTCCCGCTCTCGGACTGATCGCTGGATAACCCCGTCTCAGAGACCGCCGGCCCCGAGGAACCGGGACTGGCCGACACCAGAGCAGCTTTTGCGGCGAAAAGCGCGGCAGGAAACGCCATGAACGAGGGGCTGTCCTTCTTAAAGTGAACGGAGAGGAGCTGCTTCTGCAGGAGCTGACTGCCACCATGCTTCTCATTACAGAACGGAGACGCTGAGAACGATCGCGGCAAGTCCAGAGTCAGCGGGGTCCCGTCAGGATTAGGGGGGCCCGGACTGGAGGAGGCCCGGCCGTCTGTCAGGGAGGCTCTGGGAGGGGAGGAGTACGAGCTGGTGGGTCGACCCAGATCCTTACTGTCATCTAATCGGTCTAATCAACCAGACAGAACGTTACAGCTGAGTTAATGGTTTGGTTCCTCACAGTAAAAATGTTTCCACACAGAACCTCAACCCACAAACTAACGTTCTAATGCTGCTCAGGTGTGCTTTCACGGTACGTCCACCAGAGGGCGTCTGTTTCCACAGCAGCCCCACAATGTGGTCATTAAAGACTCCATCAAATCTTTACATTTTGAACATTTGATTTGATTTCTGACCATGAAACAGTTAAGTTATTGTAATTTGTTGTAATTTTAATAACTACACAAACATTAACGTAAATAGAATCTGTAAAATATCAGCTGATTGATTAATATCAATATTAATGACATGGTTTTTACCTGAACTGTGAAGAACTCTTGATTTGTCCAGTAGAAATTTGTGAGATGACAGGAAGCTGGATTTTTTTAGCAAAGTGGATTCTGCAGATTTAACAGTCTCCTGCACACACACACACACACACACACACACACAGTTATTACAGATATATAACATGGCTGTTAAGCACCACATGTAGCTTTATCTATTAGATCCATGAACCATGTTTCTGACCTGGGATGAGGTTCCGTTTGACGTCATCTTTATTGCTTTCAGGATGCTGTGGAGAGACAGACACCGTCCTGATGACTGCTGCAGGATCAGAACCAAACTGAAATATTATTCTTTCATTTATTTACCTGAGTTCAGTTTTGATCTCCTCATAGTTCAGCTGAGACTGAAGTTTGGCTTCTAACCTCTGAAGAAAACACATGACATTCCAGTCTTTAAAGATCTTCAGTGTAAATGTTTTTAATTAAAGTTTTTTTTTTTATTCAGGTTTCATCTGTTCAGTTTATTTCCACTGGAGGCGATATCGGTTATACTGCCGTCAGCCGCCAGAGGGCGACAGAGACGTTCAAACGTTAACCACTACAGCCAGCAAGATCGAACAAACTTCCAATAAAGTTAGTATGAATAAACATGTGTGTTAATTTATTAAACTAATTAGTTTTAATTATTGATCCTGATTAATTCAGAGCTGCCACCATAAATAAAAGGATTAATCCAGAATAATTATTAAAGGGTTAAATTAAGACATCAGGTCTGAAGGTTGCAGGTCCAGCAGAGGGTCACAGAGCAGATTAGAGATGCTGCTGCCCCCTCACCGAATCACTCACACCCCACTAACCTCCACAGCCTCTGTTTTATAGGCCAGTTGGTGCTCCAGTTCTGCGATTTGATTGGCCGAGGAGTCCTGAACTTCCTGCAGCGTGAACTGCAACCTCTGGACGTTCTCGAGGAGGCGGAGGATCTCGCGGTCTTTAGAGAACAGCACCGCTTCCAGGCGCGATGGCGAGCGCTCGTCCCTCTCATCCTTCCCCTGAGGCGGAAAAGAAAGGAACATGAAAAATCCCGTTTCAACTTCAAAATGCTTCTCCTCGCTTCCGTCTCTCTCCTATAATCACAGCACTTCAAAGCGCCGCTAATGAGCCGAGGAAAGCACGAGGGCCTCGCCGTGTCGCCGGCGCGAGCGCGCGGCCGCAGCGTGGCGGGGGAGGAGTTTAGCACCGACTTCTGTCTCCACGTTCCGTCTTTAATCATGAAGAAGTTTGGGTGTGAGGAAGGGAACGAGCCGTACCTCACTGGGACCCTCGTCGCTCCCTTCAGAAGTGCAGTGGGCGCCGGCGAGCTGCTCCCTCAGTCGCTCCACCTCACTCTGCGCCCGCTCTGCTCTCTGCCATCACACACACACACACACACACACACACACACACATACAGAGTGAGAGTGAGAGGGGTGACATCAGATCTGAGTTTAATCAACACTCAAAGTGCTGCTTTCATTTCAGTCCCTAGACTATATAACATCACACGGGGGTTTGGAATGTTCTCCTCCATGTGACGAGTAGAGAGACGCTGAGACAATGCTGAGGAGGAACCTGAGGAACCTGAGGAACCCTCCTGACTGAACTCTGTCTCTAACTGATTGCTGCGGTTCCAGATTCAGACATTTTAAATTGAAACCCATTTCTTTCTGTCGGGACTCAAAACACAACGTCGTCTCCTCTGAATATCACATCTGAACTCGTCTTCTCTGATTTGTCTCCTTTAGTATGTTCTCCTCTGATGCTCCCTTTTCTAATGCGTCTGGTGGAACGTCAGAGCTGGGTTCCTCGGTTCCGGTGTTTACGTTACAGTCATCTGTTAAATCAGAGTTTCTGATCTGAGGTCTGAGTCTCTGCAGAAAGAAACCAGGAGACGGAAGCAATCAGCAAGACAAGGAACCGACACAGCGTCTACCTCGCCGTGCCGCCTCCCGGCCATCGGCCGCCTGCGGGCGACTAATCACGCAGCGCCGCGATGGCGGAGGGAGGGTGGCAGGAGGAAGGGGAGCCACGGGGGCGTCTAATTAAACCTTGATTACAAAAGGTGATTATCTTTACAAACGCAGGATCATCAAACCCAGAGACGAAATGAAAGCACTTACCACATTTGCTTTCTCCAGGTTCGTCCTGAGCGTCTTCACTTCCTCCGTTCTGAAAAACAAACAGCAACACACACACACACACACACACACACACACACACACACACACACACACACACACACACACACACTTAGGTCTAAAATGTACGTGGACGCCCCTCTTGACACTGACGACTTTAATTCTGTTTTGTTTCTCAGGTTTTGAAAGTTTAAATCTGAGATCCCGTGAGACGATCCGAAACCGAGACAACCTCATTATGACATCATCACCGTCCAGCAGCCAATTAAAAGGCTTTGATCTGGACGTTTGGAGCTGATTTCTGATACAGAGCTGGAGGAGGAGCTTTAAAGTTTGGTGTTCAGAGCATTTACAGGAGGCTCCATGTGATCTGTGTGAATGGAGGTGGAGGTTCTGAATGAAACCATGAGGAGGTTGAGGTTCCACAGCGCTGGAGGAACGTGGCGTGTCATTAGGATGGAGGGAGTCGCTTCCACGGCACGTTCTTCACGCGGTACCACGACGTGCCTACACGCCTCCAACAATCAGAGCGCTGATTTAAATAGCGTCTCGGGGAGATTATTCATAAGGTTTGTTTGAAGTTCAGCAGTTCCTCTCAGTCATCAGGGAGCTGATTTTCAGAAGGTGGAGTGGATGAATAATGAGGAGGGCTGAAGGATTGATTAAATACACCAATCTCTCAGGTTCTTCTAAATAAAGATCCTCTCTGAAGAGGCCTGCACCTCAGACTCACACTGACATCCTCCACCCAGAACCTCCAACATCACCCGCCGACACCAGAACCTGCAGGGGGACGGGACGGAGAACCCGAGGGTGACGGGATGGTAACCAGCCCAGAACGACTGCCACTCACTCTCCATGTTTTCATCCATTACCATGGAACGTCTCTCCATCTGGAGAACCTACACCTACAGGAGCTGTAATGGCATTTTGATTTAACTACGCCCCCTAAAGGAAGCGAACTGCCCTGCACCTCCTCTGTGAAAGCTTTATAAAGGTTCCATATTAAAGTCATGCTTACTTGGCAGCGACTTCAGTGTAATATTTGAGTTTCAGCTCCTGCAGCTCCGTCTGCGCTTTGTTCAGAGCTGCAACAGAACAAAGCTTTAGTCCGGTTCTGGTTCTGGATCAGAACCTCAGAGGGTTAAATCAGGGACTAACCCGACTGAAGAGCCTCCATCTTGTCTTCGGCGTGAGCCAGTCTGACGGAGAGAGTCGCGTCGGGTTCGTCCGCTTCCCTAAAGACACAAACGGGACGGGACGGGGGGGTGCAGGGGGGGGGTGATGGTCAAACACCTGTGAGACGATGACATCATAACATCCTCACACAGCCTACCTGTCGTCCAGACCCTGATGGTTTTGGAGGGGTGAGCCGTCGTCCTGGAGGCTCTGTGTGCTGTTTGGGGTCATCATGAGGGGCGGGGCTTCAGACGCCTCCGTTCCTTCAGGATCTTCGTCTGATGAACAGAGAGAGGTTCTAATAACCATCACTCACAGAACCCTACAGCTCAGAGGGCAGGTTCTTCTTTATGTTAATCCAGAGGGTCACAGGTCGAGCAGTGTGGAATGAGGGACAGCCAATCAGAATGAAGCATCAGATTTATTATGATTTATTCACCGTGGCTTAGTGTTTAGCATGTTCTCCTCTCAGTGCTGTGGATCCAGGTTCGGATCCCGGTCTGGGTGGAGTTTGTATGTTCTCCCCGTATCTGTGTGGGTTTCCTCTGGATTCTCTGATTTCCTCCCACAGTCCAAAAACATGGATTCAAGGTGAATTGAATGCTTTAAATTGCCCCATCTACCACGACTCTAGTAGAGGAAGATAATGTATAAGTTCATTCTGTAAAACTGAACCTTAATCAGATAACAATTTGGCCTGAACACTGTTCTCCTGAAGATCCCTGGTTTTAGGACCCAAGATTAACCCCTGAGCTGCTGTCTGTGTGTGTGTCTGTGTGTGTGTGTGTGTGTGTGTGTGTGTGTGTGGAGGGACAGGATGCTATCACGCACCGTTAAGGCACTCCAGGTGTCTCCTCCAGTGGCTCGAAATCTCTCTAGCCAGAGCTTCAGTGTCCGGAGCAGAGCTCTGTAGCTGAGCGAGCCGTTCCTCCAGAGAGTGGGAGGCTTCCAGCAGTGGAGCTGGATCTAATGGGGAGGGTGGAAGGGGGGGGGGGTTAATAATCTAACCGGTGTCGTCTGCCTTCTTGCTCTTTAAATCGATGCTGTATTTTTCTCTTGCACTTTTAAATCTCTATTAACATCTAGAAGTCTTTGCTCTTCAAATCCCCCACAAACACCGAGCCCCTCTGCAGGAGAGAAACAAAATAATGAATGAAATCTGACGGAAAAGTGGAAGGATGTTAAAAAATAAAAAAACGAGGTTCCGTGGCACAACAGAGGAGCTGTTTTGCAATGCATGTGGCTCAGCGTGAGGCCCATGGGGCCAACTAGGAGGCTGTTTCGGCGCTAACAAGTCTCCTCTGGATCATTTGATCATTTAAATTATTATGCCAGGAATCCTCAGGAGGCAGCGCCGCTCTCCACATCACAGGGCTGTTTTTAATCTTGCGCTCTCGCACGCCTCTTTCTTCCCCGCCCGCGAAAGACGGAGAGCTCGCCGCCCGGCGCGGTGCGGTGCGGTGCGGTGCGGTGCGGCGCGGCGCTCTCGTCGTGCACCTGGCTGCGACGGAAGGCGGCGGAGGTGACTCGAGGATCCCGCTGCACCACGGCGGTGTGCTCGGGGGATCCGTGTCGCTCGCATTGTTACACACGCCGAGCCTTTAAACTCGTCCCGAGCTAAAAACAACAGAACCTCCGAAATGAAGAGAGGAGACGGCGCGAGCCGCGGTGGGACAAACGGCTACAGAGTTCCACATGTGACGTGAACACGATGCAAAAACGGCTGATAATACAGAGTTGCACCAGCTTCTGAAAAAAAGCAACAAAAAGCAGTAACAAGGTCATAAAAGCAGCAGAATAAAGTGTGTGTGTGTGTGTGTGTGTGTAAAAGTTTGTATTGTTACAGCAAAGCGCCGGAGATTGCGTCAGTCACCTGGGACGCTGTGCTTAAGAGGACGAGTTAAAACGGCGCTGTTCTGCACACAAACCCACCCGATCCTCCCGGCGCCGTCTCTCCCAGCCTTTTAAGAACTAATGATCAAACGCTCGGAGCCAATTCTCCAGCGCGGAGACAAATCAGCCGTGATTATCAATCAGCCGCAGTGTGGAGCAGGTGAAGCTGCGCGGCGTGGGCGAAGGCACGGACCGCCGAGGCAATCAGCTCCATTCAGACGCTTCATATGGATTTAGAATAAACATATAGAACAAAACACTGATGATGGAGACGCAACTGAGGAACCCAAGAACCACCACCAAGAGAAGAAGAGGCATTCCAGAGGCTGCAGTGAGGAGGAGGAAGATGATGGATGGAAGTGACTAATAAACATGAGTTTTTATACTCTGATGGTCTCACACACACACTCACACACACACTCACACACTCACACTCACACACCCCCCTGTTGTAACAGCCTCTGAAATGTCAGTAACCGTTTGGAGGTTTATTTTTGTTGATTGGACAGACTATCAGAGAGTCAAACCTGTTCTATCACCTTTAATTATTTCCCAGCTTAATTAAGCACACTAATGACTTCTTATCCCGCCCCCGCGCACCGGACCGGACCGGCCCTCCACCGCCAAGTAGGACACGCCAGGCCAGCGATTAGCCTTAATGAGTTTGTCCTTTTATTGTCCATTTTTAAATCATCCCTTTACTTCATTACGCTCGGCCGGGCGGCGGCTGCGCGGCGGCGCCGAGGTCAGGCGCATTAATAACACCGCGCCGGCGTTATGAGGACAGGCTTCATGTTCAGTCCACCTTCATCTGCCCACCAGGAAAAAGACCCGGGGTTGTAATGATGGATCAAAGCCGGGCTCAGTGCCTACTCAGCACTATTTATGATTCTGAAGGAGAAACTACCAAAGTGCAGGATTTCATACACACGAGCGAAACGGTCCGATTAAAATAAAACTAAATCCAGAACCTGCTGTTGATACTAAACTGGTTTAAAACTGAAATTCCAACACACTGGGGAAGTTCCTTTAGGGTGGACAGGGGGGCTCTGAACTGGGTGCTCTGCAGGTTCTGCCCCTGTTACAGTCAGACTGACCCCCCACCGAAGCTCCTCAGAGTCAGGACCTGATCCGATCTCCGTGGTGGAGAAGCGGAACCTCCAGCATTCTGACTGATCAGAATGGTTCAGGTGGTGGAGGACGCGTCTACCTGAGGTCTCGGTCCTGCGGTGGAGTTTTCTCCGTCTGGCGGGACGGAGGGAGATTGTTTGTAGACGCTCCTCCTCACAGCAGTAGCGCCCCCGCCTGCAGAACGCTGCAGTAATTAACTTGTGTGTTTGTTCTCAGATTTATTTATATCTTTTGCTTAATATAAAGCTGAATGGCACTCTGTTGGCACGGCGCTGGCACTCTGTTGGCACCCCATACTTCATCTGTGCGAAGCTTAATACTGTAAGAATGATGCAACTTCCTCTAACTCCCGATTCATCCCGCAGACGCGGTCGGCGTTCTCGGAGTCGGTGAGATGGAAGGCCGGCGTCTCGGTGGCACGGTGTGGTCCGACAGGAGCAGGTGTGGCGGGGCGGTCCGTCTTGCCCCTGTCAGCAATACACCGTCATTATGCGGCGCGGACGCAACGGGGGGGCACGATGGCGTCTCTCAGGCCCCTCGGTAATTACGCTCTGACATAATTAACCCAGCAAGCCCATTAGCCCAGCGATGGCTGAAAAAAAGCTCTGCCTATAATTATTTGTTGTGTGCATGCTAATGAGGCCAGCTGTGCGCCCATCCAACAACAGGAACAAATTAATTTACAAGGCTTCGCTTCAAATGCCTTTTTTCTTACACGTTCTCTGAAAGCGCAGACCCCCGTCTGTTGTTTTGTTTGAAGCCGGTCCGATTCCACGTCATGTTTTTGCCCCGCAGACGCACGCAGACGCACGCAGACGTACGGGACGTGTAAACAGACGATGGCAGACGTTTGGCGTAAAGATATTCAGTCCGTTAAACGGAGCCACATCATTTACACCTCGTTCCATCAGAACAGAGAGAACACGGAACGTTCTGCAACGATCAGTCTGACTGCACAACCTCGAACCCTCAACCCTCACCATCACCACACAGGATCCTCCCCCGGGAGCCTCGAGAGGACCAGAAAGTGTTCCCATCATCATCATCATCATCATCATCAGGAGATGGCTGCGTCACATTTTATCAAATACATCAAACCTGGCTTTTCCATGAGGGGGGGGGGGGGGGAGAACATGCCAACTTCTCTTGGAGTTTGTCTGTCCTTGTCAGAAGTCAATCTCAGGGTCTGCTTCCTGAAGGAGATAAGCACTAACCACCACGCCAGACCTGAACACCACCACCTCCACCTGTAAACATCCATACAGCTTCTCATCCACTTCATTATTGCACACGTACTAGAGCCTATCCCAGCACTCACAGGACAAAAGCAGACCACGTGCCCTGGACAGGAATGTTTTGAGTTTTTTGGAGTCGTACTGATCTGTAACTCTGGAGAGCTTCCACGTCAACAGCGTTCTCACAGCGGCGTCACGTCTGAATGCATTTAGCG
The DNA here is from genome assembly GCA_019802505.1 of Corydoras sp. C115. Lineage (NCBI taxonomy): Eukaryota > Metazoa > Chordata > Actinopteri > Siluriformes > Callichthyidae > Corydoras > Corydoras sp. C115. Next base: position 1,385,941 of record JAFMOC010000134.1, read on the forward strand.
CACGGCCTTTAATCCTGCGGCGTCTGCGCGCCGGTGCGTCGGGAGGCTTTTCACCTTTAATCAGCCACTTCACTTTCTTTCTGGTTGGAATTCAGAGGATGAAGTGTGGCGTCGCGAACATTCTCCTAAAACACAGAGGACTCGGCTCTTTTTGTTTCCTTCACGTGAAGAGCTTTGGCTCGGCGCACTTCACATGGCGCCGCGGTATTTAACGGCTCTGCCGTCACCTTGATGTAGAGGAGGAGAGGACGCGCCGCAGCGTCTGTTTCTTTGACTGCGTGTACGGAAAGACAAACTTTCTGACAAAGCCTTTTTGTTCGGGCGGCAGACTGAAGGACAAGAGTCTGGCTTACATCAATGCACATCACCTGTGAAAGCGCGCTGAAAGAGACGCCGCGGCGCGGCTGCGTGGGAAACGACGAGATCCGCCACCCGGATAAAAAGCAGCGGGATGAAAGAGGCGGCGAGGGCGCGGGAGAGTAAGTGGCTCCTTTGAGCACCAATCGGAATATTACATGAAGGCCACCGCTTCGATGAAGCTCTAAGTTTTAAGAGGTGCTAATAAAATAGAGAGGCGTCTTTGTGGCTGCGCTGCCGCCGCGACTCCACCGACTGTGACAGGTTTACCTTCAGAAATCATTTAAACAGGAGAAGAAATACACATCACCAAAATCACACACACTCACAAAACAGTGGAAATACTGCTGATACACACACACACACACACACACACACACACACACACACTCACACACACTCACACACACACTCATCCCGGTGGGGGTTCCGGCTCCGTTGGGATCTATTGGGCAGCTCTTTTATGAACATAATGCATTATTAAGCACCTCAAACATCTCCTGGGCCTTTTGTTTATTACTGCTCTTATTAATCACCAGCACATAATCTCCACCCATCCAGCAACACCACCTACACACACACACACACACACACACACACACACACACACACACACACTCTTCCCTCTTAATGAATAATCCAGTGTCTGATCATATGTATAATCTCTGAATGATATAAACTGTTTAATGAGATTTGGGAGTGTGACGGTGATTGATTGATTGATTGATTGCTTGATTGATTGATTGATTGATTGATCACTGATCAGTTTTATGAGCGCTCGTTCTAAAGCACGTCTGTTTAGGAGTCCGTGTTTACGCAGAGGCATGTCGAACCAGCCGACCACATCTTTACAAACTGCAGCTCGTGTGACAGCAGAGGAGGGAGTGCAGCACCATCGGTGTAACGGCCGTCTGTGCCCGATGCTCGTCCCTCCCCGCTGTCCCCGAAGGCCGTGTGTCCTCAGTGGGCTCTGTGTACGGTGGACTCCACCCTCAACTACAACCTCAACCAAAGCAGAGAACAATAAGATGTGGATCAATACCACGGATCGATGCTGACCGTCTCCTCCCTCTGTTCTGGAATCAGCCGTTATTTGGTTTATTATTATTCATACATTATAGTTATTCACGTGGAGACCACCGGGGCTGACAGTACCGCTGCTGACCACCAGGCAGCAGTGTAAGCCAGGCGTTTAAGCTTCAGGCTTCAAAGCTTCATCCTGCACACGGTTAGCGTCCAGCCACTAAGGTTCTCACACTCATTTCCCGTCCGCACAAAGCTCTCGACTGACATGAAAGAACGGGGAAGTGGCTCAGAGAGAGACAGACCAAGAACAGGACGAGCCTCGAGAGAACCCCCCCCCCCCCCCCCCCCCCGCCGTGCCTGTCTTACGGCTAAGCTCCTGGCAAAAGCAGAGTCGACCCTCTCCGCTTCATACGGAAACAAAAACAAGCCTCCTGCACGCCGGCTGACGGCTCACACTCGTGACAGCGGGGGGGAGGGGGGGAGCCGGGGCGGGGGGGGGGGGGGGGGTGCACACCAGCTAACATTTGTCTTACTGCAATATGAAAAGACAAAAGCAAAATGTAAAAAGAGTAAAAAGCAGCCACATGACCCGAGGGCAAGAACCGACAGCGGCGAGAAGGGAGTCGCACGGGAGGAGCGAGGAGGAGCGAGGAGGAGCGAGGAGGAGCGGAGACACGGGACCTCACTTTATAATTCTGTTTAATATTCACTCTCTCACACCGCCTCACTGTCACCCCGCTTCACTGTCACCCCGCCTCACTGTCACCCCGCCTCACAGTCACCCCGCTTCACTGCACCCCGCCTCACTGTCACCCCGCTTCACTGTCACCCCGCTTCACTGTCACCCCGCCTCACTGTCACCCCGCTTCACTGTCATCCCGCTTCACTGCACCCCGCTTCACTGTCACCCCGCCTCACTGTCACCCCGCTTCACTGTCATCCCGCTTCACTGCACCCCGCTTCACTGTCACCCCGCCTCACTGTCACCCCGCCTCACTGTCACCCCGCTTCACTGTCATCCCGCTTCACTGCACCCCGCTTCACTGTCACCCCGCCTCACTGTCACCCCGCTTCACTGTCACACCACCTCACTGTCCCCCCGCTTCGCTGTCACACCACCTCACTGTCACCCCGCTTCGCTGTCACACCACCTCACTGTCACCCCGCTTCTGTCACCCCGCCTCACTGTCACCCCGCTTCACTGTCACACCACCTCACTGTCCCCCCGCTTCGCTGTCACACCACCTCACTGTCACCCCGCTTCACTGTCACACCACCTCACTGTCCCCCCGCTTCGCTGTCACACCACCTCACTGTCACCCCGCTTCACTGTCACACCACCTCACTGTCACCCCGCTTCACTGTCACACCACCTCACTGTCCCCCCGCTTCACTGTCATACCACCTCACTGTCACCCCGCTTCACTGTCACACCACCTCACTGTCACCCCGCTTCTGTCACACCACCTCATTGTCACCCCGCTTCACTGTCATACCACCTCACTGTCACCCCACTTCACAGTCGCCCCGCTTCACTGCACCCCGCTTCACTGTCACACCACCTCACTGTCCCCCCGCTTCGCTGTCACACCACCTCACTGTCACCCCGCTTCACTGTCACACCACCTCACTGTCACCCCGCTTCTGTCACACCACCTCACTGTCACCCCACTTCACTGTCATACCACCTCACTGTCACCCCGCTTCACTGTCACACCACCTCACTGTCACCCCGCTTCTGTCACACCACCTCATTGTCACCCCGCTTCACTGTCATACCACCTCACTGTCACCCCACTTCACAGTCGCCCCGCTTCACTGCACCCCGCTTCACTGTCACACCACCTCACTGCACCCCGCTTCACTGTCACCCCGCTTCACTGCACGCCACGCCACACCGTTATTCAGCTTCATATACCATGCTCTGAAATGACACTGCATAGGGTTTACAGGGTTTACCTGATGTTTACACTACACACTATACACTACAAACTACACACTATAAACTACACGACACACTATACACTATACACTACACACTATACACTACACCCTATACACTACACACTACACCCTATACACTACACAATACACAATACACTATAAACTACACTACACACTACACCCTATACACTACACACTATAAACTACACACTACACCCTATACACTACACCCTATACACTACACACTACACAATACACTATAAACTACACTACACACTACACCCTATACACTACACACTATAAACTATACACTACACCCTATACACTACACAATACACTATAAACTACACTACACACTATACACTACACCCTATACACTACACAATACACTATAAACTACACTACACACTATACACTACACCCTATACACTACACACTATAAACTACACACTACACCCTATACACTACACACTACACAATACACTATAAACTACACTACACACTATACACTACACACTACACCCTATACACTACACAATACACTATAAACTACACTACACACTATACACTATACACTATACACTACACACTACACCCTATACACTACACACTATACACCACACCCTATACACTACACACTACACCCTATACACTACACACTACACAATACACTATAAACTACACTACACACTATACACTACACACTACACCCTATACACTACACACTATACAC